>JAMZEH010000069.1:5487338-5787338 GCA_024699665.1 Ostrea denselamellosa
AGTTTACTTTCGGAAGGATGGTGGTCTCTTTCTGGATACATTGTATCTGGGTTCTCTCCTACACCAATAAAAACTGACCGGTTGCGGTAGCTCAATGGTTAGAGCGTTTACTTCGTAACCGGGAGATCGTGAGTTCGAGCCTCGCGCATGTCATGGCGGCGTCATACCTAAGACGAAAAATAGGTAGTGATTGCTCCTTCGCCAAACGCTCGGCATTTAGAAGTGAGAATTACGGGTCTTCCGGATATGACCTTAAAAACGGAGGTCCCCTGTCACGGTAGGCGTTGGAACATTAAAGAACCCTCACTGCTACGGCCCTGAGCGCTAAGCATAGGTCTAAATTTGGTACTTCACCTACAGCTGGTGACGTCTTAGTATGAGTGAAAAATTCTCGACGGGACGTAAAGCAAACAAGCAATCAATCAATCAATCAATAAAAACTGGACGCCACCAGATAACTGAAAAATTGTTGAGTGTGGCGGAAAACAACAAATAATCAATCAATCAATCTCTACGCCTGTACGCAATTTCCCTCTTAATTTTGCTGGTGTATTATATAAACTTCTTCTGTCATTTATCAATGGTTATGTGGTGGTCCGTTGAATTACATCGTTAAGCTTCTAATAAATACTATCTCAGACGAAATTACACACAACAAGAGAGAGCTTAGAAAAAAATATAATAGGCTTGTTCCTTTCCACGTCGTCATGAACCTGGATCTATACCTCGAAAAAGCTTGGGTTTCTCTATCTACTCATTTCTTACATGGACCGCGCCTAAGCAGAGAATGATTTCTCATGTACTTGTTTATATACTCGTTAACAATGAGGACACGAATTTCTATTCTAATCTACTGTATATTCTCATGAATTATCCTGTAAGCTCGTTTTTGATATTTTACATTTGGTGAATTCATTGAAATTCTGAAGGTGGGATAGTTTGGTCAGATGCACCGAAAATTGGGGTTAACTTCCCCTTTTTGAGACCATCGCGGCAACACAATGGTAGAGCGTTCGCGGTCGTGTGTTCGAGTCTCGTGTCATGTACTAAGATACCTTCATTTTAGATACCAAGATAGTCCTGCGACATGTACTAAGATACCTCCTAAGACAAATCTAAAGACGTCTCTTCTTAAGCCTGCCTGCAGTATCGGATAGAAGCCTCCACAAGTAAGTACGTATGATTACAGCCGTTTAATATTTATGTATGTTATATAACTTCCATGTAGATCCAACATACACTTTCCAATACGAGGGAATAGAGTATCAAAAGAGTCCTTTGGAACGACATAACCCATCCAAGGGCACGGATTTGGTACCTGTACTTTGAGGGTGTGGATTAACGACCCAAAGGAAACATATTACCAATCCAAGGGAGACTGTATTACTAAACAGAGGAAACAAGGATTTACTCGAGAGGACGGATTAGTTATACTTTATTATGAATAGATATGTTCCATTACTGCTCTTGAATCTCGCAAATGAAGCCGAAACACACATGTAGGTATATCAGTGAATTAATTTTTCTTAAATGGAATCTTGAACGAAGATCTCAGATGGCGAATAAATGAAATTCACTCTTTTTTCATACAATGCGACTAATTTCACGAGGGGAGGGAAGCTGTGCCCCATTTAATCCACTGGAGAGTGACTGAACATATTTTGCTCTCCGTAATTGTTTTAGAAAGTATTATTTATTGATTGCCAACAACAATCTCAGCGATTCATTCGTTTTGGACAGCAAAAATGCAACAGTGAGAGCAGATGATGAGGCGTTCCCTGGGGCATTTGCGAGGAATACTAGTGGTATGTTTACGAGAATCATATTACTCTGAGTAAACAAATGTATAAACCCACGTTTTCTCTCAAATGTAAACAAGATCAGTTTGCGATACGATAGTTTAGTTTTCGAAGTCATCGCATTAAGCATTAAAAGCTTATATTTAATATAAACAAGCACACAATGGTAAAGCACTGGGTTTTATCCTTTAGCACCCATCAAACGAAACAATAAACATAAAACTGGACGAATAACCCACTGTATATACACAGTGCACTATGTTAATCAGAACGTTTCCAAGACAAAAAAGAATTCTTAATCAGTTATACATGAACAGCGTGGCTTTCATTCATTGATGCTTTTTGGATCATCAACTGACACGGTATTTATGACCCTTACCTTGACCTTTAATCGACAAAGTTTTGACCTTCATTTAAGATCTTAATCTTACCTAGATTAGGAGTTATTATTAAAGTAAAAATTGTGGAAATGTGCCATATTTTCGACGGAGGGGAAGGCCAGGAACACGTTTGATATGGCATTTCGGCTATATAATGCACCGCTGTGTCTTCAGATGAAATGTATGTTTTCATCAAATTTTTTTATACTTGCATTAGGTTTATAAAAGTAGCCTACGTCAATAATATTCAAGTCTGCAATGAAATTTGTAAATAAAAAGAAGTATATACCGACCTTTCCTTGAGCCAGAAATTGAAATGGCAATCGCAAATTATCCTAGCAAAATATCTGAAGTATTTGATCGCGACACTCTTTTAAATAATGGCAAACTTCATATTGCAAATGTTCAAAGAACACACCATGAAAATCACTGAACGGACAGACGTCATCGTCGTAAGCTAGCTGATAATGCCAAAGACGGACACATCTCGTATGAGCAGTTTTAAAGTAAACCAAACTTTTCTGAAATTTTGAATATGCATGTATGTACACACTCTATATTCACGCAACGTCACGGCATTGTCAATGATATGTTGAAAATCAGTACATTTCATAAAAATTCGGAAAACGGATCCTGACTTTTGAAATATAGTAGCCTCTCAGTCTCGGATTTATATAAGTTTACAACACGAGATCCTTGAAATAATCATTAATGATACTATCATATCTTGATTACAATATCGATAAGAAAATCTTTACCTGTAGATGATCTTCAGTGGGCTTTTTCTCTCCAGGACACTGTCGCAGCTGTTGGGGATTCTGATCTGTAAATCAATGCGTCTAACATCAACACCTTATTCCGCCAGCTCATGAATACAGTCATACGTTTCAGTAAACATTTCGACTTCTGTCGCATGTACTCACCAGTCAATGTCCATGTGTTGTTATATAAATGTAACAGTATTCGATTACGGACAGCTAAAGCTTTGCACAAGTTGATTTAACATAAATACACCCAAATTCATTAATTTTATATTCAGCTATAATTTTTACTGAGTTAGTAATTCTGAACTTTTTTCACTTATGGGGACATCAAAAAACTTCCTGTTATAAACTCATGAAATACTTAAACGTTTATGCGGAAGAAAAGAAAATCTATTCGCTATTAAAAAAATTGCATTCTTATCTCTTAATCGGTGTCCTTTAGTACAATGATTTTGTTTCTTCTATATTTTTTGTGTATATTTTACTCATACTGAGACGTAAACAGCTGAAGGTTAAGAACCGCAAAGAGCTAGGACCCTAGGGTCAAAATCGGCCCCGTAGTTACATATCACACATTTACATATGTTTTATATCCAGTCAATAAACATGACGCTATTCTATTGTTACTAGTAACCATTTGCGATTCCAGGAAATCTAGATTCAATGACGTCACATATATACACCCGCTAATCTGACGTTATTGGGGTTTTTTTAATCATTAAAATCTCATTACTTTATGAATATGTCAATCATATTACTTATCTTCGCATGCGTGCACATTCAAATGTGCATTACCGCAGTATCTCACAGTAATCAAAATTTCGTATTGGGGCACAGATCTGATTCATGAAAATAAACATCGTTAAGTGTGGTTGTCTGTTTATCAGAATGTGATTTAAATATGATTTTATCTCATGGCTATATTACTTAGACATGTTTATACAATGTAAATGCATGCGACACATGAAATATTGATTAAGCGCATCCGCATATCAGGTGATGCATGAATACAATAATCGATTACAAAGTACATGCATTTAGGCCTGACCTTTTTTTTAAAAAAAGGTCTCAGTGTTTAAAAAAAATGACGAACATGTGTTTCTGATGCAACAAACTGGTTATTAATTATTATCATTATTATTGTACTATTACTGACTCTTTCTACTAACATTGATGACGTGGCCATAATTCAAGTCTCCAGCGGTACTCTGTCAGTCGGCAGTTGGAGGATTTAATTGCTTTTAAATGATACAACAACACGTTATAACATAACTGCCTAATTACAGCTGCTACTTCCATAAAAATGGAATACGGAAGTATTCACATCTTGTGATCCGTCATCCAAAACATTACTTTGTTAAATACCACGCTGATTCAATGCACTATGTACTATGAGGGTGATATTTAAATTTGCTGGAGTTCCTCATTGACAATATCTACGTAGTCTTTGTTGATCAGGTCTTCCAACAATCTGTTGGAATTCCCATGGGCACGAATAGTTACCCGTTTCTTAACTGACCCTTTTTCACACTCGTATTAGGCAGAAATTATTCAAAACCTTCTACATGAGAAGAAAATAAAATCACTTGCTGTAGCTTTCAACTCCAGATTTAGATCTATCGACGCCATTTTATTTATTTAACAATATTCATTTCATTCATATGCTACTTGATATATCCCAGTAACGTAAAATAAAAGACACAAGAGAGTCTTCCACAACTGGTTTATATTTTTAAAGTACGGTCTAACAATTACTATGAAACACACCAGACGGCATTCGACCTAATGGCATGTTGAATGTGCAAATAAGATACTTCGTTAGAAATGCTGACTTCTAACGAGACTGCTGAAATCCCTGTAAACAGTAGCTTGTCTCAAATCAAAAGTTAATCATAAGCAGAACATATTCTCGCTTATCAAATCAGTTGATAGCCATAAACACCATATATATGTGATAATGGAATCTTGCTACATAAACATGGGAAGATGATGTGGTTGATGAAGTTGAAATTATCTCGAGTTAAGTTTTCAGTTTGCCGTGAACATCTATCTTCAATACAATATCCAAATAATAATGATAATAATAATACCATATTTATATAGCACCCTTTTCATACATTTGCATGCTCAAAGGTGCTTTACAGTACACAAAACAATGAAATAAAACATTGAAATAAAATGATATAAACACAAGATAAAATACATCAGTTTCAGGGCATATTAAAGTAAAGATGATGAGATAATGTTGATAAGATTTTTGTGTGTGTGTGTGGGTGAATTACAATTATATATTTAAAAAAACCCATCTCAACTTGATGGAAGCTAGTTACTGAAGCAAATAAGAAAGACTATTGCATGTTCACTAGGCTATATATGTATCGAATACCATATGAATGAAAATGAGTATTGTTAATAAATACAACGTCGTCAATATATATATAAATGTCGAGTTGAAGGCCACTGCAATGGATTTTATCTTGTGTAGAAAGTTTTTGAATAAATTCTGCCTCGTACAAGCATAAAACAGGTCAGCTACTAACGGATAACAATTCGTGTCCATGGGAATTCCAATAGACTGTCGGAAGAACTGATCATCAAAGATCACGTAGATAGTGACAATGAGGATTGATTGATTGTTTGTTTTGCGTCCGCTTGGAATTTTTTCACTCATAATGGGACGTCAACAAGCGAAGTTCCACAAATTTATGCTAAGTGCTCAGGGCCGTAGCAGTTAGTGTTCTTTAACTTGCCAACGCCTGTCGCGACACGGGACCTCCGTTTTTAAAGTCATATATGAACGACCCATGATTCACACTTCTAAATGCGGAGTGTTTGGTGAAGGAGCAATCACTACCTATGTTCACATCTTAGGTTTGATTGATTGATTGATAGATTATATATTGGTTAACGTCCCGCTTGAGAATCTTTCACTCATATGGAGACGTCACCATTACCGGTGAAGGGCTGCAACTGATATGGCTATGGCATGAACGGGGCATCTCATGACCTATCGGTAACGAAACGAACCCTCTACCATTGAGCTACCGCAAACGAACCCTCTACCACTGAGCTACCGCAAACGAACCCTCTACCACTGAGCTACCGCAAACGAACCCTCTACCACTGAGCTACCGCAAACGAACCCTCTACCACTGAGCTACCGCAAACGAACCCTCTACCACTGAGCTACCGCGAGCGGTTTATCAGCCTTAGAGCCGAAGGCTAAAGTTTATATGGGTTGTGACGCGTGAAAGGAAGTAAAACAAGAGGCCCGTGAGTCTTATCTGACAATGAGGAGCTCAAGTGCCTTTCTTAATATGAACCACAATGCACGTGTGCGTAGAATCAGAGTGGCGTTTAACAGAGTAATTTTTTGGATGACTGATCACAAGATATGAATATGAACCACAATGCACGTGTGCGTAGAATCAGAGTGGCGTTTTTAACAGAGTAATTTTTTGGATGACTGATCACAAGATATGAATATTTGTGTATTCCATTTTATTGACAGATCAGCTGTCTATCAATTCAATAAGCCTAATCTTTAATATATTGTGTTTTATTTTATAGTGTTGAAAGTCATACATTTTGACGCTGTTGATTTGGGAAATGTGTTGCGATTTCAATGACTAAAAGTTCTTTGGATTTTTTTTTATAGCCCACAATTGATTTGCACCACTTTTTGCATATTTATGTTGTGGTAAAATTTTCTCCTTCAAAGCAGTTAAAATTTCTGTGAGGAGCAAAGATGGAGCTTGGTAAAATATTTACTGGATCCAGCAATGCATCTCTGTTTGTAAGGGCTTTTGTAAAGATTTGGAACTCAGTATAGGTACAGTAACTGATATTTACGTAAAGCCTGTTGATTTGAACATATTATATATATATATATATATATATATATATATATATATATACATATATATATATATATATATATATATTCTTCAGAAACACTAAGATAATTAGCTTTACAGGGGAAAGGTGTCATTAAATTGATAGAACTTGTTACCAATCCTTTATATATATATATATATATATATATATATATATATATATATATATATATATAAACAAAAGGATTGGTAATAAGTTCTATCAATTTAATACCTTTCCCCTGTAAAGCTAATTATCTTAGTGTTTCTGAAGAACGTGGAAGGCTCTTCATTTTTAAATTTTCTTCCAAGATTTACTATGCATGGCGTTGGCAGAACGGAGAATGCTCACTGCGACACGACGGATCTCGGATGTAAAGGTTTCATCCGAAAGGACAACGACTCTCATTTATAGATGCCGAGCGTTTGGCAAAGGAGCAGTTAACTAGTATCTATGTTCGATATGGTTCTAACCACTGAGCTACCGCAACCAGGCCTTGTTACAATGAAAATTAAAATACTCTAATAGTGAGAGTTGGCATACAGTTCAGTGACTTGTGATAAGAATGACGTAATCGCATATTACCTAAATTCAATTTTAGCAATTGTGTTTATGGAGACTCCGACCATCACTATCAGTGAAATTCATCCGTAACTTACATTTTCTTCGATACTAACAATGTAAATTTACATATTGCGATAGCATGAATGTAGTCTTAATTTTACTTACCTCCGTGTCTGTTGCAGATCGCCGTGACGATAGAAATGAAATTCACCTTAGCAAACGACCAATAAATTTCTATCAAGTGTAAAATAAACGAAAGCTTTTTTACAAACAGAATAATTCGCTCAACGTCCTCAACCTAGCAATTTGTTACTCGATATAAATTGCTGTATAAATAGAATTCGTTTACGCAGATAAAATGAAAATCCACTCTGCAAATATGACAATGATCTACCAAATCCAATATGCCAGAAAGCCGGCACACCAACGTTTACATGTCGAATAAACGGAAATCATCAAATGTGTAATGCTTGCAGTTTCGTTCATCACTCTTTAAAATGAATTACCTCATAATTGAGTTATATTTAATGTACGCGTTGTATTCTCTAGTTTTATTTTGTTGTTCGTTCATCGTAATCATCTGTAGACATTTAAATCAATAAAAGGCAAATTGATCTCATTGAAAGTCACCGTGTGTTCTCTTTCTACGACACAAAGATAAATAGTATTAAAAGAGAAAACGCATGCCGTTGTTCAAATCTGATGGTTACTCAAGTATACACCACAACACTGAGTCTTACCGTTATAATGATATCACTGTAAATTGGAATCATTATTATCATTAAATTACGTGTTTATTCCACACAACGAGTTTCATACAATTATTTTCATTCCGGTCTATTAACCAAAAATGGTCATGAAGTGGTTGACTGAAGCTGAAGGGCATGCATGATTGGCATATTTGCAGAGTGGGCGTTCATTTTATCTGCGTAAACGAATTCTATCTATACAGAAATTTATATGGAGTAACAAATTGCTAGGTTGAGGATGAAATTCAAAAATATTTGAAAATTTATATTTACACTTAAGGTTGTCCTAGAGGGACTGATAAAACCTCAGCCCCCAAACACACGTATGTAGGGGAGATATGTTATGCTTCTCTGACAGCTGTGTGTCAGGAAAGAGGAAATCATTGGTTTTCGTGACCTTATGACACGCTCATTGAGAGTGCATCCTTATCCCATGGAAAGTTTTATTTGAAATATAGTAGGGTGGAAAGGGAAATCACTCAAGGCCCGGAAATTGTCTTGACCGTTGGACCCCGGTTCTCCTGACCATTGGACTCCGAATTCGATAGAAATCAAAATTCAAATTCGTTGACTCCCGGTGAAATCAATTAACCCAGAAACTATTTTCCTACAATAGTGTCCAGTTTGCTTGACCTGAGGCCTTTCGACCCCAAAATCAATACGGATCATGTTCATACTATGACGAATGTCAATGTGAAGTATGGAGACTGCAGGTGAAAAGCGAAATCACTTAAGCTCCGAAAACCTACACGTCTTAGGAGGACAACCTGATTCCAGCTTTGTTGTGGAGATAGAAAACATCACAGTTGTTCTCAAAGTGAAAAATAATGTTGAGCAAAATTTGATGTTGCGAAATATATTTTCAACACTATGTATTTGGACTTTCTTTCCCTTGGATAATAAGAAATTTTACAATTATTTTTTCACACAGCATTTGATTCATTCTGAGGACTGAATAAAAGTAATGCTTAAAAATTTAACATAGCAGCCTATTTTAGTCCCTTTCCGGCTTTGCCAAAGGGGACTATTAATTTACCCTCAGTCTGTCAGTCCATCTGTATGTCATTCCGAATCAGTATTCTAAACTTTTTTCCGCATTGGATGAAGATATTCAAGTGAAATTTTATAGATGACTGTCTTGAATAGTTACAGATCCAGTTTCAGTTTCGTTACGCTTGACCTAATTTTGACTGAATTATGCCCCTTGATGAATGTTTGAGGTTTTCTTTTTTCCACAATGGATGAAGATATTCATTTGAAATTTGATATGTTACTTTGTCTTGTATAGATACAAATCAACTTTGAGTTTCGTTACGCTTGACCAACTTTTGACTGAATTATCATACCGGTAGGGGACTTTAAATACACTCAGAATGCTTGTTAATGATTAATTGAAAAATGGTGATTCTCTTATATATTGATTAACTCGTTATATGTAGAATAAATCAAAGGATTTTTATAATGACCAATGTCCTAATTGATTGATCTCCGATTCACGGTTAAACCCAATCCTGTGGCAGTACCGGGTAAATGCCCAACATTCGATATATTTCAAAGGCGTACATAACAATTATCTCTGACTGATTCTGTCTGGGGTTTTGTATCATTATTTTTTTAAATTATTTTTTTTAACTTAAAAATCCTCCAACAACTTATGACAATCTTATGAAAGGCGTAGCATTTAAAAACTTAAAAACCGGGAAGATATTGTCATCAAGAAGGTAGATTAAGGGCTCACTGTGATCGTATGAACAAAGAAGGTTATATAGCAGAAGCAAACAGAGAATTGTCTAATCATTTTATTTTAAAAAAATGATTTTGACCCAAAAGCAGACAATGCCAGTGTTATTAGTGATGCATTAAAAATGAAACTCGAAGAACAAGTAAGCGAGGAAACTTACACTGATCTCCCACTAACGACATATACCTGGACAATTCTACCGTCTACCAAAAATATATAAAGAAGAAATTCCAGTCCCTTCAGTCGTCAACGCTATTCGCCATTCCACTGAGAACATTCTGCACCTATAACTCCATGAAGAAACCAAATCGCCCTTTCCCCCCAAAGACTCGACAGACTACGTGAACAAAACCCCAACTTCTAACTTGCCTTGACTATAGACGTTGCATCAATATACACGAGCATTCCAAACGACGAAGACATTGAGGCATGGAAGGAGGTCTGGAACCGTATATTGATTGATTATATATTGTTTAACGTCCCGCTCGAGAATCTTTTACTCATATGGAGACGTCACCATTGCCGGTGAAGGGCTGCAAAATTTAGACCAATGCTTGGCGCTTATGGCCTTTGAGCAGGGAGGGATCTTTAACGTGCCACACCTGCTGTGACACAGGACCTCGGTTTTTGCGGTCTCACCAAAAGGACTGCCCCATTTAGTCGCCACATACGTCAAGCTAGGGGTGCTGAGGATCTATTCTAACAACTCGGACCCCCACGGGATTTGGAACCGTAGAAAACATTAAAACCCGTCAACAGACGCCTTGGTTGAGCTTTTAGAACATGTACTTAAACGCACTAACATCTTGATCAAAGAGGGATAAACACTATACTTCCAAGTAAATGGTACAACCATGGGAACAAAAATGACACCTTATGTAAATATATTTATGTGGATAGATTAGAAAACCTTTTACTACAAGTACCCATCAAACCTCAAAACCTGCCTCGGGTTTATATCGATGCCATTGAAATCAAATGGATCGAAGGAAGGGAAAGTCTAGACGATTTTGTGTCCTTCGTCAATTCATTAACCATAGTATCAAGTTTACAGTGGATATTAACGATATCAGCAGTAAATTTCTTGATACGACATCCACTCTTGTAAAAGGTGAAATTGAATTTGATCTCCACATCAAACCGACCGAAGACGATTTATATTAATGCCATCTTTAGATGTCACCCCATCACATCTTCTAGGGTGTACTAGCAACTCGTGCAGACGAATTTGTGCCAACAAGGAATCAAAACAAAGTCAACAATTTATGCAAACGAGGTTACAAGCCTCATTCTATTATCAATACCATTAACGAGGTAAAGACAAATTGACAGGCCATCACTTTTGCAGTACAGGGAGAAAATCCAAGACTGTAGAGTACCTCTGGTCAATACTTACATTTGTACCACTCTACCCTGAAGGACCTAAACAAGATTTTAAAGGATAGCTTTCCTACACTCTTGGATAATCCAAATTGGCAAGCGAATTTAGTGAAACATCAATGATGTCATTTAGAAGATCCAGGAATACTACGGAATTTGTGGTAAGGGCCAGATTGGCCAACCCTCTACCCAGTGGAGGCTTTTCAACTTGCTCTGACGAGATGTTTGCTTTGAAATTCAGCCAGGATTAAGAAACGTTTCAAAGCTTCAATACAGGCATAAGTTATAAAACACTGGGTTATAGTCCCAGTAAAACCAACAATTTCATAAACCGCATCACAACTACCGATCAATCATTAAAACCAAACACGTGACTGAACCTATAGGTGAACACTTCAACAAAGAAGATCGCGTTTGGCAAGAGATACAAGTGGTAATATTGATCATAACACAACATGGAACGATACAGAGAGAGACGCAAATCCTGAAGGCACCACTTGATATCATTCTATCCAGACGGAATGAACTAATTCAATGATTTTACGCGCGTGAATCTTGAATAATTCCTCAGCCTAATCAGATTCCCCAGTCCAATACTCACCTAATCAGATGTTTTTTCTTTAGAGAAATACATATATCTCCCTCGTTGCAAGGCTCTGTCCTTGAATTCCTCATTTTAGCCATTCCGTCTATTCCCAAAATTGCGGCTTTTGTTTGACCTTCCAAACTTCTAAATTATTTCAAAACTTTCCGTTAAAACATTATTAGAAACAATCATGTATATATCCTTTTTTGTTTCTTTTATTTTGTTTTGCTTGGTTGGGTTTTTTTTTTCGGATTAAATTTCTTTGACTTTGAAAGAGGATAATATATTTTGACCTTTTAGAAAGAAAAAATGTGTTGTCCTTGAAAACTTGTACATCATCTCTATCATAGATTCTCTCCCATTGATCTTTTTGGCTTTTGATTTTAGTGCCAGACTTATTCGTTTATAAATTGGTTGTGTTGATCTTGTATTTTAAACTTGCTATTACAGTACTGTTTTCGGCATTTGTCATTATCCTTAATCCACAATGGTACGAATTACCTATCTTTACCTTAATTATTCTAATTTATTATCTTTCCATCATCTTTATGTCACAATCCCATTCTTTTATAATTTTTATCTCTTAAATTTCTTTAATTTTTGAAAATCTATTTTCAGGCCGATGATGGTACGAATTCTTTATACCTGCACGTCTCCATATGAGTGAAAAATTCTCAAACGGGACGTTAAACAATGTATAATCAGTCAATCAATCTTTATACCTGCTCTTTACCCCGTGGGGCTCCGGTTTAGAATAGGTCTTCAGCACCCCTTGCTTGTCGTAAAAGTCGCCCCGGTCATTCGGAGACCGCAAAAACCGTGTCACAGCAAGCAGGTATGGCACAATTAAAGATCCCTCTCCTGCTCAAAGGCCGTAAGTGCCGAGCATAGGCAATGACGATGTCTCCATATGAGTGAAATTCTCGAGTGGGACGTTAAACAATATACAATCAATCAATCAGAGTTATCGTTCCTTACAATCACATACAATCTTAACTCCTCCAATGTCTCGCGCATTCGACATATATCTCGGATGTAATACGATTGCATCGATGAGTAATCTGATATATTGTAAGCTATGACGTACTTAAAGTAGTGAGTAGACTGTGACGTCATAGTTAAAAATGCATCAAATTAACTCATTCTATACGTCTTGCTTGACAAGCAGAAAACAGTCTGTGTATTAAATTTAAGTATCTTATTGCACACCTTGACTTTCTACTCCACAGTGCTGCGATGTAAATTTAGAGGGCAAAGGGTAGTTCCGTTAGCTGGTTATTAAGGGTGTATGTCCCCATTCCAAACCAAGTTGTGCAAAAATACCTGATACCTAAAAGTGTCGAATCAAGAAAGTCGAGGTCAAATGTAAAAGAAAAAAAAATATATAAAACATATAAAGTGTATTTCGGCCTTGAGTTTCAACTTTTCAGCCTTGCTTTTCAAATACCATTATTGTGTTGTTTCAGATTATTGCACGTAATAAAAATATCTTCTATAATAGTCATGGATTCAAGTACCTCTTTGACTGATTCCCTTAAATTTCATTTGTTCAGTGCTAAGTATAACATAATTTAACGTACGACTGATTTTATCGGGCTCACACTAGGTATGGCAGGAATGCATACTTCTCCTAGGCAGCTGATCCCACCTCTGGTGTGTCCAGGTGTCCGTGTCTGCCCTTTTCTCTCCATTGGTATTCTTCATTAGATTTGCGGGATTGATCACTTTTCGTTATTTTCACCCTTTTATGCAAAACGTTTTCATTTGCCCTAAGTAAGGAAAAGGTCCTCCTTAGGATTTGTTATTGGTCAATTTAATGCTATATCTATCTATCTATCTATCTATTTATCTATCTATCGATGAATGCCTTCAATTCGACATTTAGATATATCGACGACGTTTTGTCTATTAACAATGATCATTTTCATTCATATGTCGATTCGATATATCCCAGTGAACTTGATATAAAAGACACCACAGAGTCTTCCACTTCTGCTTTGTACGTAGATATTTTACTGAAATAGATGCCGGCGGCAATCTAACAACTCAATTTATGACAAACAGAATGATTTTGATTTTTCCATCGTCAACTTCCCTTCATGTGGCAATATTAATCATCACCTGCATATTGTGTTTATATATCCCAACTGATTCGATACGCAAGAGCTTGTTCTGTATATGATCAGTTTTTAAATCGAGGCAGCCTACTGACAAAGTAGTTGATGTTACAAAGGTTTGTACAGTCTCGTCTAAATTCAGCATTTCGCAAATTTTATGGTTGTTATAATGAACTAGTTTGCCAGTAGAACTTACCATTAAATCAAATGTTTTCTGATGTGTTTCATACCAATTGTTAGGCCGTTCTTGGTACACTAATTCTCACTACGGATTGCTCCGTTTACCTGATCTGAATGTAGTGCTCACAGCGGGTGTGACCGGTCGATAGGGTATGTTTACTCCTTCTAGGCACCTGAGCCCACTTCTGGTATGACCAGAGGTCCGTGTTTGCCCATCTCTCTGATTTGTATTTTCTATAGGAATTACGAGATTGAATACTGTTGGTTATCTTGGCCTTTTCATCCATCTATCTCATATATCTATTGATCCCACATAGGCCGTTTGATGATACTCAACTACTTTCCTTACTTCTTCAGGAGTTTTAACAGTATTTCAGCTATTTACGGCGGTTAACTAGCTGACATATGTTTGGTAGCGAGTTTTAGAGTTTCCCTGAAGGTTCCCTGTGAGTCTACTCTTGTTTGATCATCAGGGAAGCGATCTTTTGCGTATCAAAGGGGTTGTGGTCTTTGCGATTGAGCACCCAATGCCCCCTCCGACGGTCATAAAAGTTAAAAATATGGGAACTGGTTCAGTAAACGTTCGTGTATATGAGCAGTTGAATTATTAAAGTATTCAGATTTTTCTGTAAATATCGCATTCGTGTAAAAATTGTATAACAATATGATTGTGAATATTCTTGAATTGATTGCACTTTATTTAGTAGTTTATTTCCTATGGGCGAAAAATCACTGAAATTAATGAAATATTTTAGATCTTAAAGTGTACAATAGCAGTGTTGCCATGGATATCAATATGAATTGGGATCCAGCAGAACTACAGCATTTTACCTTGTTTGGTGCTGGTTTGACATATCTACAATGGATGGATGATCAATATTTATGTTGCTTATTGACTACAGACAACATAGAGAGTCTCAAAATGTAGTATGTTTCTCAATAAAAAATTTAATATATTAAAAGCAAACTGGATAGCCTTTGCTTCGGTGGTATACATTTTTGCTTCATTCGAGATTCGTGTAGAGAAGATCTCGTTTGTGATCACTGCAGCAACAGCACCGACTTTAATTTGGTCTTTTGAACCATCTGTATAAGTATCAATTGTAGAATGTTTGAACAGATTTATTTCGAATAATTTTGTTTCAAAACAACGGAGTTGTTTCATATTTCTTGTTTTCAGAAAGTGGTGCGTCTTCTTTGGGTTCCAGCAATCTCCATGGCGGTATTTCAAAACATGTTGAGGGTTTTACATTGTCCAAAGGTAAGTTAGAATCTTGTATATGTTTTTTCAACTCGTTGGTTGGTTTGTTGTATATTGTTTAACGTCCCGTTCGAGAATTTTTCACTCGTATGGAGGGGCCTCCGTGGCCGAGTGGTTAGAGCATCGGGCTCAAAATCACAAAGCCTCTCACCTCTGTCGGCGCGTGTTCGAATCTCGGCCGCGGCGTTATGTGAGCAGGTTTGCCAGTTTACTTGCGGAAGGTCGGTGGTCTCTTCCCAGGTACATTGTATCTGGGTTTTCTCCTCCACCAACAAAAACTGGACGCCACTGGATAACTGAAAAAGTGTTGAGTTTGGCGGAAAGCAATAAATAATCGATCAATCAATAATCACTCGTATGGAGACGTCACCATTGCTGGCGATCTGCAAAACAAAATAGAACAACATTTAATATCCCAGTCCATGGAACCAATAAATAAGAGTTACCATACCTAACCCTTACAAACATAGATAGATTGCTGGATCCAGTAATTGTTCTACGAAGCCTCTATTTTTGTTCCTCGCGAAAATAACAGCTGTGAATGAGAACCTTAAAACGTAGTGTACCACAACATATGCCAGAAAGTGATGTAAATCAAATGTGGATTCTAAAAAATTCTGAATTGTTTTTTAATAACCAAATTTGAAATCACAAAGCTTTTCGCAAATCAATAACATCAAAGCATAATTATGGCTTTTCAAGACTTCACACGACCATTCGTCAAAATAATTAAAAGACTAGACTTTTTTAATATCATAGACAGTTGCTTCTTGAACAAAATTGGAAAAAGCAGATAATCAGTCACTGAAAAACTACTTTGTTAAACAGCACTTTGATTCTATTACAAGTAATCTGAAGCTGATATTAAAAAATGAGTTCCTCATTGATAATGTCTTCGTAGTCTTTGGTGATCAGGTCTTCCTTGGAACAGTTTGTTGGAATTCCCATGGGTACAAATTGTTCTCCTTTATTAGCTGACCGGTCTTTATGCCCCTATAATTGAAGATTCGGGGCATCTAGTTTTTGGATTGTTCGTTTATCTGTCTGTCTCTCTGTGGCAAAAAACCTTATCCTTGATCATATCATTTACACCGTTAATTTCACATTTAGTATGTGTATACCTTGTGGCAAGACGTTTCCATTGACACCAAAATATTAGATCTGGTGACCTTAACATTATTGACCTTTTACCTACTTTTAGCAAATTTGAATATAAGCCATTGTCTTTCAAATCATAAAAGGTACTGTTTTAATATTAACCATATGCATATCTTGTGAAAGACCTTTCCAGCGATACCAAATTTGCTGACCTTGTGACCTTGACCTTTGACCTATTTTTTTGAAATTAAAAAAAAAAATATCTTGCTTATATCTTTTATGCCGTAAGAGGTAGACCTTTCATATTTGGAATGTGTATATCTTGTGTCAGAACCTTTTCATCTATAACAAAATCTTAGGCTTGGTGACCTTAACATTGAATTTTGTCCTCCTTTTAGAAAATTCGAATATAAGCCATATCTTTCAAATCGTAAGAGGTATTTTTTTATACTTAGCATGTACATTTCTTGTAAGAAGACACCAGATCTTGTGACCTTGTTAATCTTGTGACCTTGACATTGGCCTTTGGCCTAGTTTTTGGAAATTTTCAAAAGACGTTAACCTTATTCATATCTTTTACACCATAAAAGGTAGACCTTTCATATTTGGAATGTGTATTCCTTGTGGTAAGGTCTTTCCATTGATACCAAAATGTTTTACCTGGTGACCTTTACGTTGCCCTAGGTTTAGAAAATTTGAATATAAACCATATCTTTCAAATCATAAGAGGTACTGTCTTTATATTGAGTATGTATATTTGTGTGAGTAGACCTTTCCAACGATACCAGATTCATTGATTTTGTTACCTTAACCATTGACCTACTTTCAACTACAATGTCTTACATTTCCACTTTGTTGTAATCCGGGGGCATCAATGTTTCACAAAAATATTTTTCAAAGTAGTATCATATGCTTCCTCTAAATACAAAAACATAGACATGCTCTTTGTTATCAAAGGCATTTCGAATATAAGTTTCAAGCCTTACTAATGGTCGATTGTGCTTCGAGTTTTCCTGAAACCACCTTGCATATGTGTTTAAATGATTTAGTTCCAAGACACCATTCCAAGAGTTCATTGACCATCTGTTAACGTGGTTTTACAGACGCAGCTTGTTAAGGCTATTGGTCGAAAACTGTTAGGATCTGAAAGGTCCTTTCTATGTTTTGGAATAGGAATAATTGTAGCCTGCGATCAGGAAGATGGTAAATTACCACTTTCCCAAATCACGCTACAGATTTGCAGAAGACATTCTTTAGTAGATTTAGGAAGGTGTTTTGTGATATGATAATGGATCTGGTCCGGGCCTACAGCTGCATCATAAGACTTTTCTAGAGATTTTAGCAACTCTTTATAACTAAATGGTTCGTTACAACAGTCGTTGATTACATGTGTAAAATCCAATGTTTTCTGTTCTTGAATATTTTTTATTTGAGACAAAATTTGGGCTCATGTTGTCTTTTGGTAAGTTTTTAGAAATCGCATTAGTTATATGGTTTGATATATCTTTCTAATCTGTGATTATTTGATTTCCTACCTTCAGGTGTTGATATTTTTACCGTAAGCTTCTTATCTCATTCCAAATTCGATATACATGTATTAGACTCGAAACAAATGTTTCAGGATTTTTGTTTACATTCATATATGGTCTTACGAGTCTTTCCTCGATATATCCGAAAGATGTTCAGATTTAAAGGAGATCTGTTAAATAGCCATTCTATTTGCTTCATGACATTCTTCTGTAAACCTGTTTTTCTTTTCAGTTTGGTAGAATTTGTCGAGGTTTTGATTAGGCATTTATTTGCTATCTGTAATAAAATTTCGGTAAATATTTTGAATGGGGTCTGATATATAAAACATATATGGTACAAATTTTGATGCACCAGATGCGTATTTCGACAAATAATGTCACTTCAGTTATGCTCAGGTCAAATATGTTGGAAATCCGAAATGAGAACAAACTTGGAAGAGCTGAAAGAACCAAAAATATCAAATAGTGGAGCCAAATCCGGCAAATGATCAGAGCTATGCATGAGGGAGATAATACTTAATTTTGAAATGAATTTCTTAATTTTGTCACAGCAAATTTGTATGCGTAATTCATGCTAGTACCGAGGTACGTAGCAACTGGGTTTGTGAATACCCTCATGGAACTAACAGTCCAGCAGAGGCATCGACCCAGTGTTTGGTTTCACACTTTTCAACTGAGATATCATCCTTCGAAACATGGTCAATCAGCTTTGTCTAGTTCCTGGTTTATAACGGAGGATTATTTACTTTTAACAATAAGGAAATCAGGAAATGATCTCTTCCTCACAAATCATCGTGTACAGACCAGTTTAAATTCTAATGGAAATAGGGATCCACTATACTACTATCAACAGAGGAATATGAACCATGTACTGGATGACGATAAGTGTTTGAGCTCGTTTAACACAGAGACTGCGGTGAGATATTGCATCTTCGGTTTGTTGGGGGGGGGGGGGGGGGGGTTACATTTATCTGTCATTTAATCACTACCCCATAGCGGGCTATGAGCATTAGAACCGCTCATAGAAAGGAAGGGAGTTGGAATTTGTATTAAATCTATAAGTTCCCGAGACTGTATTTGAAAGTTTGGGAGAATTCTTTCAAAAAGGATAGCATTTTGCTTGAAAATTTGTTTTCAGATTTATTTGTCTATGAATGATTTGTTATGGACTGCTATTAAAAAACCACCAGATGCTCTGTCTGTTTGAGTCTAATGGTTATACATAGTATGTTTTTTTTTTATATCTATCTAATCTGTGTCTTTCAAATGTCTTTCATGTAAACAAATGGCTACCGAGTAATAGTTCTAAATGAGTAAGGATGTTTCTTTGAAATTTACTCTAAAACCTCGACAATTGCAGATGTGGGATCAATTGTCTAGGAAGAGTAAGCATACCCTATCGATCGGTCACACCCGTCGTGAGCCCTACATCCCGATCAGGTAAATAGAGTAACCCGTAGTCAGAATCAGTGCGCCAAGAACGGCCTAACAATTAGTATAAAACACATCAGATGGCATTTGACCTAATGGGAAGTTGTATTGGCAAACTAGATCGTTATAACGACCACAAAAAGTTGCGAAATGCTGACTTTAGATGAGACTGTACAAACCTCTGTAACATTAACTTCCTTGTCAGTAGGCTGCATCAATTAAAAACTGATCATATACAGAACAAGCTCTTGCGTATCGAATCAGTTGGGAGATATAAACACCATATGCAGGTGATGATGGAATATTGCCACTGAGATAAGGGAAGCTGACGATGGAGAATTTGAAACCCTCCCCTTTGTCATAAAGTTGAGTTGTTAGTTTGCCGCCAGCATCTATTTCAGTAAAATATCTAAGTACAAAGCAGATGTGGAAGACTCTGTGGTGTCTTTTATATCAAGTTCACTGGGATATATCGAATTGACATATGGGTGAAAATGACCATTGTCGATAGAAAAAATGTCGATAATATGAGAGGAAACGGGACGTAAAACAAATAAACAATCAATCAATCAATATTATATCTAACCTTATTTTCATAGTATGAGAGATTACGATACAATACGAAAAATTCGCAAAGTGGTGACAAAATGGTGACAACATGAAATTTTTCTATCAGCATGCCCCCTACCCCCATATGTATTGATTGATTAAATGTTGTTTAACATCCCGCTCGAGAATCTTTCACTCATATGGGGACGTCACCATTGCCGGTGAAGGGCCTCAGACATTAGGCCTATGTTCGGCGCTTATGGCCTTTGAGCAGGGAAGGATCTTTCACTTGCCACACTTGCTGTGACAAGGGACCTCGGTTTTTGCGGTCACATGCGAAGGACCGCTCCATTTAGTCGCCTCTTACGACAAGCCAGGGGTACTGAGGATCTATTCTAACGACCCGGATTGTTTGTTGGTTGGTTGGTCTTTTTTTGTTGTTGTTGTTGTTTGTTTGTTTGTTTTTTGTTGGGTTTTTTGCTGTTGGTTTTTTTGGGGGGTTGGGGGGTTGGGGGGGGGGATTAGAGCAATTAACATATATGCAAGATTATATATTCTGCAGTAGAGCATTAATCAGAATATTTAAGATATGCTTAATATAACATCAGAATATTTCATGGATAACTATTCAACATACCTGAACCAGTGAGCGACACATCTTATCCACAGACAGTGTGTTGCAGACAGACAGACAAATGGACTGATGATTCCATTATACCCTCTCCTAAACTAATGCAGAAGTTTCTGTGAGAGACTAAATTAATAAAAAAAACCTTGTAAAATGAAAATATCCAGAACTTACTTGAATTTTAAAGAATTTAAATAAAATCAACAGGGGCACCATTTATATATATATATATATATATATATATATATATATATATATATATATAAAGTTTGAATCAAATCTGTTCATTCGTTTTTCAGATATATTCTGGACAATGATATCACCCCCTCAAAATTGCAAAAAATACCAGTAACTTCCTTGAATGTAAAAAAATGTCTATAAAATAGCAGGTGCATAAGTTAACTATTCCTTAAAGATATACATGGACGGACTGACGAACGGGCAGTCGAAGAAGGTGATTCCAGCATACCCCCTAAACTTCGCTTGCAGGGAATATGATAATTATACAAATCCTATTTTGAATGAATTGAGTGTTTGGATTACAAATTGCACGTCAGTTTTGTATTTTTAGTAATCAAATAACCGTTGAAGCAAATATTGAATCGATTATTTAGAACACCTTGTGTGGCGTCGTCCGAATTAAAACGGCCAATTTAGGCCTATGCTCGGCGTTTACAGTCTCGAGCAAGGGGGGGGGGGGGGGGGGGCTGGGCTTTATCGTGCGCACACGCGCTGTGACATGAGGCCTCAGTTTTTGCAGCGGTCTCATCCAAAGGACTGCCACTTTTAATCGGCTCTTACGACAAGCAAAGGGTTCTGAGGACCTAATCTAACCCGGATCCCCACGGGACAGTAATTACGTTATAGATATTAACAAATCTTAGAAAATAGAATTATTCCACACACACGCCCTACCCTTTCTTTATCTTGTTAAAAGAAATCCTGTTACCGAAATTTGGCTTGGCTAAGTAATGCTTCATGAAATCAGGAAGTCCTCGGTGCACTGTGATAACCTTTTTACAATTTTTCGTTTATTGCTGACTTTTTTTTTCATACAAAAGTAATATGTTGGAATCCCCCATATTATATCCACATCACAGCCTGTACATCTACAATACCGTCGGACTCGGATTATATTGACACATGCGAATTGAAAGAGAGAGGAAAAAGTACCACGTCGCAAAATTAATTTGGACTGTTACTGCTTAATATTTAGATTCCACCCATTATATTACTTTAAAAGTTTGGGGGGGGGGGGGGGGGGGGGGGGGGTTTCTTATCTATTTTTTTTTTTTCTTTTTGTTGTTGTTGTTGTTGTTGATTTTTTTTTTTTTGGGGGGGGGGGGGGATTGTTTTGGGTTTGTTTTTAATTTTGAGGGGTTTTTTTGGTTTTTTTTGTTTTGTTTTTTTTTTTGAGTTTTTTTTTTTTTGCATTTTGTTTTTCTGTTTTTGGTTTATTTGTTGTTGTTTTTTTGTTTGTTTGTTTGTTTTGTTTTGGGTTTTTTTTCTTTTTTCTTTTTTTTTTTATTATTATTGTTTTTGTTTTTTGGGGGGTGGGGTTGTGTTTTCTTCTTTTTGTTTTTTTTGTTTTGGGGGTGTTTGTTTGTTTGTTTTCTTGTTTTGTTTTGGTTTTTTTATATCATTGTTTTTGGTTTTTTTGGGGGGTGGGGGTGTTTTTTTGTTTTTGTTTTTGTTTTTTGTTTTGTTTTGGGGGTGTTTGTTTGTTTGTTTGTTTGTTTTCTTTGCTTTGGTTTTTTGTTGGGGGGGGGGGTTGTTTTCTTTGCTTAATCCACAGTAAAGTAAACCTGGGTAAGCTTGTCATTGTCATCTTTCGTGTGAGAAAACGGGGACGTAACACCGTGCAGGCAGTTCTTTATTTATCCACAATGTAAGTCTACATTAAGAAGGCTAATCTTAATTAGATTGGGAAATTTACATGCAAAAACCATATTTCCATCTAGTCGGCAATGTTGATCGTGCTCCCTCGGGATACTCTAAACGCTGATGTCTCATCATTAAGTCATCGCAGTTGGCAAATGCTACGCAGTTCTACTGTATTATACAAGGATAATTAAATACATATACCCGTATATGGCCACACGATATGTTCAAATCCCTTGGCTACAACTACAATGCAACCCACCTACGACATATTCTGGGTAATGAAAATATATTTGACGTATGGATTTTCTCTTTTAGATATTTGCATAAAACTGAAGTAGCCTGTCTTATTGTGTGATAATCACTGAATGGTGTTACCGTCTTCACAATACAAGACAAATTACCAACATTAATGACGGGTCCAGTTCCTTATTAATCCAACTCTATACACTCATTACGCAACAGAAAATTCTACAGATGCATAACAAAGACACTTAAAAAAATGGGACCTTCACTTCAGCTCCGTCTAATGACAGCAACCTAAAACATTGCTTTTAATCGCGGTGTCCACTGTCCAGAATGTGGTTGTAGACCGGTTAATTCAGGGCATAAATTGTTTGTAGCAATCGGCTAGATGTTACAGAATGTTTTTATTACAAGTACTCAGTCTGTGCACTTCATGAATTCTGTATATATTACTCATACTCCCATAATTTCTTCTTGATCCCATTATTTTATTGTACGTTATTCTGAGTGCGTTGTAGGAGACGTTTCACACGTTGTTCTAGGGGCGTTTTAGGGGAATTTTCACACGTTGTTGTAGGGGCGTGTTAGGGGACTTTTTACACGTTGTTGTAGGGGCGTGTTAGGTGACGTTTCACACATTGTTCTAGGGGCGTGTTAGGGGACTATTTACACGTTGTTCTAGGGCGTGTTAGGGGACTTTTTACACGTTGTTGTAGGGGTGTGTTAGGGGACTTTTCACACGTTGTTGTAGGGGTGTGTTAGGGACGTTTCACACGTTGTTGTAGGGGCGTGTTAGGGGACTTTTCACACGTTGTTCTAGGGGCGTGTTAGGGGACTTTTCACACGTTGTTGTAGGGGCGTGTTAGGGGACTTTTTACACGTTGTTGTAGGGGCGTGTTAGGGGACTTTTCACACGTTGTTCTAGGGGCGTGTTAGGAGACTTTCACACGTTGTTGTAGGGGCGTGTTAGGGGACTTTTCACACGTTGTTCTAGGGTCGTGTTAGGGGACTTTTTACACGTTGTTCTAGGGGCGTTTTAGGGGACTTTTCACACGTTGTTGTAGGAGCGTGTTAGGGGACTTTTCACACGTTGTTGTAGGAGCGTGTTAGGGGACTTTTCACACGTTGTTCTAGGGGAGTGTTAGGAGACTTTTCACACGTTGTTCTAGGGGCGTGTTAGGGACGTTTCACACGTTGTTGTAGGGGCGTGTTAGGGGACTTTTCACACGTTGTTGTACGGGCGTGTTAGGGGACTTTTCACACGTTGTTGTAGGGGCGTGTTAGGGGACTTTTCACACGTTGTTCTAGGGTCGTGTTAGGGGACTTTTTACACGTTGTTGTAGGGGCGTGTTAGGGGACTTTTCACACATTGTTCTAGGGGCGTGTTAGGGGACTTTTCACACGTTGTTGTAGGGGCGTATTAGGGGACTATTTACACGTTGTTCTAGGGGCGTGTTAGGGGACTTTTTACACGTTGTTGTAGGGGCGTGTTAGGGGACTATTTACACGTTGTTCTAGGGGCGTGTTAGGGGACTTTTCACACGTTGTTCTAGGGGCGTGTTAGGAGACTTTTCACACGTTGTTGTAGGGGCGTGTTAGGGGACTATTTACACGTTGTTCTAGGGGCGTGTTAGGGGACTTTTTACACGTTGTTGTAGGGGCGTGCTAGGGGACTTTTTATTTCTGCGGTTTTTGGGGCCCATTCTTCTTCCGGTAATGAAGATGCATGGCTCCATCCAAAGCATGGGCGTACATGGATAAAGGTTAAAAGATTAACATCGTGCGGTGAAGGGCTCTTATGAATGATACTATGGTCCGATACTGATATGAGACTAAAACACGAAAATGCTTTGTTTGTTGTTTAGCTAGCATTGCAGAAAATAAAATCATATCCCGCCTTAGCGGATTATGCAATTTTTTTTGTTGAAATGATTGACTAATAAATAGAGAAAGATATATAAACACACTTTATATACTTTTATGAGAATAAAATGCGAGTATGGAATTAATTTAATACTATGATAACCTATGTTAATGTTTTAGAAAGCTATATAAAATCATTATTGTGTCATTTTTGTGTAGGTGGCAGTGCTCCGCACTGCAGTGTATGAGATGAAAGATGACAGTGATAAATACGCATTTTCTGCAAGAATACATACAATATGGATGGTACTGTAAATGTTAGTATGCTGGGGTCGCAAGGTTGAACTACAGTTTGCACATACATGCGCAACAAGGTACTCTGCTGCACAGACGTCGTAAGAAGGAAAGACCGAAAACAAAACGAAAATAAAACAGAATTGGATTTTTTCACTAATACCAGGAGGAATTCATAATGTGTCTATTACAATTAACTCCCCATTCTCTCTCTCTCTCTCTCTCTCTCTCTCTCTCTCTCTCTCTCTCTCTCTCTCTCTCTCTCTCTCTCTCTCTCTCTCTGTGGTTATCTTGATGAATGTTTGTATATGGTATTACATATTCTTTTGTGATTCATATTCATGTTTTTAATTTAAAGGACTGGAGATATATGGAGCACCAAATTATCATAAACTCAAATAATTTAAGATACCTTTGATTATTTGAAGATATCAATTCAAGGATGAGAGAATCAATGTAGTGGAGATATCATTCGAAATAATTAATTTAGAGTGCTGTATAAATTATTTGATGATCTCTTTAATTCATTTGAAAATAATTTTAATCAATTACAACGTTTTTGCATAAGGAATTAATGCGCTCATCAATTCTATTAAAGAGAGCAACAATTCAATTAAAGAGATCATTAATTCAAATGTGGATATGTTGAATATATATATATATATATATATATATATATATATATATATATATATATATACCAGAAAGTCCAGAATGATATAGATTAATAGAGACATCTAGTTTCAATTTTCAATGAATATATGTACATCAGGAATATTTTATTAAAGTTATGCAAATACAGGTGGAAAAATGCAATCTTACTATGCTTATTGTAGATGATCCCTACCCTCAATCGTTTACTTCAAATTCAGTTTTTGGCACATTAATTCTGACTACGGATTGCTCCGTTTACATGTTTGGAATATAGGGTTCACGACGGGTGTGACCGGTTGACAGGGGATGTTTGGTCCTCCTAGGCATCTGATCCCACCTCTGATATGACCATGGGTCGTGTTTGCCCATCTCTCTGATTTGCATTTTCTATAGGAATTACGAGAATGAATTCTCTATAACCTTCACTACAACCGTATAGCTTTAAGAAAACTAAATGCTTAGTGACGTAGAGCAGGAAGGCCTCTACGAAAAAATGTAAATTTCATTATACTCGAGGTAGAGGTTCTGACCCCAGGGCATCTTCACAAGTCGAGGATTATTGATTCGTCACCTAGCACTATTGTGGGTGACGAATCAATAACCCTTGACTTATGAAGATGACCCCCCAGGGTGGGTTCAAACTTAGTATCATATAGCGTATATATGTAAAACATTTAAATGATATCTTCTTTAATGCAATTGAAGTTAAATTGAAACTAAATAGATATTTAGAAGGAGTAGATCGTCATTTACCAAAACCTTGAATTTCCTGATTCCAGGGCGTAACGGTTTTGGTTCCAGAGTGGGGTCAGATTTATTATAGTGATAATTGTCTTTATCATTGGAAAGACTCCTTTAAGTTTGCTGATACGGTATAAAAACTAAGTGCACATTTAGAAAGAGAAGGAAAACAAGTACCAAAATTGTGAATTTTGCAACCCCATGGTTCTGATTTTAGGATGGGTCCAAATTATCAGGGCACTTTCAGGGGTATTTCAGTTTCAAGAACACCTTTTGTTTTATACTGTTGTTAAATATTAGACTTTAGCTTAGATATGCAGAACAGGAAATTTTTTTTCTAGAATTTATAGTCCATGGGACTAGCGACACTTTTAACTAATACTAAGGTGACCGATAAGGCCTATGGGCCTCTTTTATGTTTGTTTGTTTGTCGGGGGGGGTGTTTGTTTGTTTTGGGGGGTTTTGTTTTTTGTTTTTTGGTGTGTTTTTTTTGTTTCTTTCTTCATTTTTTGTTTGTTTGTTGGGGTTTTTTGTTTGTTTTTTGTTTTGTTTCTTCTTTTTTGTTTGTTTGTTTGTTTGTTTTTGTTTGTTGGTTTTTTTTAAATTAAAGTTTGTATGAAATCTGTTTACAGTCATCAATCAGCCTGCCTTAGTGTAATCTAAGATTGCTCTGACCACTTCCACTTTTAGATATACATCTATATATAGACATAACTTGGTCCATCCCATGACTATATATAAAATCACCAAGAGGTGGCGGCATGTCAGATTAGCCTAGGCTTAATAAAATTGCCTATCAATTTCTACTACCTCTCCAAAATCAAGTGTAAGTAATGATTGAATTCCGTTTACAAATGTTAGATGATTCATAGCGTGAACATACTCGTCAGGATGAATGCCATGCATTATATATGGACGCCACAGACTTCCTTCAGTAGGGGATGGTAATTGTCTCTGTAAGATCTATTAGTCTTGTCTTGTTTTTATGTACTGTTACGTTTTGCACAGATAATCTTTCTTTGTGCAATATTACGTCTGTTCATTAACTTTGCTTTTATGTATATTTCTATTGCAAAAAAGTCCGTTGATTAAACATTTAATGACATTCATTAAGTCTTTATGGTCGTTGAAATTACATTAAGTGTTTATGTTTTTATTTTTATTTTTATTTTTGCGCCGCCCATGATCTTGACCTCTATGGAAACCAAAATCATCAACAAGAAATTCGAAATGCAGAAATACATGAAATTGAACAAAATTTGCATATTTTTTCATGTTTTTTCTTTCATTTTAATGGTAATCTAATGACTTACCCGGAAATTCAACAACAGCTGAATAACCCTAGACAGTTGGGCACTTCTGCAGGGCAAGAATCAAATTTGGCATTGTCAAGGCAATTTTAGGATCAATTTATTAGTACCTGTTGGTGGTGATCAGGATAATCAAGACGTTGTGACTCTTGAACATGACTTATGACTTTAGAAATTCAAATTCTAGAATTCATTTGATTTGGACGATGGTGGACATCAAGAAACATTGACTGAAACATCACGAGAGAGAACACTATCAATACGTTTCAGACGCATGGTTGTAATTTAGACCATTCTGCTTGTACGTGATTTGACTAAGATACTTTGGATTCATGAAAGGCATCCAACAGGCAAGAGACAATTAATTACCTGAAAATTCCCCATAACAAGATCTACAGACTATATGCTGACAATATATTCATATGATCAAGTTACAAATGTAGGACATGGTATATATATGAAAAAATCAGTATGCACGTTTCATGAAATTTTTCCTTGATAAAGCAATTTTGAATAGGAATCTGCCCGAGAAAGAAAATTGCAAATCACGGGCACTTTTGTTTGTAAAAAGTTATGATGTCTGTATATCAAAAGCAACTATTATCAGTATACAGACGTCATAACTTTTTACAGAAACAAGTAAATGTCATGTATTGATCCATCATGCAACTTTAAATTTTTATGGGCCTTTTTTTTTTTTTTTTTTTTTTTTGTGAGTCATTTGATAAAATTGTTTATGATGCAGACATTGGAGTGCAAGATTTGAATTTTGAAAATTTTAATTCCTTTGAGAGATATTTGACAGAAGAATCTATGAACAAAAACACAAGGTCTGTTTTGAGTAGACCAAAAATAAAAACTGTACACAGGCACACACCAATTTGTCATAAGGATGGGAAGAAGTGAATTGCCTGTGATATAAAGCTAGGAAGAGGAGAGAGAATAAATGGGGTTCGTATGAATTAAATGGTTTATGCTTATCAAGGTTTTCAGTATTGGTAGAGGAGTATGGGAAAAGTTAAAGCAAACTAATACAATCACACACTAAGCAAATTTTGAAGATAGTGCATTTCCACCTATCCCAGGTCATTTGAAGTCACACTGATGTTAAAAATGCCTATAAATACAATTGTAAATACAATTTTAGTCATAGTTAAGGAGAGATCTATTGTGACAGAAACAATCACGATGATTTGACAGGTCTAAAACAATAGCATCTAATCGACAGGAAAACGTTATACGCAATCTAAAGTTATCAGTCCTATTTACCTTCATTCCAGAAACCCTTTCCTCGTGGTATAGAATTCCTTTCTCTATATGGTAGGAGGATAACAGTTATACAGAGTGATGGCAGAAAATAAGATGTTTTATATACTGGTGGACAAAACAGTAATGGAACTAAAGTACATAAAAAATAAGATAAGCATTCCTTTCTATCGTCAGATGCATACATGCATGTAGATTTAGTACAGTATGTACAATGCAAGCCATGGCTAGTGTCAACAATACTCATAAACCCTGACACCTGACTACGGACTGTGCGGAGGGATACATGGTATATGGGTTGTGTACTTAAATCAGGTTCAGTTTTCATGTTACAATTTGTAGGACTAGGTAATATATAAATGTATTTGTTTACGTTAAATTTTTATTGTAGGTATTTATGTAATTTACCTGTTTGTTAATATAAAGTTTTATTGCTTCACATAATTTCAAGGAGACCATTCTAACAGTACGTGCTATCAAATTTCCAGTTTTAACTGACTGACAACTAGCTGTAACAGGCATTAAGTCCGTCCACTAGTAGAATGGCAATGACAGGTGAGCTTAGTCTTATCCAACAGCTCTAGGTCACTATCTTATTGCAGAATAGTCAATGAATTCACGATTAGATAGACAACATTGCAGATCATTTGTTGGCAACTCTGACCTGCATACTAACACAAGTTACAGCTCCTGGAGGATACAGAAGTGTACCATTAAAACTTCAGTCCAGTAGTACGTACTGACTAGCTGACAGTCCAGTAGTACGTACTGACTAGCTGACAGTCCAGTAGTACGTACTGACTAGCTGACAGTCCAGTAGTACGTACTGACTAGCTGACAGTCCAGTAGTACGTGCTGACTAGCTGACAGTCCAGTAGTACGTACTGACTAGCTGACAGTCCAGTAGTACGTGCTGACTAGCTGACTGTCCAGTAGTACGTACTGACTAGCTGACTGTCCAGTAGTACGTACTGACTAGCTGACAGTCCAGTAGTACGTACTGACTAGCTGACAGTCCAGTAGTACGTGCTGACTAGCTGACAGTCCAGTAGTACGTACTGACTAGCTGACAGTCCAGTAGTACGTGCTGACTAGCTGATAGTCCAGTAGTACGTACTGACTAGCTGACAGTCCAGTAGTACGTGCTGACTAGCTGACTGTCCAGTAGTACGTACTGACTAGCTGACTGTCCAGTAGTACGTACTGACTAGCTGACAGTCCAGTAGTACGTGCTGACTAGCTGACAGTCCAGTAGTACGTACTGACTAGCTGACAGTCCAGTAGTACGTGCTGACTAGCTGATAGTCCAGTAGTACGTACTGACTAGCTGACAGTCCAGTAGTACGTGCTGACTAGCTGACAGTCCAGTAGTACGTACTGACTAGCTGACAGTCCAGTAGTACGTGCTGACTAGCTGACAGTCCAGTAGTACGTACTGACTAGCTGACAGTCCAGTAGTACGTACTGACTAGCTGACAGTCCAGTAGTACGTACTGACTAGCTGACAGTCGCATTTAATGCGCAACTGATCTAGGCTAATTTTTATTTGCAGTATACTTTCTATGTATAGGTAATGGTACAAGTGAATTTATCCAAGCTGAAATTTAGTAAAATGCAGTTCTTATACTGGTAATTCCCATCCATTTTTACATACATTTTATCATAAGCAACTTTTAAATAGCTCAGTCCATATTACTAGCTTATACTAATAGATAAGAGAATGTGTTCAGTTTAATGTGAGTTGTTTCATTGCTGCAGAATTTCAGGTCAAATGGGCTGGAAATTTCACAGAGGCCTCAACATGGACACTTAATACCCCTCCTCTCTTTCTGATTTTTTTTTTTTTTGATGATGATTTCTCTGAAATTTGTGCATTCCCCGTCTGTCTCACCCCACTTTCGATTTATGTAATCTCTCGGGCTTAAACCGATATGATGACATACAGAAATGTAAATAAACTGGGGTCCCGGCTTCGGGGCACATTTTCCAAGTAATTCCAGCATTTGCTATGGAAATTTGGAGAGCAGCAGGTCAGGGAGATATCATACTACAAGGCTACTTAAATCAAAACCCGCCTCATCTTTTTTATTGAGACTTGTAAAATAAATTGAGAAATTGAAAACGAGATGAGATAAACAAACACATGTTTCGGAGAAACTATCACAAAAAAAAAAAAATCAAAAAGGGGAAGCTGTACTAAGTAATATCCATACCTCAGGCGCCTGTGGAAAATTTCCTGGTTTCCTGAATAAAGCTCAATGTTTTCATGTTTAAGCATGTGAATGTTGAGGAAATGTAAGACTAAGACTTGTAAAAACACAGTTAAAATGTATATTTGAAACCAGGAAGGTAACGGGGATTTTCCTTGATAATTTTAGTGTCTCGGTTTGATCTCTTATTCGACTGATGTCATGCCCAGGGAGACAAACTGACATATGCATAGTCATCTGATTTATTTACCAGGGAACGTGGTAGGGCCGAGTAACCGTGTGATTTTCATGCCTGTAGACAATTTTGCTCACTTCTCGGTTATGGCGTGTGATCTCTGCATCACATAATTTGTATACGATGAGAGTTGGTCATTTCTGAAGGTCAACAATAGCAATTCAAATCACTTGTAAGGTTAATATAATAATAATAATAATAATATATAATAATAATAATAATAATATATGATGATAATAATAATAATAATAATATAATGATAATAATAATAATATATAATAATAATAATATTAATATTAATAAACCTTATCAAAATGTAATGAGATTGATTATTAACAACTGCAGAACCTTTTCATGCAGACCCTCTTTAGTTCTTAATACCGCATGATATCCACTCGTGAGAATCTTCCGAAAACTAAACCTCAAGGTGTTGGGCTCCAATTTTTTACTTTGTAGTTTATATTACCATTTCAGTTTACTTAAAGCTTAGCTCTACCATGTCACTTGTATTTTACAATATATTAGCAAAATTATGTGAGGTGGAGTCAGAGATTAAAAAGATACAAAGTAGTGTTATTGTTATGATTAACTATGGATTTGCTAAAATGAAAATTAATTTTTGCAAGCAATATTTCCACCACATTGGTGCTCTCATAGATTGAATTGATGAAAGCAATAACTGAATTGAAGCGCGCATCAAATAAATTATTGCTCTATTGATCAAATCAATTATTGCCTTCATTAATTGAATTAATGCGCGGTTCCATACAATTATTGTTCTCACTAACTGAATTGATGAAAGAAATAATTGAATTGAAGCGCGCATCAAATCAAGTATTGTTCTCGGTAACTGAATCAGTGTGCGCATCTATTGAATTGATGGGAGCATTAATTTAATTGATGAGCGCATTGAATCAGTTATTGATGCGCGCATCAATTCAATTATTGAGAGCAATGATTGAATTTAACCAGCCTATTAATTCAATTAATGAGGGCAATGATTGATTTGATGTGCTCATTAATTCAATTAATTAGAGGAATAATTGATTTGATACGCACATCTATTCAGTTATTGCTGTCGTCAATTCAATTAATGGGACCATCAATATGGTGGAAATATTGCTTGCAAAAATTAATTTAAAGGTCGGTGTAAATAATAATGATTTGATGATAGCTGTAATTCAATTTGAGATATCTTTAATTAATTTGCAATCCTTTTGTATAAGAAATTAATGAGCACATCAATTCTTTTATTGAAGACAGCAATAATTCAATTAAAAATATCATTAATTCAATTGTGGATATGTTGAATTGAAGATATCTATGATTGTATAGTTGCTCTTTCTAAAAAAAACTATCGCGCGCTTCAAAGGAACTAATCATATCATTAATTCGATTGAAAAAAGCAATAATTCAATTACTGTTCGCATCATTTGAATTAATGATATCATTAATGCAGTTGAAAAGAGCAACAAGTCATTTATTGTGCGCATTAATTGAATGATGCTCGCATAATTTAAATTGTTTCTCTCTTCAATAAAATTGTAACGTACATAAATTCAATTGTTGATTTCTTCAATTCATTTGAAGAGAACAACAACGCTCAAGAATTCAGCGAAAAATCCAATGCTATCATCAGTGCAATACTTCAGAATTGAAAATACCATTAATTATTTGAAGATTGTTGCACGCATCAAATGAATTGATGATATCGTGAAATAATCAAATACATCTTCCATTATCTCGGTTTATGTTAATTTGACACTCCATATACGTAGGCAAAATGTACATCTTTATCAAAGCGACATTTGGTCTGATCTATATTTTTCGACAATTAATTTAAAAATGTCGCTGTTTTCAAATCTATACTCTCAAAAGCATTATTTGTAATACCACAAAAATTATTTTATCCGCCCCTGCGTGTACATTATATTGTTTCACGTCTCACTATGTACGAGAGTTCTGCAAAGGGAAGTAACGCAGATTTACGCTATTTATGTGACCAAGTGACAAGTCTGAATGACATGTAGATGAACATATACCGAGGGAATTTCGACAGTTTTAGGGACATTTCGACAGATTTAGGGGGCATTTCGGTAATTTATGGGAGCATTTGTGTAATTTATGAGGGCAATTCGGTAAATCACGGCATATAAGTAATTCGAGGCAGTAATTCGATGCACCCTTCTTTTGTATATAAAAACTGAACAAATTCGAGCTGAGCGTTTATCGTCAATAACTGGCGCATGCGTTAAAGCCAAGTTCTTAAAGTTGCGAATAGGGTATTTAGTCAACTTAGTGAGATTCGTTAATTAATTATAAATGATTCTTGATATTTAAAAACAGCAGCTACAATACCATCGGCGCCTGGGTCAAGGATATTGTATTATAACATATGTAAACAGTGGAGGAAATTCGAACCATAAATATTTATTTCTTTCCGATCTCTGCCTTTTTCTTCATTTTGTGTGTGTGTTTACCTTAAGTATTACCACAGATTGTTAATTTAGCCACACTTTACATCCTCACCCAGTGGCACTATACTGTACAATACTGTAGCCTTCTTCAACATTGTAAAGCAGACTTGCATTTTCAGGGGAAGGCTATGAACAATTTACTGGTAGAATGAGCTTACAGAGAAGATTGGTGATTGTAGCCTTGAAAACAGCGGACAGTAAATGTATAAATTTAACTCTATTCAGTGGAAATCACTACGTCTACTAGAAAGGTATTGCTTTTAAGTGATTGTAACAACAGCAAATAGATGGATAAACCACGAACAACCTGTAATTTTTTCTTCTTTTAACATTAAACAGGCTTTCGTTAAATGATTTTACAATTTTCAGACACTGGTTATCCTCATATACAAGAACACATTATGAAATATTAGGCCTGCAGAAACAAGCCAGCGGAAAGGAAATCCGAGCTGTGTACATTCAATTATGTAAGAAGGTACGTGGAATTGAGATAAGTCCATCAGACTACATAAAAATTTAACGTAATTCTGAAAGTTATAGCAAATCAATCTCTGTTTTCTTTTATTGCATTACATTAGATTTTTTTGTAACTTAAAAGTGTTTATAGTGATTTTTAAAAAATATATATATATATATGCATAATGTATGCATTATAACAGATTTATAAATTTATCTCACCCAGCTCAGTGGCACTATATTGAGCGTAATTTTCAGATAATTAAAGTTTGGTCACAGTTTGATGTATGTTTGTCTGACTTACACTTCTCACATTTCAATTTCTCCACATAGATAGGAGTCGTCCATTTAAGTATTGGATAAATATGCTGCTTCAGCTTCTGTTATGTTGTACATTTAAAAAAGAAAATAATTTTGTCCTCGACGCTTCTTCTACAATGATTGGCACAAATGTTTACTCTAGTCTGTTCAGCCAAAGAACAGTTGGGTTTTACTGTTCTACATGTATACAAATTACTGATTTCCAAAGTTGACAATGAGGACTTCAGATTGTGGCATTCCTGTACTTTTTTGCCCACAAGGTCAAAGATCTAAGGCATTTTGTCATTACTCTGTCTGTTTTTCTATTGGGCAGAATAGGACTTAGTTATGGTTGGGGCATAGTGTTTCACAAACACACCTCATTGAATTCTCTTTTTAGAATAACTACCAGTACCTACATAACCAAATCACCTAACAAGTACAAAACACATTAAGGACAGACCAATATGCTCAGCAAGCTAGATTGTGCAATGCGCCTCGTCACAGTTTGGTGTTGTCTTCTGCTGAGCAGTTTAAAAGCCAGGTACTGGTGTACTCACAGTGTACAGAGGTAGCAGTGTTGTTGTCTATGTGTACAGAGGTAGCAGTGTTGGTGTATACATGTACAGAGGTAGCAGTGTTGGTGTATACATGTAAAGAGGTATCAGTGTTGGTGTATACATGTACAGAGGTAGCAGTGTTGGTGTATACGTGTACAGAGGTATCAGTGTTGGTGTATACATGTACAGAGGTAGCAGTGTTGGTGTATACATGTACAGAGGTATCAGTGTTGGTGTATACATGTACAGAGGTATCAGTGTTGGTGTATACATGTACAGAGGTATCAGTGTTGGTGTATACATGTACAGAGGTATCAGTGTTGGTGTATACATGTACAGAGGTATCAGTGTTGGTGTATACGTGTACAGAGGTAGCAGTGTTGGTGTATACATGTACAGAGGTATCAGTGTTGGTGTATACATGTACAGAGGTAGCAGTGTTGGTGTATACATGTACAGAGGTATCAGTGTTGGTGTATACATGTACAGAGGTATCAGTGTTGGTGTATACGTGTACAGAGGTATAAGTGTTGGTGTATACGTGTACAGAGGTAGCAGTGTTGGTGTATACATGTACAGAGGTATCAGTGTTGGTGTATACGTGTACAGAGGTATCAGTGTTGGTGTATACATGTACAGAGGTAGCAGTGTTGGTGTATACATGTACAGAGGTATCAGTGTTGGTGTATACATGTACAGAGGTATCAGTGTTGGTGTATATGTGTACAGAGGTATCAGTGTTGGTGTATACATGTACAGAGGTATCAGTGTTGGTGTATACATGTACAGAGGTATCAGTGTTGGTGTATACATGTACAGAGGTAGCAGTGTTGGTGTATATATGTACAGAGGTGGTGTATACATGTACAGAGGTATCAGTGTTGGTGTATATGTGTACAGAGGTATAAGTGTTGGTGTATACGTGTACAGAGGTAGCAGTGTTGGTGTATACATGTACAGAGGTATCAGTGTTGGTGTATACGTGTACAGAGGTAGCAGTGTTGGTGTATATGTGTACAGAGGTATCAGTGTTGGTGTATACGTGTACAGAGGTAGCAGTGTTGGTGTATACATGTACAGAGGTATCAGTTTTGGTGTATACATGTACAGAGGTATCAGTGTTGGTGTATACATGTACAGAGGTAGCAGTGTTGGTGTATACATGTACAGAGGTATCAGTGTTGGTGTATACGTGTACAGAGGTAGCAGTGTTGGTGTATACATGTACAGAGGTATCAGTGTTGGTGTATATGTGTACAGAGGTATCAGTGTTGGTGTATACATGTACAGAGGTAGCAGTGTTGGTGTATACATGTACAGAGGTATCAGTGTTGGTGTATACGTGTACAGAGGTATCAGTGTTGGTGTATACGTGTACAGAGGTAGCAGTGTTGGTGTATACATGTACAGAGGTATCAGTGTTGGTGTATACATGTACAGAGGTATCAGTGTTGGTGTATATGTGTACAGAGGTATAAGTGTTGGTGTATACGTGTACAGAGGTATCAGTGTTGGTGTATACGTGTACAGAGGTAGCAGTGTTGGTGTATACATGTACAGAGGTATCAGTGTTGGTGTATACATGTACAGAGGTAGCAGTGTTGGTGTATACGTGTACAGAGGTAGCAGTGTTGGTGTATACATGTACAGAGGTATCAGTTTTGGTGTATACATGTACAGAGGTAGCAGTTTTGGTGTATACGTGTACAGAGGTAACAGTGTTGGTGTATACATGTACAGAGGTAGCAGTGTTGGTGTATACATGTACAGAGGTAGCAGTGTTGGTGTATACATGTACAGAGGTATCAGTGTTGGTGTATACGTGTACAGAGGTATCAGTGTTGGTGTATACATGTACAGAGGTATCAGTGTTGGTGTATACGTGTACAGAGGTAGCAGTGTTGGTGTATACGTGTACAGAGGTAACAGTGTTGGTGTATACGTGTACAGAGGTAGCAGTGTTGGTGTATACATGTACAGAGGTATCAGTGTTGGTGTATACATGTACAGAGGTATCAGTGTTGGTGTATATGTGTACAGAGGTAGCAGTGTTGGTGTATACATGTACAGAGGTATCAGTGTTGGTGTATACATGTACAGAGGTATCAGTGTTGGTGTATATATGTACAGAGGTATCAGTGTTGGTGTATACGTGTACAGAGGTAACAGTGTTGGTGTATACGTGTACAGAGGTAGCAGTGTTGGTGTATACATGTACAGAGGTATCAGTGTTGGTGTATACGTGTACAGAGGTAGCAGTGTTGGTGTATACGTGTACAGAGGTAGCAGTGTTGGTGTATACATGTACAGAGGTATCAGTGTTGGTGTATACGTGTACAGAGGTATCAGTGTTGGTGTATACGTGTACAGAGGTAGCAGTGTTGGTGTATACATGTACAGAGGTATCAGTGTTGGTGTATACATGTACAGAGGTATCAGTGTTGGTGTATATGTGTACAGAGGTATCAGTGTTGGTGTATACATGTACAGAGGTATCAGTGTTGGTGTATACATGTACAGAGGTAGCAGTGTTGGTGTATATGTGTACAGAGGTAGCAGTGTTGGTGTATACGTGTACAGAGGTAGCAGTGTTGGTGTATACATGTACAGAGGTAGCAGTGTTGGTGTATACATGTACAGAGGTATCAGTGTTGGTGTATACGTGTACAGAGGTATCAGTGTTGGTGTATACATGTACAGAGGTAGCAGTGTTGGTGTATACATGTACACAGGTAGCAGTGTTGGTGTATACATGTACAGAGGTATCAGTGTTGGTGTACGCATGTACAGAGGTCTCAGTGTTGGTGTATACTACAATGTAACATGCATTCTGATCATGTGACTATTTCACATCTAGAATTCATCACACGTGTACATGCCTATGTAAATTACTTTTAAGAATCAAAAATATAATGAAAGTCAGGTAAATAATGATGGTCTTTTTTTTTTTTTACAAGTATCACCCAGATGCAAATCCAGGTGACCCACAATCACAGCAAAAATTTGTGCAGCTTCAGGAAGCTTACAGTATACTTAGTGACCCCAAGAAAAGAGCAGATTATGATGTACAGTTAAACAGAAATAATTTCAGGACCAGCCGTACAGAGTAAGTGTGACAAAACAGAACAGCTGAAAGGGAAGCTACCAAACATGGTTTACTTATTCCTTAAGATGCCAAGATGTCTCATCCTGTAGATGTTACTGCTCGAGATGTCTCATGTTACAAGCTATTGGTAGCTCACATATCAACATTCTTAGCACTAATGAATGCAGAAGGTGAAATTTAACAACAATGATTCTAGAGTTTTAGCTTACCTGAATCAAAGACTGAAGTGAGTTTTCTGATTAAAATATCTCTGATATCCACTTTTTGCTATCTCGGTGTTATCTATCTATCAGTCAATTCCAACATCTGCTTAAGAGCCACTTTGAATTCATCCTATTCAGACAGAGCCACAATAGAAAGTTTAAAGTTTACATAGAAATATAGTGATGGGTCTGCTTCAGAAGAGCAACATTGCATTTTGTCATACAGCATGTAAACATCCTGAAGATATGTAAATTTTATTTTGTTTATTTGACTTCCCTGTGGTGTAGCTACATATATAGGTAAAAATGTTATTAAATTTTTTTCTGGAAACAACAAGTCTCTAAATATTTGGAATACCTTTGGTATAATCCTCATATATCATGTCCTCATCCCCACCCCACAGACCCGAGTTGGACCACAAAAAAAGGCGCACAGTGTAACATATGATTATAGTTCCCCTTTTATAAAAGGAGTTTGTTATGAAATAGGGTGAGGTTAGAAAACACTCATATTATGAACCACTGTTCCAGACATGAAAACTCCCGTTAATATATAATGAAGACGCATGTCAATCCACCACGCAGCCTCTCTAGTGATCCAAACTTTTACATACAAACATATTGGGGGAAATATTCAAAAGATACCAACAGTCAGATTGCAGCCATCCTTATTCAGTGATTATTGCATCCCTAAATGCTGATCACACATTTATAAATCAAGTTTTGTAACAAGGGCGATACGTGAATGCAGTTGCTAGAAGTTAGACAATCCATGACACTAAGCACATTAAAACTCGCTTACAGCTCTAGCAATCACATCCTTCATCCTTTTATTTCTTTCGGAGAACACTACTGGAATGTAATTCATATGAGACTAAGACACAAAGTGTATTGTGTATAGATTTATTTAAATGTAACATCACTGACAGTCCTTTGTGCACAATATTTTATATATCGTGTATATAATATACTATAAATATGATAAATCACCTTAGAAATTGGAATTTTCTATGGAGTCCATGCTGAAAATGTTCCTGTTGGTGCAATGATAGGTCTTTTCAATTCATGATAAGTTGGTATCTGCCCGTTGCATTAGTTGTTATGTCAGATGTTTTGACTGTAAAGATGAAAATCATGAATGCTGTATATTTCTTGCACTTAATGTTTGCTAGTCTTACATTCAAACCATGACTTGGACAAAACTGACCATAACCAGTATATATATATAGTATAGAAACTGTCTGTTAGAGGTATTGCACAACAGGTATCTATTTTACATGTACTGTAAAACACGGTTATAGTGAACAGGCTTATAATGAAGTCACACCTACAGTAAAACATGGTTACAGAGAACAACATGCTTATAATGAATTCACACTTACAGTAAAACATGGTTACATAGAGCAACAGGCTTATAATGAATTCACACTTACAATAAAACATGGTTACAGTGAACACACTTATAATGAATTCACATTTACAGTAAAACACAATTACAGTGAACACACTCATAATGAATTCACCCTTACAGTAAAACACGGTTACAGCGAACACACTTATAATGAATTCACACTTACAGTAAAACACGGATACAGTGAACACATCAACAATGAATTTATGCTTACAGCAAAGAGATTTTTATTCCCTGTAGGTTTTAAACATATTATAAACTTACTGGATATAACAAATTCATTTATAACAAATCAGAATTGTTGCTTCCAGCACTCTGCTTTTTAACTGTACAAATATAATGATAAAACGTAAACTGCATGCACTGATTTTGTAACCTCCTTTTTGCTTCAGATACACTCGAAGTACAGGGTATCGTTCAGAAGACGATTTTGTACAGAGTTACTACCAGCAGCAAGCTAGACAGAAAAGAACAAGTGATATGTACAATGACTTATATGATGAAATGATACGAAAAAGCCAAGATGCAAGACGCAAGGCATATGAGGAGTATTACAGAGACGAAAACAGTAAACAGAAAGCATATGACGACTTCTGCAAAAACCAGGAGAGGAGACGGAGAGCATTCGAGAACATATATAAAGAATATTATCAGTACACACCACCTGGGTACATGCGAGGGAACCCACGGAATGATTACTATAGAAAACAACAGTACCACCCTCACCCATATACCTCACCATTCGGGAATATTCTCTTCATGTTTATTTGGATCTATATCTCTATCAGAATACTGACGTCTTTATTATGGAATAGTGGTATGCTGAATTTTTTCCCTGACTTTTTTAATTGTCGAATTAATCTTTCATTTATCACTTCTCTTTTACATGAAAAGGCTAAGATAACTAACAGTATTCAATCTCGTAATTGCTATAGAAAATACAAATCAGAGAGATGGGCAAACACGGACTCATGGTCATACATATATATGGATAATTTATTATTCAGATATGTGAAAACACGATTATTTAATGACCAAGAGATTTAAAAGAGATTTCCTACTAGGAACATTTCATAATTTATGATTATGTTGCTGACTGATAATATTTGGCTTTCAAACAAATTTAAAAAAAAAAAAAAAAAGTTAAAATATACATATGGAATTTGATTTCTCTATTTAGAAATCAATTAAACATTACATTTTTCATAATAAATGGTCCTGCAAATGTATGTTGTAATCTGAAGGGATGTGTACAACATTTTGTTTTTTGCTCAGTACTTCTTTTATTTTTAGATCATTCAGAAAGGGACAGATAACATGAAGGTAATACAAGTTGTACAACTGATCATGATGAAGGTCAATATTTATTTATTGCCCTAGACTTTATTAATGTATTCTGTTATGAAAGAATTGAAATTGTAATACTCCACAATACTATACAATTGTTGACTTTATACAGTAAAATACACGTACATGTATATCAAAGTACAAGGGAGACAAACACTTTGAATTGTTAATTAATGATAATTATTAATTAATTCATTATAAATGTAATTCATTATGTCAGATAAGTTAATTTATAAAATGCTTTTAAATTACAGAGAATGAAAATCACTTCTCGTAAGCATTAATTTATTATAAGCATGTTTGCTGTGACAGTATTTTACTGTGTATTGGTTGACATGAAGTGTTACCAACCTCATTAGTAAAAATTACGTTATCAGTGATTATAAGTTACATTATTAGTGATTATAAGTTACGTTATCAGTGATTATAAGTTACATTATTAGTGATTATAAGTTGCGTTATCAGTGATTATATTTATATTCACTAATAACAGAATTTTTACTAATACGTGACAGAGACAAAAATAACATATTTGGGTGATCTTTAATGTATATTTACAAAATATAAGTAAAAAAAAATTAGTATGTCTATCCCAGATCAGAAAAAAATAGAGATAAGGTGGGGGGATGGAATGACCCTTGCCCCAAATGCTTGTGGAAGTTGTATCCCAAGTTTTGTGTGCAATAATTGAATTGTGTATTTGAAAACACCGTATTGTCTTTCTTTTTGTGTTATTTTATGTATAGTTCAAAATATTTCATTTTCATTTACAGGGCAATTTTCAATTCCAGTTATATTGAATTTGACAGAAATTCAAAAGGATATCATGAAATAAATATTTTGTTCTATTGTTATTTGATACTGAAATACATACATTTCAATTAAATGTCTGTTAATAAATTTCTATTAAATGTGCATAGTCTTATATTCTTCAACAATACATCTGGTCTGAAGGACAGCAGAGAAAACAGGCCTGGATTTCTCGAAACAATCTTAAGTTGAAACTTGAACTTAAGTCTGAGATTTTACTCACATTTTGACTGCCCAAATAAAAGAAAACTCACACATAAGTTTGAGATTTTTTCAGGAAATCCAAGATAAAAAATGAAAACAGGGATGGATCATGAAACGTTTAAAGGAACTTTTTTTTTTCTCAGTGTAAGAGCATCACAGCCCCCAGAGTGGCATAATACAACCTCCTTTCTGATATATTTTTATTTCATTTGCCTGGGAAGTTACAACTCTAGACCCCCCCCCCCCCATTCCTTTACCCCTCTTAATCTGCCTGATTTGAAAATGAAAAATTATTCTTCCACAGACATTTCGCTGCTTTTTTTTTTTGCTTTTTTTTCTTACTCAAATACATTGCAAACATTTAATTTATTATTCTATTATGACAAAGAATCAAGATATGGGAATATATCGTTAAAAAGTGTATGGTACATGCAACCCATTTTGATATGAGTTTCAGCTAGAATATACATCTACTATAAATTAATCAATGCTGCATATAAATGCCTTTATCTAATGGGGCAGTTTGATTTACCTCCCAACTGGGAAGATAATTATATACGTAGAGGGTGTTCTGGGAAACAATTATCATTTCCGGTATTGAGAAGATGGGGTGGGGGATCTGATCTATTAAGATGCATGGTGAGAACTCGGTATTCCATTATCTATAGGCAGATCCAGGAACACGAAGACGGTACCACATGGAGCGGCGAGCTTTCAAGTTCTTCGGTTGTTAACGACGTTTGTAAATCCAGCATTCTCATCGAAATGATGTGAATTTATGCGCGGTCATTTAAGTCATGCGCGGATCTAGAGGGGGGGTGGGGTTGGAATTTGCAAATGAAAAAATTACAATATAACGATTTATAGAAAAATGAGTTGACTGTTATTATACTATAAATATTTCTGAATTAAATTTCTTAGTATTGTAATGTCATTATGAGGTTAGAATCAAATCACAAATGTTATTCGAGTTTCTAAAGGAATCTGAACAGGAACGATTTGTTTAATATCCTATTACGAGTGACTGAGGTCATAAACTTGTCATGCAACTGCATCGTCATAGAGCCTTCGGCTTTAGTATACCTCTCAGTCTGCTTCAGACTCAGTGTGACAGACTAGTATTCGTTTATCATTCTAAGTAAATATTAATAGAATTCTCTCACAGTAATCCGATTATCATTTCCTTCCAATTTTAACACTTACTTAGTAATAGATGCAAAAAGTATCATGGGTGAAAGGGATAGCAACCAAAACAATTGGTCACCAAATCATTTTGTGGTTTTTTCCCAGTTTTACCTACTGAATCTACTGAAACGAAGGAGCCTGCCCAAAAAAAAAGGTCAAAACTTTGTATTGATTCAGATGATACCCCGGAAATCACATGGACTCGCAAAATGAAAAGACGGATCATATTAAATCTGATGACAATGAATTTATTGAACAGAACAGAACAAGATAAAACATATTTTGACGATTCGGGTTTTTCTGATCTTGGTAAAATTGTAACAGGTGCAATAAAGTTGACCGCAATGTCCTCAGCAGAAAGGATAAGTTATATTCAGAATCGACCCTGCTAGACGATGTCGCCAAGTTAAAAACAGGTCGTGCTCAAACAACAAATACGGGTGAACTCAAAAAGACTTTATCGTTTCAATCTTCTTGGATGAATCAGCTTTCATGGTTAACCTTTAGCAAACTGTTAAATGGCGGTCTGTGCAAGTTTTGTGTCATGTTCCCTCAGTCAGATGTCCAACATCAAAATACATTTGTTACGCAACCTTTTACTGCGTATAAGAAAGCCCTTGGAAAAACATCTGCCCTTTTAAAACATCAAAATTAAGAACACCACAAGATGCCAGATCTGTTTACAAGGGAGGGAGTTTTATTCCATCATAGCCGATGAGGTAACTGACAAGTACGCTAACAAAGAAGTTTTAGTCTTGTATCTCAGATTTCTAGATACTAGAGAACATCCTGCCATCATTGAGGAGGAATCTCTTGACTTTGCAAATATAGGCAGAACTACTGGGGAAGCAAATTGAACTTATTGAAATCCTCCGTTTGCTTGCAATTCCGATTGAGAACATGCGATCGCAAGCATACGATGGTGCAGCAGCAATGGCATCGGAAAAACGGGGGTATCAGGGATGAATCAAGTCTCTAAACCAATTAGCATTGTACACACACTGTCGGAGTCATGTATTGAATGTGCACATCGCTTCAGCCTGCAAATTACCCCTTGTGAGGAATATGATAGATGTCCTTAATTCAGTGTTTATTTTCTTTGACAGTTCCCTTAAACGACAGGGTTTCTTGAGACTGTTATATAAAATGATAGGTCTGTAGATTTTTCCAGAAAGAATCTAGTTGGACTGTGTAAGACTAGGTGGGTTGAGTGTCATATATGCTTTGACGTGTTCTAAGCTTTTACAAGTTCGTCATTAAATGTCTGCAGCACATTTTCAATCAAAACCTTGATCAAAGTACCAGTGAAGACTGGTCTTGGGATAGACAAACTAAAGTGACCGCACAGGGGCTTTTGGCTTCGATGACGTCCCTCTCTGTGTTGATAACATTTGTGTTTGTAAGGTGTGTCCTAGTTACAATAAAGCCTTCGACTCTCAAACTTCAGAAAAGAGATATTGACATTTTCACTGCAAGTAAGTTAATTGAGGAACACGTAGATAGGATCAAAGAAATTCGTGGAGCGGTAGATACCGAATTTGAGTCTTGTTTTGAAGATGCAAAACAAATTGCAGACGAACTTGATATAGTGATTAAAACCCCAAGGGTTTGCTCCAAGCAGCAACATGGAAAAACTGTCTCCACAAGTAACCCAAGATATTATTATAGATCTGTCGTGGCCATTCCATTTCTGGACTTTTTCCTCAATGAATTAAATACGGTTTCAGAAAGAAGCTCTGGCGGCATATTCGATATGTTCTTTGCTGCCTGTCAATGTAACAAATACTTCACATGAGGAATTGTCCAAACTTGTCTCAGAGCTAATATTTTTTTTGGGGGGGGGGGGGGGGGGAGCGACCTGCCTTCTTTTTCTGTAAAGGACTTGGAGAACGAACTCAGAGATTGGAAACGCTATTGTGTTAACATGAGCAAAGAAACTTCAGACAAGCTCTGCATTCTGCTCAATCTTTTCAACTTTGTAGATGGTGACGTTTTCCCGAACGTGAAAATTCTTTACATTGGATGTGTTTTACCTATCACAACATTCGAGGCCGAAAGATCCTTTTCTGGATTAAGATGCATCAAGAGTTACATGCGCAGTACTATGCAAGAGGACAGATTGACTGGGCTTGCACTAATACATCTTCACCATTCATTAGAAATTGACCAAAAGGAAATTTCAGTAAAGTCTCTTTAGCTAAATAATACTTCCTACCAGAAAACATCAATACACGACAGAAAGGTCGCCCGCGTGGTGCAGTGGTTATATAGAGCGTTTCCTTTGAGAGTTGGAAAATAAAGGGTTGAACATTATATCACGGGTTCGATTTTGTGATGAGGTTCGACCCCCCACCCCCCGCAAAAAATCTGGATCCGCGCCAGTAAGTATACCCTATGTTATAAACCTATCCCCTCTACTTACATGGCTGTGATAGCTAACTAGATCCTAATTTTATATTGTAGCTTTTCTAAGTCTAAGCGACTGTTCATATACATGTACGTGAATGATCATCCTCACTAGCCATGGCAGGGCTTTTGATCCACTCTGCTCACAGGGACTCATAAATGTGATGAGCCCCTATGATCCACAGAGAAGTTAGATCTTCAAAAAATTAAAATATTGAATTATTTTAGTTTATGTCAATTTGGTGCTCCACAGATCCGTCCCTGTTAATTTTTAGAATCGATCCGGAGTTGTAATGTTTGACACGGTTTCAGTTTTAGTGTCCTTATTGTTATATCCGGTTGCTCTGTCCCGTGTTTCGTAAAATGGTCAAAGTCATGGTCATTTTCCTTAAAAATAGACCTAATTCTTGTGTCTCTTCGAGGGTACAGTTACAACATATAGATTTTCTGACTAAGGTATATTTCTGCACGTTGTACAATTTATATTGCAGGTGCATTTTACTTGCAGTCACACGGACTGGGTACAGGCAGCCGGTGACATGTCACAGTTGTGCAAAATTAAGCATGTTCTCATTACTGTCCACAAAATTCGTGATTCTCTAAAGTTTGACTGTCTGAAGTACACTTTAATGAACTTTTCACATTTTGAACAATATCAACGTTAACTGAGGCAGTACATGTACAGTATTGCAGTATACCTGTACTTTTCAGATATCTGGTTTGTACGTTCATCTTAATGTCCGTGACTTGGTGAAATATTCACACTCCAACGTAGTGGAATGGAAACCTCTATCAAGTTTAAATCCAGGTACTTATGCTACATGTAATTATTTTATTATTGCTGTATGCTGTCTTATGCTACACATTTATAATAAAAATGCAAAGCAGTGGAAGACTGGCGAGCACTGTGGGCCATACTGAAGACTCCTTGTGTTTTTTAAAGGAATAAATGTCTAGATTACTATTATTACAGGGTATATAAATAATGAAGCAGACTGTATTTTGCCAATGATAGGAGCATAGAGACATTTAAGCTTAATATCAACTCTGTTGATTATGTATTCTCCTATTTTTGACTGTTGAACACAATTTTGATATAGTTGTGACTGTTTTAGTATATTTTCCACTTCTATGATATTTATTTATAATTCCTTTTTCATTGCTCAAAGTGGTTCTCTGCCCGACTGTCATTGTCGATTGAATGTGTCATTCCAACAGTCTGGAGCCCATCATGTTGCCATGTAATTGCCATGTAATTGTTTACTATCAAAATTCCTCATGCAATGTCATGTGATCATGGATATTTTGAAATGGGGCGTTCACTGTCCAACTCTGAGAATGCCTGATTAAATAGGAAAATATATTAGCTTGATTACTTTTTAATCTGATTGAGTTAAACTGCATAAAATGTATTACTTATATAGTTTGATAGAAAAACACATGGTTTTTATTTCTACAGTAATATCCAAAGAGTATGGCATATACAGCTTTAGGAATGATGATTACTTAATATCAGAGGAATCAGATTAAACTTTTGGGTCCTGAATGGCTAGTTTTAGTCCCCTACTGGCTTTGCTGGAGGAAACTATTTGTTTACCCTCTGTCTGTCCATCTGTGTATTATTCTGCTTCAGGTTTTCCAGACTTGAACCAAGATATTCAACTGAAATTTTATACATGGCTTTGTCTTGGATAGTTTCATATCAAGTTTGAGTTGTGTTATGCTTGACCTACTTTTGACCGAATTATCCTAACGGTAGGGGACTTTATATTTCCTGCAATACAATCAGAATGCTTGTTGCACATCTTAATGGGAGAATGATAATTAAAAGCATGTATCATTTAAATCACTGTTTAGAATAAATATATTTACCCCGTGAGGATCCGGGTTGTTAGAATAGATCCTCAGCACCCCTAGCTTGTCGTAAGAGGCAAGTCAATGGGGCATTCCTTCGGATGAGACCGCAAAAACCGAGGTCCAGTGTCACAGCAGGTGTGGCACGTTAAAGATCCCTCCCTTCTCAAAGGCCATAAGTGCCAAGCATAGGTCTAAATTTTGCAGCCCTTCACCAGCAGGACTTCATATGGGTGAAAAATTCTCGAGCGGGACGTTAAACAATATATAATCAATCAATCAATACTGCTTTTACAAATCTTTTCAGGCCAAAGCAAATGGTGGAGGACCACTGATTCCATACATCATGTATTGTATGAAATATGCGATGTATAAAAATGCCACAGCCTTAAAGCCAAGTAAAAATTTCCGTAATGTCAAAGGGTAATGCTTTATGATAAACTTTTCTCATACATGTCATGCAGAACTTTATCGACTGTGGACTTGTATATTTTGCATGAATTCAGTATAAATAAATTTTATGTATATTGCGATTACTTAAGGAAATGCAAGTTCACATGTAATTAGATCAGTCATGTTTCATTAAACTTGTTAAGAGTATAGAACATTTATGTCGTAATAATGTAGTTAGCACTCACATGTGCAAAATAAAAAAAAAAAAAACCAATTATTGTAGCTATGATCCATTGTTATTTTCAGACATTTTTTGTGGACCACAAGCAAGGTAAAGGTACCCAGGACAAATTATGAGATCTTGGGAGTGAAAGAGGATGCCTCAGTTAAAGATATAAAAAATGCCTACTTTGATTTATGCAAAAAGGTAAAAGATAAAACCAGTTGCCAAAAAAATTAAGTAAAATTTGTCAGCCATAAATGATATCAATTAAGACAAACTTGATTAAAACAAATATGACTGTCATTTTCTATATGTTGAAGTATCTTCATTTAATTTTAGACCCATCCAGACAGAAACACTGACACAAAGAATACAGAGAACTTCAGGGAATTAAATGAAGCTTACAATATTTTAATAAATGAAAGGAAAAGATCTCAGTATGACCAAAAACTAAGAATGTAGGTATCATGTTGTTCATGTCTTGTGCATTTTTAAATTTATAAAATCAGCTACACTGGTGTCAATGAAGAGATGGATATGTACAGTATCATCAGAAAAATTGGAAGAAAACAAAACTGATTCAAATATTTATCAAAACTCAAATATACTTTTACACATAATTCTTTTGCCACTCGCTGGAATGATATTAATATTGTTGGCAGTACTATTCAGTATTTTTCTCTACAGAGAAAAGTATTACGCCGAAGGAGGGTCGCATTTTGATGAAGTCAAAGATACTGTTAACTATGCTCCTTTCTTGAGGATTTTCATTTTAATTGTGTATGTTATGGGGTTAACCCAATTTGGTAAAAAGTAAGTTCAGTTCACTTAATCTAATTTGAAATTTCTGTTTGCATCAGAATTATAACAACAGAAATTTAAGTTAATACTTCAGATATTACATACATTTCTATTTTGATAGACAGGCTGTGAATCTCCGAGATGAATGGAGAACTCCTGAGCCCTCCAAATGACAAAGTCCTTCCATACAGGTGTCAGTCAGTGTGTTGCAATAATGCCCATACCAACGAATCAATGAACTGATTTCATGTGTAACAGTAACTAAGATTTTAATGTGTTGTATATTGTGTATATAAAAACAAATGTGGTTCTTTGAAACATGTTTTTCATTTGATGTCATTAAAAATAGACATTATATTGTTATGAAATGAAGATATAAATACACATTGAATTTTTTTAATTGATGTTTGTTGAATTGTTGACAATACAGATACCAAAAAATATATAAGTGTTATTATAATATATCGCAGTTCAATATCAGAGAATCAGAATCAAGATTCGTCCATGTCAGGTCCAAGCAAGGCTTTCCTTTTTAAGTATTCTTCGAACATTGTGGTATACCGATTAATGAATGCCTTCCTTAAATGTTCACTAGACGATACACGTCTCTGCACTGAAGTGTTTACTTGAGATATCTTCACCAAGTCGAATCGTGGGAAAACACTGAAATAAATACAGTATGCGAATTTATATTTAGACTTATCATTATACTATGTAGTTATTAAACTACGTAGCAGTAAAACAGGTAGACTTATCATTATACTATGTAGTTATAAAGCTACGTAGCAGTAAAACAGGCAGACTTATCATACTATGTAGTTATAAAACTACGTAGCAGTAGAACAGTTGATGTATGGCAATATCTGCATCAATTTGTGTGTTGTATCAATTGCCACACTTGAACATGTTCTTTGTTTAGCTAGTTACTTTATGAATTCGTGAATGGAGATGACCAGATAATTGTTATTAATACATTTGAAATACTTCTCACAAATATTTTCTACAACTGCAAAAAAATGACCACAATGTTTTGATAGCTACCCATGTGCATCTTGATTTTTTTTAATAAAGTCTGATTCTTGAAGTTTGTCCTCTGAAATTCCACCAAAGAGAGACATATGAAGAATGGAGAGGCAATCTGACTTGTTCAGTCGGAGACTAGTGCACATATTGAGGATGGCAAAAATAATCAGCTCACCAAACTTCTCACTGGTCAAAATCACACTCTCTGTAAGCAAACAGATGCACATGTAACAACTGGTACTACACAAAGTTCAAGAATACTTAATACATCATTATTTATTTTCTTTACCAGATATTAGATTTCCAAAGGGACAGGTCTTTTCTACTGTAACTGGATTTTCCAGAGCAGTGTTCACATTTTCTGAACAGTCCCAAGAATTTTGTTCACTTTCTGTATTCCATGACAGGTCAGGTTTGAGGATGTTATTAGTCTGTAAAATCTGTTTGAGTTTCTGCAGTGAGTGAGCAGCTACAAAGCTGTAGATGATGGTATGAGTTGGAATATGGTCTTTGATTTCCTCTGCCACAACTTGTATGTGGGATGGTAACACGCAGATGAACACCAGTTGGGAAATAGACACTAATTTAATATTGTCATGAAAACAGTCAACACCTTTATTCTGTAGATATTCTGAAAAACAGTTATGCAATTATTCAGACATTGTCACTGTGCATCTTCCATTTGGTCTCTAATATAAATCATGAAGTTGTGATGAAATACTTGTAAGTCAGTGATTTTCATACGAAAGTTTTGGCCTGGACTGGGAATCAAACCCACAACCCCTGCAGGTGCTCTAACCACTGAGTTAGCTTGTCCGATATCAACGACCCATACAACCCTCCCTCCTTTAATTGTCTCTGCCTTCAAACACACCCAGATTCTTTTGACCCTGGTAGGACAACTTGCAATTCCAGGGGGGAGGTCAACGGCACCAAATGTAGTATAGGAGAGAAAATTTTCTGGCTGGGACCCTTCCACAACTAGTCAAGTACTCTAACCACTGAGATATGCATGGTTTATACAGCCCTAACTACTACAGTACCAATGGAATAAGGCACAAGTTCTGAAAACTTACTTTTTGCTATGAACTAGAAAGACATTTGAATCTAGGACCCCTTGATATCTGTACACAGGTCTTCTACAAACTGAGTCATCACTGTCAATTGAACTGTCCGTGTGTTACATTCCACTGGTATGAGTGCTGCATACTATCCTTTAAATGTTTTTTGTCCCTGAAGAAATTGGCAGACTTTTCCCTCACACAACACTTACCCCTGTTAGTTCCAGAGACAGTTCATTGCAAGTAATGTAATGGGGAAGAGAGAAAATGCAAAAATTTGAATCTGGTACCTTACTGTATAATCATTAGGTTTCGTGGAGGCTAGATTTTTATGGGTATCTCTATCCCACAAAATTTCAAACCACAACAAAATACACCATCTATTTAATGTTCCAATGTACAGAGACCATATCCACAGAATTACAATCCTATTATGTAAAGTGTTCAACCACAACAATCCATGAAAATTTGAGCCCACAAATTTAAATAATTTTACACTATACCTCCAGACTGACCAGCTACTGTAGGGTAATTGATTGATTATGTATTGTTTAATGTCACGCTCGAGAATTTTTCACTCATAAGGAGACGTCACCATTGGCGGTGAAGGACTGCAAAATTTAGGCCTATGTTCAGTGCGCATGGCCTTTGAGCAGGGAGGGATCTTTATCATGTGACACCTGCTGTAACACGGAGCATAGGTTTTTGTGACCTCATCCTAAGGACCGCCCCATTTAGTCGCCTCTTAAAACAAGCAAGGGGTCCTCAGTATCCCTTGCTTGTCGTAAGAGGCAACTAAATGGGGTGGTCCTTCGGATGAGACTGCAAAAACTGAGGTCCCATGTCACGTAAAAGATCCCTCCCTGCTCAAAGGCCATAAGCGCCGAGCATAGGCCTAAATTTGCAGCCCTTCACCGGCAATGGTGACGTCTCCATATGAGTGAAAGATTCTCGAGCGGGACATTAAACAATATTTAATCAATCAATCATCGCATATCAACAGCAAACTTGATGTCAAAAATAAGCATTTAATGCTCAATCACTGATTTAACATGATCACAATATATTTCACCATGAATGATTAAATGAAATGGTTGTGCTGCTGTTGCGTACCTAGGGTCTCTGGTCTCCTCGTTGACACTTTGAGGTCTTTGGGATTAATTCTGCCGTAAGTCAACAGGCAGTGGGCCAACTGGCTACCAAGGCGACCACATCCAATGATTCCCACCTTTAGTGGGTCTCGTGCATCCTTATCCTGTAAGATCTTGGCTGTCATCTTCTGGGGACTTTTCATTTGTTTCTTTATTTGCCTGTAACAGAACCCTATCTGCTCAATATTGCCTCATCTTCGAGTATACACAATAATTATATATATAGTGCATATTTCAAAAAAGAATGCATGGATAAAAAATACATTAAAAAGCATAAAAAATTTTTTAGCAAAGATGCCAAAGTCTCATAATGAAGGCATATATCGGAGTTCACACACTTTTCATAGCATAACAAAAAATAACACCAAAAATTATAAAAATCTTGATTCGTGTATAACGAACGATGAAATAGGACCGAGCACCTTGCTTCATGAAGGATGTTCGCAGCAAACGTGGCTTGCGTACATGCAGTAACTGCCAGGGCGTGTGATCTTTTCCTTAATACAAGCAATTGCTTCTCGGCATCATTAAGTGCACTTTCAAACTGTAAACTCTCTAAATTATGTGTTATATCGATTGGAGTTATGTCGACAGCAGATTTTTGAAGTCTCTTCATGAGCGCCATTTTGTATCTATGAAAGCTCAAGCATGCGTACTAGGGTACTATATTTTTGGACACGCGGTAAATGTAGTACGATCAAATGCCTAAAGGAAAGTTTTTCAATATGTGAATAAAATGGTATCAAACTTATTGTAATATTTGTTATATATTAAACAACAAGTCATATAAAGTTTCATGTGGCATTTATTTACGAACGTACAAAAGTAAAGTTTTCACTTACTACAAATCGGTAAATCTAGTACGATTAGCCTAAAACCGAACACAGCCAACAATCAAATGACCAAAAGCCCACATAAATATGTAGTAAATACATATTTATTGAATTAAAATGATCCCAGTTCGTACAAATAAGTTAAGGACTAATTCCTGTCATCAATCATACATATTAGATGTGCCATACTTAGTAATGTTTATATATAAAACTTTTTTTCTAATATATAGAGCTGACTCTACGTGTTTCCTTGCCACAACCAGGTACTATCCAAATATGCTAACTGTAAAACAACCAGGAACTATCAAAATATGCTAACTCTAAAACAACCAGGAACTATCCAAATATGCTAACTGTAAAACAACCAGGAACTATCCAAATATGCTAACTGTAAAACAACCAGGAACTATCAAATTATGCTAACTCTAAAACAACCAGGAACTATCCAAATATGCTAAATGTAAAACAACCAGGTACTATCCAAACATGATAACTGTAAAACAACCAGGAACTATCAAATTATGCTAACTCTAAAACAACCAGGAACTATCCAAATATGCTAACTGTAAAACAACCAGGAACTATCAAAATATGCTAACTGTAAAACAACCAGGAACTATCCAAATATGCTAACTGTAAAACAACCAGGAACTATCAAAATCTGCTAACTCTCAAACTGACTTGGTTATATACCCAAGTAACAAGATGCTTGACTGATTGATTGTATATTGTTTAACGTACCTCACGAGAATCTTTCACTCATGGAGACGTCACCATTGCCGGTGAAGGGCTGCAAATTTAGATCTATGCTCGGCGCTCATGGCCTTCAAGCAGGGAGGGATCTTTATCGTGCCACACCTGCTGTGACACGGGGCCTCGGTTTATGCGGTCTCATCCGAAGGACCACTCCATTTAGTCGCCTCTTACGACAAGCAAGGGGTACTAAGGATCTATTTTAACCCGGATCCTCACGGGCTGTACAAGATGCAAGTGAATTGTACCTAAACTATCACGAAAAATTATGTATTATTGAGAAATGTCACGTATGTCCTTAATAAAAGAACGGTTTTTAGTTTAGTCTTCAAATTCCTCATTTGTTGGGGGTATGATTGTAATTGTAACGTGTAACAGTCACCCATCCAAGGGCTGGTCACGCCGTTGCTTAACTTGTGTGATCAAAAGGGAAACTCCACCACATCAGCTCACTGGTGAGGCAGTGTATGTTCCACTACACTTCCCCGTCAGGAGGCAGTTCCGCTACACTTCCCTGTCAGGGAGGCAGTGTAAGTTCCACTACACTTCCCCGTCAGGAGGCAGTTCCGCTACACTTCCCCGTCAGGAGGCAGTTCCGCTACACTTCTCCGTCAGGAGGCAGTTCCGCTACACTTCCCCGTCAGGAGGCAGTTCCGCTACACTTCCCCATCAGGAGGCAGTTCCGCTACACTTCCCCGTCAGGAGGCAGTTCCGCTACACTTCCCCGTCAGGAGGCAGTTCCGCTACTCCTCCCCGTCAGGGAGGCAGTGTAAGTTCCACTACACTTCCCCGTCAGGAGGCAGTTCCGCTACACTTTCCCGTCAGGAGGCAGTTCCGCTACACTTCCCCGTCAGGAGGCAGTTCCGCTACACTTCCCCGTCAGGAGGCAGTTCCGCTACACTTCCCCGTCAGGAGGCAGTTCCGCTATTCCTCCCCGTCAGGGAGGCAGTGTAAGTTCCGCTACACTTCCCCGTCAGGAAGCTTCGATCAGAAGCTTATCATGGGTTCTCCTGAATGTTCTCACACCTTTTCAGTAAAGGCATCCGCCGTTTAAACGACAACCACCGTCGCCTCCGGACGAAACCACGTTCGTACATGGAAACAAGTCCCAGAGTTCCGACTTTACCTGAAGCAGTCATACCAAATACCGGAGTCACTACGCTGCCACCATTTTGTAACGTGCAGCGGTCGTCCATGTAAGGGCTTATTAGGCTCGCCGTTATTGCATACTGTCCACTACATTATCTATAACGATACAATTAATAATAATAATGATAATGATAATAATAATGATAATAAATAAAATAAAAATGATAATAAAAATAAATCATTTTCTTAAATTGGAAGGGAGGGGACAGTCATTTCCTATCAATCTTCATAATTCTTTACATAGTTTCTATTTGTAACTTTCATGATTGCTTTCTTTTCAGTAGCTAAGTATTTATTTCATAAAAAAGGGGGGCGTCCTCCCAATATATATTTAAATGGTCTTTGTCAAAATGGCCTCCCCCTTTCACAATTCTACGCGCCTGAAAAGGGCGTAATTAACGCGAAACAAAAGGGTTTAACGCGGAAAATGGCGTTAGAACTCGGATAAAGCATAATAACTTGAAATATGGAAAGTACTGATAGACGGTGGCACGGATTTGGTAAAAGCTTAGCTAAGGTGAGCTTAAAACAGTACCCAGATTGATAAAGAAACATGGCGGATAAAATGAGAAATTTGCACATATTTCAGAATTCATGTCAGCTCTAATAACTACACACTGTAAACGACTAACAAATATCACCGATTTAAAATTTAAAACACATTGGTTTACATACAGATTAGTAAGCTGGTACTAACACTCGAAGGATTACGATGACTACAGGAATTTTGAAGGTGGCCCGTTTAACAGCTCACGAAACCCCACATTCAGAATACAGGCCATCTGAAAAATGCCCATCCCTTAGTAAGGGTCGGCAACTCTGATAAATTCTGTAAATAGTTTTCCCATATCTCGTAGATGGTTCCGGCATTATATTTTGAGTTAATCTACACTCTCGAAATTGAAGGATGGTCTACGTCACAGTGACACTGAATCCAAAGCTTCAATTTTGAATAACCAGTTTTTATCTGCATACACTAGAGGAGACCTGTCCTATCTACCAGACATCGGTCCCCATAATCACCACACCGCGCATCCCAATCTAGTAGACGTGAGGGGAGTAGAGAATTCATTCAGGAACCTAAAACTTCACAAAGCCACAGGACCCGATGATACATGTACCTGCCTTCATTCTTAAGGCTGCAGCTGGGGATCTACCTCCGCTTCAGTCCACTATATCAGGTGTCACTAGACAGTGGACTGGCGCACAGCAAACATCGTGTCTAGAAAAACACTTAGCCTTCAATTACGAACCCGGGTCACTAATATCAGTTACTTGTACGGAACTTGAGCATATTGTCCATAGCACCATCATGGATCTTTTCATAGCATCCTCTGTGATGAACAACGTGGGTTCAGAGCTCCACTGTTACACAGCTCATCCAGACAATTTATCACCTAGCAAAGAATCTGGATGAAGGGGCTCAAAGAGACATTCTACGATTTCTATTGGTCAACACCCCCAACACCCCCCCCCGCCCCTAACCGCTCTTTAACTATGGCATTTAACAAAGTCCTACACCGCTGCCTCCTCCTCAATATGAACCGCTATGGAATTAAAAAGGATAGAGGATTTCTTTTATGACAGAACTCAATACGTTTTATCAGAGGGTCACACATTCAAACTTTTGGATGTTCTGTCAGGAGTGCCCCAGAGAACAGTCCTATGCCAGTTACTATTTCTATCATATATTAACGACCTTTCACAGACCACCAATTCGGATGCAATACTGTTTGCCGCAAGATTCGAAACCAGAAGGATGCTACTGCGCTCCAAAAAGGACCTTTCGTCACTGAAGAGACGAGAATAGAAACGGGAAATGTCCACCCACAGAAGTGCGAGGTCATCCGAATAACCAGGTTGCAGACAAGAAGTCAATGCCTCCTGCACATTGATAAGACCAGGATTAGAGTATGCATTTACCGTGTGAGGTCCTTACCATGCTCCCCACATCAAGGACCAAGATGAAGAGCTGCCATTTGCAGCAATTACGGACACCGTAATCCATGACGTGTAACAGCAATGCTGGACAGGTCGAAATGGGATTCCCTCCAAGCAAAGCAATACGCACTAAAAGCAGACCGATTATTGCTTCAAATACTGAAGAACCAAGTGGACCTGGACAGTGCGCATCCAATTTCACCCCCCCCCCGGGGATGCCAGAACGCGAGGTGGACACGGAATCTGGCAGCAGAGAGGATCCGTAAAGACGTCTTCCGCCACTCTTTTGGTCTTGCATGTTTATTATTTAAATGTTTTCGGGTCCCAGATCTGCTCGAATTCTTTTAGGACATCCATTCGCTCTTCTGACTGACGGATTGTTACATAATAGCTAGCTATTATCTGTTGTGTGGATAAGCTAAGTATTACTCCGTCAGAATGAGTTGGTATAAAGATTGCTATTCACCTTATTGGACCAAAAACGGTAAAGTCGACTACACTTCCCTATGTATTGATATTTGCGAAATAATCTCTTTTAACATTTTACTCAATGTGGTAAACGACCTTTTAAATATCCCGTAACTTTAAGCATTATTTCCCTAAATTTATATATTATGCGAATTATAAAATTGGCGTTGATTTGCCCCCCAAAAGTTGAAGCATATGAAAGAGAATTATACTCAGTAACAAAATTATAACTTTGGAACCTTTTTATCCAACATATTTTTTTTCTCTTCTTTTCTTTCATTTTGTGTGATCATGGTCGGACTTCGCCAAAATGCAGGAGGTCATCTTTAATTTTGCTCTCCTATCATGTCTGAACTTCTGCCGATCTGATGGTTTAGTACTAACTTCGTTTTGGACCACAATTCAATAGCTACCTGGGTACAGCAACTTTTTGAACATGATAATACATTTTGAATAAGATATTCCGTAGAGTTTTGAGTACATGTATTGGTAAATAAAGAGTTGCAAATGACACTATACATGTACTAGCTTCTGTAACAGAATAATATATATTTCCCAACCTTGAATTCTCACTGAAGAAAAAAAAAAATCCACACATCCAGATATTAATTATTGAAGTACTGTGATAATTCTTACCAGAGAGAAGAAGTAGAGGGAGAAAGTCGCGGACCTCGAGATAACAGAGGACGGGTTCAAAAAAACAACAACAAAAAAAGAAGACAATGGGATAATAGAAGACGGGATTACAGAAGAGGACGGGTTCAAATAAGATGCGATGACAGAAGACGAGGTAACAAAAGCAGACGAGATTACAGAGGACGGGTTCCGGAAAAAAAGATAATGGGATAATAGAAGGCGGGATTACAGAAGAGGACATGTTCAAAGAAGATGGGATAACAGAAGAAGACGCGGTAACAGAAGACGGGATTACAGAAGAGGGAGAGTTCACATAAGATAGGATAACAGAAGACGAGATTACAAAGCATGAGATGGAATAACAGAAGGAGACAGGATTACAGAAGATGGAAATTTCAAAGAAGATGGGACAACAGAAGAAAACGGGGATATAGGAGAGGACGGGTTCGTAGTAGAGGAGGGATTCAGCGAAGAGGGCGGGGTCACAGAAGAAGGCGAAGTTACAGAAGAGGACGGAGTCACAGAAGATCCGAAACGTTCAAGCAGGCAAACTTTGAGGTCTACGGAAGGATTGGTGGCTACGAAGTCGTATTGAAAATAAAAAAAAAGACACGACAACGCCCAGATCATATTTCTTCCCTCCCTATCAAATTGTCGTTACATCACAGAACTGAGAATAAAGCGCCTATATTTGTTCAACCTGACAAGAGTAATCTTTATTGTCATTCATATACCAATACTGTTTCATACTTTTTCTAGAAGCATGTCTACTTTTGAAAACTATTTAACAAATAAAACTCAAAGAAATAATGAACTCAGGGTGTTTATGGATTATCATCTCTTCTTTTCAGTTTACTTTTACTTGATATGACATACTTTTGTTCAGGGTGTTTTAAAAATGATTTGTTGCCATTTCACGAAACTGTTATATTCATATTTTGTATTGAAGCTGCACAATCCGCTGTGTCGAGACAGACCGTATTTCAGATCTCCTCCAAATCAGACTGAATCGTGCATAATATAACACAAAATTAATAGGCAGTAATATGCCAATATTCCTGTTGATAGTATTTTACAGACTGCGAGAATAATCTGACATCCCGATGTCACGTGCATGGAAATAAAAGATGGAGAGAATGCGAAATATCAGATGTGTTCAATGCCACTGACTTGCACGCTCTGCAAGACCTTCAGAACGAATTTTCTCCAAAACAGGAATATGTGATAGTAAAAACACTACGCCGCCGTTTGTCTTCGTCTCTTTTGGACCAAATTATTTTTAGCTAAATATTTAAACTGGATATAAATATCAAAGATAAATAATTATACGATGGCGGGGCTTTGTAAAACAGAAATGAAAATTTTCAGATTTAAATCATATTCTTGTTTGCATGTGATTTTTGTTTGTGTATAATGACAAGTCTGGGCTCACGCTGGACCAACATTTCGTGTCATCACAACCTGGCGCGTCATGTTTGTTGTATATTTGATATATTATTCCATAAGTATAACATATTAAAGATTGATGACGCTTCCACTACACAGCTTCTATACATCTGCAGTCTTGCATGACACTTTTTTTGTCTATATAATTCCAAGCCTTCCAAATAAACAAGAGGCCAGTGGGCCACATCGCTCACATGAGTCACCTTGGCCCTGCTGTTGTTCAGCTATTGCGATACTGCAATCATTGCATTTTCTAAAAGTATGCTGCTTTAAACTTGTGTTTCAGAGATTAATACTTTGTTGGCGTTTTCCTACCTATTATCAATGTATCCACTGAGGTACATGCATGTGTCAGTTTCATGACTCCATGCCCCTCCCCCCTTCCAGTGTTTTCATAAGAACTGAGATGACCTTGGTTGACCCGTATTCACATTATTTTAACACTGCAGTTGTAACTATTTATAATATTATGGATTCTCAATGATCTGAATCATGGAATGGTTTAAACAAATTCTAGGAACAGGTTGAATGTGATAAATGTGCTTGGAACAGATTGACCTGCTTGATTTTGCTTGGAATAAATTGACCGAGACTATTCTGTTTTGGTCAGAATGACCGGGATGATTTTCTTGGAACAGAATGGCTGGGACAATTTTGCTAGGGGCCGGATTAACTGATATCTAATTGAAACAACTCAACTACCCAGCAGAAAGAAAGAACATTATCAATAGATGAATAATACACTTTTATCAATAAATTCAAAATTTCTTAAGAATGACAAAATTTCTCATAGTATTCACAAAATAAAATATTCTCTAAAATAGGATGTATTATCTCACCTTAAACAAAAGGAATTACCAAAAACAAGAAAAATGTAATTGAAAGCAAGTCTTGGGAGTCAAATATTAAAAAAAAATAGACTTAAACAATATGCATATATAAAACTTGTTGCCTTGAATGCATAACTTGAATTAAATGATACAGTTCCTGTACATCCAGGCACCATTTTCTTTTCGGTAAAAATGGCGGATTCAATCCTGGACTTCTATTGACATAATACTTTTAAACAATAATTTCATAAACTGAAATGGTCAATTTTCCTGTTTTCAGTAAATTTCAATTCCTTCTTTCTCCACCATCACAATACTATCAAAGTAATATATCGGTGAAGTCTGTTAATATAAGACTGTCTTTATTTTTACGTGACATTTTCCAGTCCACAATATAAAAGGCTTCAGCTGTGCTTGATCAGTAATGTCTACTGAAAATATGCAGGAGAAATTCTTCACAAATTGAACAGTCTTCAGGTAAATCACTTATTTCCGTGACCTTGTACTCCTTCTGGGTCGAGTTTCAACCTCCGATGACCTTGAATCTGATGACCTGGATTCTGATGCCTTAGATCTGGTCCTTGTAGTCTTTGAAGAACTATCACCTGCCGATTCTTGTGACTGAAATTACAAATAACATAGTTTTAGACAATGAAAGTAACGACCAGGTTTACACATGTATGTATCAAAACAACAAAGATGCATGATAATTAGATATAAGCTCACATAATGTAAATGCCTTACTAAACAATACCGTTTTGCAGCAACATAGAACAGGAACATATTTTGAATTCATATCAAAGTGTCTTCACTAACAGAAAATGAGTTAAACAGAAAACCACCGCAGATACAATTAAAATCTACTGTAGACGTGTAACTAATTCATAAAATTACTGTAGATGTGTAACTAATTCATAAAATTACTGTAGATGTGTAACTAATTCATAAAATTACTGTAGATGTGTAACTAATACATGACATTACTGTAGATGTGTAACTAATTCATAAAATTACTGTAGATGTGTAACTAATTCATAAAATTACTGTAGATGTGTAACTAATTCATAAAATTCCTGCCTGTATGTTTTAAAATATAAAGTTTTTACTGAATACTGAATTTTGCATCAATTATTACATTTTAACAAAAATTATATTAAATAAACTGTAAGTAATTCATGATAATGAAAAGAAAGCACCCATGTAGGTCATCAATCTGACTTGTGCTAAATATTCTTCAAGTCAAACAACCAAAGATAACACTCAGCAATAGAAACATGTAAAACAGAAAAATCTAGCATTCTAAGATGAACCACTGGTGTAAGTTACTTCATGAAGTGATTTACTACTGACGTAGCCTAATTCACAAAGCCAATCAAGGGGACAATGCACTGACCAATCAACAACCACAGCATGCACACAACTCATCAGCCTAACATGCACCACTAGTGGAAGCGTGCATGCTTCATGAGCAATTCTACTGTTAAAAGATCAACCAAGCAGAAAATATAGAATCACCATGCATGCCACTTGTGAGTCAATTGAGTGGAAAATATACGTCACATTTAGCATTTGCAGGATGCATATAACTTACTATACAAAGTTACATCACTGATGAAAGTTTTATTACAATATTCTTCCTTCTAGTCTAATATTTACATCAAATCCTGAAACCCACCAACTTCGTTTGCTTGTGTGAGGTGAACTACATTTGGGGAACAAAGATCTTATTTTAGCTAAACTGGTGTCATTAAGGGTGTAGAAAAAAACAAAAAACAAAAAAAAAAAAAAAAAAAACAAGTCATGATCACAAGGAAGAGCAAACCCAAACATGCTGAGCATGGTCTCACCAAGACGTATCAGAAAATCTCATGATGGCGTCTTCTATTGTAGCTTAGGAAATGAGCTCCACACAAGCTGTGATGAACAGGGAAAAGAAAAGCCACAAGACAGACATGACCAGTACTACACATTTACATATCAAGTAGTGGACTAAAATATATCTGTACGCATGCAATCACATGTCAACAAACAGAGGAAGGCTTCGTCCCCTTTTTCAACCATCACCAATTAAAAAGAGTTTTTGTGGTTTGAACTTCAAACAACCTTCTTACCTTGCTAGCATTTAATCTAAATAATTGTAAATATTATGAAAATATTTTAATGTTACTCAACTCCTCAAAACAGGGCAATCCAGTGAAAGCAGTTTACTGGCATTTACTGATTATATATGATTACAGAAGCCGACGATGTATAGGAGTCTACTGATTATATATGATTACAGAAGCCGACAATGTACAGATGTCTACTGATTATATATGATTACAGAAGCCGACGATGTACAGGAGTCTACTGATTATATATGATTACAGAAGCTGACAATGTACAGTTGTCTACTGATTATATATGATTACAGAAGCCGACAATGTACAGATGTCTACTGATTATATATGATTACAGAAGCTGACAATGTACAGGAGTCTACTGATTATATATGATTACAGAAGCCGACGATGTATAGGTGTCTACTGATTATATATGATTACAGAAGCCGACAATGTACAGTTGTCTACTGATTATGTATGATTACAGAAGCCGACGATGTATTGGTGTCTACTGATTATGTATGATTACAGAAGCCGACGATGTATAGGAGTCTACTGATTATGTATGATTACAGAAGCCGACAATGTACAGGTGTCTACTGATTATATATGATTACAGAAGCTGACAATGTACAGGTGTCTACTGTTGATATACGAGTAGTGCTGTCTTTGGTCCCACCTGATTTGTCTAAACTGTTGTACATGCAGTGTAGTCAGTTATGACTACATAGAGTACACTGGATTTATCCTCTTATGTATTTTACTGCTAACAAAATAAGGTGGGAAAAATTTGCAAATTATTACGTCTTATCATTTTTCAACCATATTGAATATTTCAGTGTATTTTCACGCACATGACCTGTACATAATGTAGGTGGTGTACTCCTTATCACATAATTATGGAAAAGTGTACACTTTGTGGTCTGTGTAGATAAATAAATGCATGGTAAACTGAAAAGTCAGTTAACGACAGTAAAAATACATTCAGCTTGGTTTAATATTTTCTGGATTTCTGTACAGTTTTATTTACATTTTACAATATCCCATTTTGTTTGCATGCTATGATTGGTTCGATATTTTAATCAATGTTATTCTAACCAATGAAATTCCATGTAACTTTGGTAATAGTAAAGTGAAACATGGTGACATGTGCATAGAAATCCTACAAAAGAAACATCAGAATTTTTTTAACAAAGCAATCACTGCCTGCAAATTATGCGACCTTGTGCGAGTTAAGTATGTAATAGGATTGCTGTAGGTCATTGGCAGTAACTTCACTTTGTGACCAGGAGGTCATGTGTTCAAGTCCCATTCAAACCCGAGACATAAACAAGGTGGGGATTGCTCCTTCACCAAGTGCTCGGCAGTTAGAATTGAGAGCCATGGGTTTTTCAGATATAACCTTCAAATGGAGGTACTGTGTCACGGCAGGCATTGGCATGTTTAAGAATCCTTATTGTCATGACCCATCATGCATGGGTCTAAACTTGCAATACCTCACCTACAACTTATAGTCAATTATAAAAGTTCTTGAGAGCTTATGTTGCCTGCCGCATTGTACATAATGTCCTCTTTAAATAAATATTACTCACTTATTGTTATTTTGTTAAATAAAATGCATTGGAAATTAATGTTTGCATTTGTATAGAAATATAATTACTTCAGAGTCCTAATTATTCTTGAATTCATTAGGTTATTTTATTTTACCAAGCAGATTAGAACTGAACCAGAAAAACAAAACCAAAAAATAAAAAACCTGGAAAACCAAGGTTTTGTTTCCTAAACCAAACTGAAAAATGTCTGAACTGTGACATATATATGAGTTACAGAGGCTAGGGATATCAGTGGCAGTTTTATGTGGGGAGACGTACCTTGTCTGCCTGTAAGTCGCTGCTAACAGATGTGTCCATTGCCTCCTCAGCGATGGCGAGGGCATCCTCCGGGGAGTCCAACTCATCCATATCAGCCTCAGCTTTATCCTACAGAAAATTTACTGAGTTAGAGCTGAGGTGAGAGAGACATCGTGTATCACTGAAGGCCAGTTTACGCAATGCAATTAATTGCATGCAGTTAATCTCCTAAGATAAATTGCAACGTCTAACTGCACTAATATTAATTGCATGCAACACTCTTTGTGACACATAAGATTGTGTTTACTGCACTTTTTGATTTTCATGGTTTTGGCTTACAGTGAAATTAGAGATGCCCTACTGGAGTTACTATCTCTATCTGGGCTTAATAATCAAAATGCAGCATCTATGATCCTTTCTTCCAGGGATCATAACCTTGGCCAAATATTCTGGGTTCTGGGTTCGTACACACCATCTGCTTTTAAGTACTTCTGTGCCAGCTATGAAGGTCTAATGTTTTTTCTTCCAATACATTTTAACCAGTGAACTTAAAATGACCTTCATTCAGGGTCACAGCACACCATCTGGCCAGAATCAATTTGTGTGAGGTATAAGCCCCTGATGTCTCTCAAATGCAATTTTACAACTCTGACAAAATTTAAATTTTGTTTACCAGCGACCTTGTTTTTAGTTAATGATTTGCTAAAAACTCAACAAATTGAAAGTAAAAGTTATGAAATACACTGCAGAGTTTTGCATTTTGGGCATTTCAAATTAAAACACAAATAACTGTTGAAGGAACTAATGAGTAAGAAAAAAAACCAAACAAACAAAAAACAAAAAAAACCAAAAAAAACCAAAAAAAAATGGCAGTGCCCGTAATGGATCATGAAAATTTCAGTGAATGTATCTAGAGATCTGTTTTCTTCTGCTGATTTTGATTTTCTTTTTTCATACTTGTTACCTTTAGAGCCTTACTTCACAAACGGGTCTTTGACCCATGCAAGCTTTGCTTGGTATAAATAGCAAAATTCGAATTTCATGTACAAGGAAAATAGCACTGTATATAATAATACTGAAGTAAGTTTAACTCAAACTCAAGTAAATTCTAACTCACACTTAAATAAATTTTTAAGTTCAAGTAAGTTTTTAACTCACATTTAAATAAGTTTAACTCACACTCAAATAGTTTTTAACTCACAAACAAAATGAATTTTTAACTTGCACTCAAATAAGTTTTTAACTTGCACTCAAATAAGTTTTTAACTCACACTCAAGCAAGTTTCTAACTAATGCTCATGCAAATCTGAAAAGAACATTAGATTTGCTGACCTCTGTTGACCTCTTGGTTGACCTTCTCCTGGACGATGTCTCCTTTCTGTCACTTTCTGATAAAGCCCTGCCCTGCGACTCCCGTCTCTCTTTGTTTTCAGTCACCGGTCTGGCCAGGTCCTCAGGCTCAGGGGGCTCTTGCTTCACCTAAAGAATACAGGAGCTACAAGTTGATGTCCGATTCAAAAGAATACAGGAGCTACAAGTTGATGTCCGATTCAAAAGAATACAGGAGCTACAAGTTGATGTCCGATTCAAAATGGAATGGATGAGACCTCATTTTCAATCATCTAGATATTTTTGTTTAAAAAAATCAACATTCTAATTTCATGATGACCGTTTTCACTGAATATCAATTTTCATTACAATTGTCCTTGTTAAGCAAAGCCATGAAATAAAGAGATCAATGATTCAAAAGACCCTTTTTTTTTTTTACATATCCATGAGGAAATATAGAATAGTTGTTTCCAAAATATTTGTATACATACTAATAAACATTTTTTGGAAGGTTGGGGGGGGGGGGGGGGCCAAGAAATTTAATGTCCATGAAGTTTTAAAAAACCCAAGTATTTCTTTGCCTTTAAAGTTGAAACAAAGGCTGCTAAAAGGAGATTTACTACATTGTCACAATGACTAATTCCTTACAAAACATGAAGGAAAATATAAATATCAGCAAACTTGTTTATTCCATTTCAACTCATATACATGAATGAATTTCATTATTGAGGTAAAATATTAAATGTATTATAGCAAATTCACCTGAACCAAAACCGAGCCAATAGTCTGAATGGATTGGACTGTCTGTATGGACTGAGTCTCCATGGGAACAGGGTTGTTTTCAACCTTCACAGTTGTAACTGGTGGTGGTGTGGGGGTGAAGCCTGTGGGGGTGTGTGGCGTGGGGATAGGTGTGACGGGCACAACCTCCACCTGTGATGGAATGGGAGTCAAATCGGGTGGGCTCTCCAGTACTGCAAGTACCGTCTTGGGTAAATGGGCTTTCTGTAATGTCAAGAAAATTTGATCAGACATTTCTGGTCAAGCTTGCATGAAAATCGAAGTGAAATAAAAATCTGTGACAACAACTTTATGATGAAATTGAGTTGTGAGAAATTATCTAGACAACTAGCTTTGTGTCTGTTCTTGTAATTAACATGGGAAATAAAATCCTATCATCGGCCATCAATTTTTCACTAAAAGCCATACTGGTCATAAATATTATCAAGGATTTTTTACACAAGAATTGAAGATCAAAAAATACATGTCTTGAATCCCAAGGTTTTCAGATGTTTTAGACCCAAATTAGACCTTATCACATATGGCCCTTTCCAAAAAAAAAATGAAAAAAAACAAAAACAAAACAAAACAACAAAAAAAAACCAACGAAAACAAACCCAAACAAAATATTGGTTTCTTAGCATATACATGGTTCTTTTATATAATATTAAAGCAAAATTTTGAATATTCAAAAAATGTCTACAGATACACATAATAGGAAATAACCTGGTTTGGAGCAAAGGAATTGACATGATTCAGCAGAGGTTCCCTGAGGTCTGGACAGCTCTCAAATACACTCTTTAGCTGGGCAGACTTCAGCTGGAGTAAAACTGTGAAGGACTGAGGCTTCATCTTCTGACAACAGCGGATAAATCCCTCCCACACCTTTTTATTCTTCCAAACCTACAAGACAGGATAGTGATGAAGTCATCGTGATATACAGCCCTGTGCCATGAAGTACATAGAGTTTAAAACCACTGTTGCTTGTATACATACTGTATACTATGTCTTACAAATAACTTAAACCAAGTTTTATCAATCATTAGTTGTGCCATCGCTCAAAGAGAATGGCACAGAGTTGATTCCAGTGAGGAGGGATACCTCTTTAGAAATGAGCCTCTGTAGGATGTTCAGGATAAATCCCACCAATCTAGGGTACATGGAGAGAGACTGGAGGACTGTCCTCATGAAGAGGGTGGGCAGAGGTTCCTGTTCCATCAGCGTCTTCATCACCACCGCCAGAACCTCCTGCGTGTAGATGTTCTTTTCACTAAAGCACAGATTGGTAGCTGAAAAAGAAACAAGCTAGCACTGTGTATTGTTATATATTTACATTTCCAATGTTTTTTACCTTCGATACCTGTGAACAATGAGCATATGAACATGTAAAATGAAGTACGACTATTTTAACAGCTGCCAGTGGCAATATTCTGACAGAAATGAAAAAAATGTAAATATAACCTTAAATTTCAATTTTGAAAATGCATGAGGGTATGAACAGCAACACGTCACACCAGAATACCTTTGCCTTAGTGCATCATGAAGTATACTGGCATAAAGCGTCGCAATTCATGCCCTTGTCTATTTTCAAAAATGAAATTTATTTCTTAAACATATTCACTGGGAAGTTATTCATCGACAGCAGTTCTGCTACAATCATTTGGGCTTAAAAAAAGAAATATATTTATTTATAAGAGATATATTTATCTATGGGAAAGGGAAGTTTTGAAGCAAATCAGTTGTGGATGTATTTCTTGATCAGAACATGTACACAGATATGTATTATCAACATTATTTGTTTCTCATGGGATTCGAAAGTTAGAGAGACTTTAACACACCTTTGATGATTGTTTTCATGTCACACTTAGCTGGGTCTATGTTGTGCAGTGCTATCAAAAGATCCACGGGCGTGAGAGGAGAGGTGTAGTTAGCATCACTATGACCGCCAAGCAGACGGTTGAATACTTCCTTGACAACGATAGGGTTTAACTTGATCAGTTTTGGCAAGGCTTGTATAACTTCATCCTGAACGAAAAAAAAAATATAAAAAAAATAACAAACTGTAAACATACATGGATATGACTTCAAGAAATGAAGATGAAAAGCATTTTTAGAATATAGACAGTACAAAAATAAGATCTTTTTTTAGATCTTTTTCAGATTATTTTTAAAGACTTTTCCCTAGAGCATACTTTAAATCAACTCCCGTTTTTGGAAATCAACATTACTTTGTTCCTAAAAATATTCAACAGAATATCAGTGGTTTTCAAACACAATGAAAACCTGCTTTCCTCTGTTGTTTACTTAGAGAACACAATGATAACCAGTTTTTTTTGGTTTACCTTTGAGAGTCCTGTGAGAACAGGTATTAAGAATCTGACATCTGGCACACGTTTATGATAGAGGTCACGAACTCTCTCCACCAGCTCAGGGGATGGAGAAGCTGGAATAAAACAAAAAACAAAAGTGCTTGAAAAGTCATCATACTATACAAATCCATTCAAAATTAAACAGCCCACTCAAAGCTTATCTTTCATTAACAACAAGTCCTTTATCATATGCTTCAGTGTTACAGGTGATTTAGTGTTACAGAGATATTTCTTTATATTTTTTACATGTTCATGTTGGTACCTTTGTCAGTGAGGATATGTATGACTCGAGTGACCAATGTTTCGGCTCCTTTAGGACAGCTTTCCACTAATGTCAGCAGTTCTGGAGATTTCATACCCATCCCCTTCACCTACAAAGATCAACACACCATTTAAATACATGAGCAGGGTCTTTCATGCTTTCATTCAATCCATAATTTAAATAAAAGCCAAGAGCCTTTCATGCATTCATTCAATCAATGCCTAATTTAATCACACAATCAGAGCTTCCATGCTTTCAATTGTCTGAAAAGAACACCTTTATAACAAATTAATATATAGGATTTCCTCTCCATCAAACTCACCCATGATATTGTAATGATTTCCTCCAGTTTCAAAATTATCAGCACCAAATGTCACATACAGAATACATATAGCACAACCATATTTCCTTATAAGGCTTTCTGGCATGTCCAAAAAATCAAAGCCTGATCATTTTATGAGTTACCCTAATATTTGTTCTGTATGCATACTCTATATGTATGTACAGTAAAGATGTGTACAAATGGGAATCTCTAATGTAACAATGACATGTGTAATTACAGATATTCTCTTATGTAATAATGACATGTGTACTTATGGGATTCTCTTATGTAACAATGATATGTGTACTTATGGGATTCTCTGATGTAACAATGACATGTGTACTTATGGGATTCTCTGATGTAACAATGATATGTGTACTTATGGGATTCTCTGATGTAACAATGATATGTGTATTTAGGGGATTCTCTGACATAAAAATGACATGTAAACTTATGGGATTCTTTAGTGTAACAAAAATATGGGATTCTCTAATCTTGTAAAAATGACACATGTACTTACGGGATTCTCTAGTGCTCTAAGGATGATTCTCTTAATATCTGCTCCAGCAGAGGTGTACACCATGGCTAATCTAAAATATCGAGTAAAATTCACTGCTTAAAATACAAACAATCACATGGCTTCTTCCCACAAAAGTAAACATTCATCCAAAGAAAATTATGCAAAAGTTTTTATTGTTTTCATAAAGCAATAGTCAATTGGCATAGTTTGTTTTCAGTGAGCCATCTTAAAAAAAGAAAAGGTTGTATCTGTGTGGACTTACTGGTGGATGAGTTTGTGGTTGTTTGGTAGAAGACCGAGATAAAGATACAGACACATCTTGATGGTATCCTCAGTCCACATCTGTAAAGCTGGGTCATCTAGCAGTACAAAAAGACACACTGTATACAAGTTCACAAATCTATGTAGTTTTTATCAGTAAACGTACATCTAACATTGTCTTTTATGCTTGATACTGCAAACTGATACTGAGTTATTTGAATAAAAATAAAACCAGCAAGCATGTGTAATTGCTCCATTTCTCATTGACCAAAAAAAAAAAAAAATTAATTGCAAACTTGAACTACTTTTGTTAAAGTTCTAACAACTGGCATATTTCAGTGTTCACTTACTTTTATTTTTTCCAAACATTTCTATCGGTGGTTTCGTTAACAACAGATTCTTCAACATCTTTGAGGCATATTGCTGAAAAATCAAAATATGAATGAATATTCGAAACTAGCCTGCATGAAAATTCTCCAAGCATTCAAAGACTGATCACCTTACCAAACTGCCAATAAGCATCTCCTTCCAAATTGGACTTATTTATAAGACTAAACATTGAACACAAAATTTTACATTCATATTCTACAGAGATTTCATTAATCATTAAAGGGAAATAATAATTATATATCTGTCCCTGGTGGTGACCATTATTATTAACATTTAGGCAGTATCTGGTGTGTCCTTGACAGAGTCCGTGGTTATTGACCCCAATGTATGACCCCAACATCTGCTTTAAAGACCCACCTCAATATAGGGTCTAATGTGTCCCCTCTCATACAGCTGTTTACTGCAGCGAATGGCTGTGGCTCTGACATCTGACATGTCGTGATGACAGGACATAAGAAGGACTTCCAGGTATCTCAGTCGGTGGGCGGGTCTCGTGAGGATTAACTGACGTAGAGTGTTTATTCCACTCTCCACTCGCTCCTACGATAGTCAGAAAAACCAGAACTTTACAAATCTACGATAATTTCAAGAAAGAGAAGAGAAGGTTTAAATAATTCTTGTTTGATCATGAGGTACAGTCTGTAATTCAGTTCTAATGAAGTTAGCAAATGAAATGTGAAAAATGTAATCATTCGAAGGCCTAAGTCTGACAACAGCCCACAACCTCATGTACCTGTAGTTTACTTCTTTGATGAAAAAGAAAGATGTAGACACTTAAAACTGAAATTTAGCATATCAATACGCAGCTACCTGTACTAGTAGGTCATAGTTCCCTCAGATCAACAAGAATTTTGAAACAACTTGCAAAGATTCATGTAGATAGGCAGACAAGGTTATTCCTATATATACACTATACATGTATAGCTAAACACAGCCGGGGACATTTAGACACCAGAATCTCTTTATATATAACAAAGTTTTTTATTTGTTTACAGATACTTGTTATACACGTACCTTGTCAGTTAAATATTTTTTGAGGATCTGAATTGCATTGTCAGTGATAGCCGGAGCCTCCAAAATCAACCGATGAAAAAATCTGAAAAAAATCCGAGATTATATGAAATGTGCAAAATAATAATCCATAACTTTTAAATATTTACTCAAATTCTGCTCCAAAAAAGTCAAATCTGTGCTGATACTGACTGTATGAGCAAATGACATAATAATATACAATTACCAGCAAGTGTGTATCGTATTAGCAGAATTTTTAGCAGAGATTTACTTTTGACATCATTTGTGAGTTTGTTGAGTGTGCTAAAATTGAATAATTTATTCCTTATCAGAGATAATAGCTATCTTTCTTGGTATCAGAAAATCGCTAAAATTAGCTCCCACTACATTACATACCCATTTTTATGGAAAAATTGCTAAATTTGTGTCTTGCAAAAATTTCCACTTATACAGTATATTTGAGGGTAACAGTTGAAAATGAGGGGAGTCAATTTCAACTGTCACCCTAAAATATTTTTTTTATTAGACTGAATGTCTTGATATCTACTTCATTAAATGGAACAAAACACCACTTGAGATCAATACTGAAGATTACAGTGAAGCATATGTATGTAATTTTGGCACATACTAATATGGTTTATAATGTTATCTGTTGTCAGGTTGTCTTTGTCTCCAGTTACTGGATAACAATATCATTCTGAAGGATATGGTTTTTATTCTCAGAGAGAAATGTTTTTCAATGTTTCTTGACCAAAAAGAATCTAGTAATTTACAGTATACATGAAAGTATAATATATATATATATATATATATATATATATATATATATATATATATGAAGTTGTGTAAAAAGGTACTACAGTAAACTACAAAATCTGCTAAAAGCTGCAAACATTTCCATGATTATCAATGTTTTCTTGTAAACATACCCCTCTTTGGTGCCGACTTCTGTCCGATCTAACAGCCCTGACAGAAGCCTGGTCAGACACTCGTCATAACTTGCTAATGACGATCGCTCATTTCGCAGACTGGATGCACAGAATCCCTGGCAGTTTGCATATTCCTGATACAACCAAGCAAATGCCAGATCCGCCCGATTACGAAGGTCTTCAAATATGTACTCTTGTAACACTACAACAAATACAAGCAATAGGTGATTTCATAATCAAACCTATGATTAACATTGGGATAAAAGTGAGTAATGCAGATTCATTCTCAGTAAAATCTTCTTACAATTTTTTAGTTCTCCTCCAAACTGTGAAACCAAGCTTGTGAGTAATTTGGTTCTGGATGAAAGAGCATTTCCTAAAGATGCACTCCCTGAAAAATAACAAAAAAAGGCTCACAGTGACCAAATCAGACATTATCAGCAGGCAAGTGCATGATAAAGAATGTAAATCAAACGAAACTTACTCTCAGCCTCTAAGATTCTCTTTACAGAGGCAATCGTCATTTCATCCAGCTTATCCCTGTCCATATCTGTGGTAACAGAGGACAGCTTGAACTGCTTAATTCCGGACCTCACCGAACGGATTTGCTAAAGTAACAGAAATATTGCATACAGATATATTTTTACTGCAGATTAATTTTCAATGACTTCCAAAATTCAGTAATCAAAACAGCTAGGAATATAAACGAGTCATGACATTTACCATATCAAAATTGAAAAAAAAACCCATATACTCAAAACTGTGTGAAATGGATTTAGACAAGGAACTGTGAAAACAATTGGAAGCAAGATTCAAATTTTATACAGCATAATTGAATACTGTTACCCCCCCCCCCCCTCCAAAAAAAAAGAAAGAAAGAGAACAAGTAAACTACAATGGCTTAACATTTAACACTCACAGGAGCTGCTGGAACGCTGGCCATCTTGGAGGACGAGGCTGTCAGTGGCTCTGTCAGACCACCTACAACAGGAAAAATGTGTGTCTAATATAGATACAAGTTATATAGTGAAATTAAGAACAACTTAACAAAGAAATGTGTGTATATTACAGATACAAGTTATATAGTGAAATTAAGAACAACTTAACAAAGAAATGTGTGTATAATACAGATACAAGTTATATAGCGAAATTAAGAACAACTTAACAAAGAAATGTGTGTCTATTACAGATACAAGTTATATAGTGAAATTAAGAACAACTTAACAAAGAAATGTGTGTCTATTACAGATACAAGTTATATAGTGAAATTAAGAACAACTTAACAAAGAAATGTGTGTATAATACAGATATAAGTTATATAGCAAAATTAAGAACAACTTAACAAAGAAATGTGTGTCCATTACAGATACATATACTGTACAAGTGAAGTCACTTCACAATTCATCATCAGAGCCACTTTCTCCATAGCTTTGTTTTGTGTCTAAGGGTAGTACCTGTTCTTAAACATTTGAGATGCCACAATCTCTTGGATGATTTGATTTATTATCATTCCATACCTACAACTGTCTGGATGGTTTGTTTGGGAGATGTAGGCTGGTACTCCGGAGATGCTCCTCCGTCCTCTTCTGAAGCCTCCTGTTAAAATAAATTTTGTCAAAACTTGCGTTCCAGTTTATACATTACAAAGCACAAGTACATCAATGTCAGATTAGTTTACAACAATCTATCATGATCAAATATACCCATATATCAATGCTCATTACATAAGTATACAAAGAAATACTCTACAAGAGACATCGAATAATTATCTGTTTTCAGCCGTAGATTATTTGTTTGAAGCACAATTCATACCTCTAGCTGGACCTCTGCAATGCCCTTGCCCATTCCTGCTGTGGTCAGTTGATTGGCCAGCAGTCTTCCCATGTGTTTGATCTGTCCCTCAGTCCCTGCTGCAGCAATTGGGGTGTACGTCGCTTGAAAATGGGGAGGAAGTTGGTCTGGTAACATCACCTGTAGTGAACAGTGTCATGTGGTTTATTGATAAACAAGCATTATTATTGTAGACCTCTACATTACAAAAAGAGCAGGGAGACTTCAAGAAAGATTGGGGTAACTTCTTCAAAAATAAATAGTGCAGAAAATAGATTGTGAAAAAACACGCAAGCTGTCATATTACAATCAGATGTGAATATTCAAGCTGAATACATGCACAGTCTGTCTATGCTTGCATTAAAAGAAATCAAGGTATGCTTTAAGTTATAATAAAAGGGTCACAGAACACAACACTCACCTGACTAACGACTTACAGATCACGACACTCACCTGACACAGCTCACAGAACACAACACTCCCCTGACTCACTGATCACAACACTCACACGACTAACGACTCACAGCTCACAACACTCATCCGACTTACTTTACTTTCACATACACAAAACTCTTATAAAATGTAGACCTCTTTGATAATGTGTACCCCAATCACACATACCACTGGATGTCATAATTTGACCTGACTAAAACCTACACAATATAACTAAATATTGGTTTCAAAAATGTAAATATACTGTATGTTTTTTTTCATTTCTTGGCAATGACCTCTTCCCCAGTAAACATTTTATGAACTTTAGATTCTTGTACAACCTCACAAGGATTTCTTATTTGAACATGATTCAACACTACAATCCCTTAGAAAAGATTCTGGACCAAGGTTAATTCAAAATGATCTAGCTGTTCTGAAGAAGAAATTGAAAATCTGAAACGTGAAGTTGACACAGACAAGCTTTGATTATTAAAGCTATACTTCTCGTGAGCATTAGATAAGAGAATAGCTAAATAATGACTTGAAATACAGAGAGAATTCCTGATATTTGGAAAGAAAACTTACCATGCTGATGAGGACGAGATCTGCAACATTCTGAGGAGTCAGACGAGGGATGATGTCCTCTGCAGTTATGTCTACAGCAGTTTGTCTCTGTTTTAAGGTAGCAGGTGCTCTAACTTTAGAACGGTCGACAAAAGGTGTCATCCCCGCATCATCGTCATCCATCTCCATCTAAATCATAGTCAAATATTATTATTAACTTTATAGCCAAGGACGACCACAATTTCAGTATTTCAAAATAATACATGGAATTTTTTCTGGAAAACAGAACTACCTCTACTTCAATCTTGGCTTTCTTTGTCGATCCCCCAGGCTCCTCCGCTTTCCTCTTCCTACTCTCATCAATCTTCGGCATGTTCTTCATTACCTTCAAACAATACATTCACATTAGAAACTACACTTTTTCCACCAGAAGCAAGTCATTACCTGCATTTCATGAAATATGTAGGCACACAGAACATTTTTTTTTTAAATCAACATTCAAGCATGAAAATATTTTTCTTCAAATTTTCACCTTATGTTAAATCAGTTTACAAATAAATTAAAACTTTTAAAGACGTGTTTTTTCACATTACCTCAGAGTTTGTGGCTCCCAAGTCCGTCAGAAGAGTTGTAATTTGTGTGATATAATCCACAGATGCCTTGTGTTTCAGTAGAGACAACATATGCATCTTCATATTTTTACGGACACTACTCACTTGAGATTTCGCCAGTGTGGGTGGTAGATTCACTAAATGCAAAAAAATATCATTCATCAATTTTTTTTTAAGCTAGTCATGAAATTTTAAATGCAGATAACCAAAAGAGATCCATGGACCACTTCACTCTTCTACGCAGACACATTTACTGATGTGAAAATTGATTCCCCTATTGCATATGTGGATCCTCCATCTCTCCAGAACCTTAATGTGAACAAACTTCATTCTGCATTACTTAGGAATGCTTGCATATCAGTTTGACACACTGTGCACTTGAGATTGAAGAAAAAAATTAAGGAATTTCTTCCACACACTTCTAATATTTTAAACGTCTACTGTGGTCCCAACTTGGCCCCATGGATCATTATCATAAAAAAAAAATTATTCAGAACCCTGGGGGTAGGACAATAATGTTTGGGTATTCTATCCCAGTAAGGGAAAATGTGGTCAGAGAATTTGATAATTAACTTATGTGGCCTTTAATAGCAAATTACTACATTTATGCATGTAAATCTGTATTATGACAAAACATCTCTTGAGTTGAAATCTGAAATATGCTTATCTAAAAACACTTATGTAGTACATAGCTTTACAACATACCCTGCAGGGTCTCAAAAGACTGCACCACTTTTCCAAAGAAGTATGGCCTCTGTTTGGCAATGGTGGTCAAACTTCCCATGACTGTCATTAGATTTATACTGAAAGAAAAATCAGGTACATGTGTTATATTTGTCGTGTGTATATATATATATATATATGTGTGTGTGTGTGTGTGTGTGTGTGTGTATATAGTCTCTTTTCTTGGAGCAAAATTTATAAACAAACACTCTAAACACTTTTCTAAAATATTTCGCCACCGTGTTACCGGTCTTCATCAGTCGTGTTTATTGGTCATAGCAACATAACACAAGACTACATGCACAGAGTACTATGACGTCACAAAACATATTACAAATGAAACGTAACGTCATAGTTGATGTTGCGGGTAAAACATATGGAAAAAGGCAAGAGTTGTATATAAAATTCATTACTTACATGCATATGTAAGGGTACACTTGGAATTGCTTACCTGGGTATGTGAGGGGACGCTTGGCATTGCTTACCTGGGTATGTGAGGGGATGCTTGGAATTGCTTACCTGGGTATGTGAGGCAATGCTTGGCATTGCTTACCTGGGTATGTGAGGGGACGCTTGGCATTGCTTACCTGGGTATGTGAGGGGACGCTTGGCATTGCTTACCTGGGTATGTGAGGGGATGCTTGGAATTGCTTACCTGGGTATGTGAGGCAATGCTTGGCATTGCTTACCTGGGTATGTGAGGCGACGCTTGGCATTGCTTACCTGGATATGTGAGGGGACGCTTGGAACTGTAGAAGAGTGTCAAACATCTGTTTACCCTGCTCTTCAAGACGTTTCAATTTCAAGATCTTGTTATCTTCAGGAATAATGTCCAATGTTATATCAGCATCAGGCTTGGAAGATTTTGGCAGTTCAGATTCCTACAGAAGAAAATAAGTAATGTTAAAGGTGACACTATTAAGTTTCTCAAAAGTAGGTCAAACTCCTACCAATGTGATGGTCATGAAGTAAAAAATTTCGGTACCATACAAAAAGTCTTGTCACAAGGAATACACATGTGAGATATGACCATGAGGTCAAACATTTTAATACCAAAAGAAAGTCTTTTCACAAGGAATACAAATATGTTAAAATATGAACCCCTAGCGCTAAGCATTCGAAAATTATGATCAAGGTTAAAGTTTTTGCTAACAAACAGACCAAAATTTGGGACAAAAAATATTTTCATCCAAATAATTGGTCACCCTCAAAACTGCTTTATGCATTTTAAATGTAAATCAGAAATTAGGTATCAGACTAATAACATCATACATTTGAAATGCGAGACATCTTGTTATTTTGTTGCATTCGGCTATCAGACTATCATGTTACAGTAGGGGTGCTGTTCATACATACCGCTGTTTTGTAAGATAGTATATACATAACCATACTGACATTGTTCACACTTACCGCTGTTTTCCGTGATAGTACACACCTAACAATACTGACGTCGTTCACACTTACCGCTGTTTTCCGTGATAGTACCAGGATAACTCCCTCCATGAACTTGACCACATGAGTTCTTACTCTGCAATGATATAAATATTGACATAATAAGTACAAGTATATCAAAACTTCAAGTATACACATGTAAATTAATGCTACTCTTATTTCTGGCAACTACATGACTAGTTTTCAGTCGTAAACCACATTTTCATTACTTTAAAAATATAAAAGACATTGTAGTGGTCCTACATGTTGATATGAACCATACAAAGTTACAATGAGACACAATTTTACCTCATTATTACTTATATACATATATAATAGGGTTCTTCCATGTGATATATGGCTATCTCATGTGAGAAAGCCTCATGAAACCAACCTATCAAACATATATCTAGCTTCATTGTCATCTAGTATGACAATACAAAATGTAACACTTTATGTAGCATAACTACAAGTGAATGTCTTTATGTAATTTTTTTTTTTATCTTTTCTATGTTGTTTTTCTGTTGATAATGTTTGTTATGTAGATTTGTACATTCATTGTAAACTGCTTTCGTGAATGATCTTTCTCCCCTAGAAGGGAATTCCCTCATCCCCATGGCATCTCACAGCATGTACTACTCATCTTACCCATCATTTTCCGAGTCTATCAGCTCAAACATTCTGTTCTTCAGTGACTTCATTGTTTCCCATACAAATGACCTTTCCTCTGTTATGGTCTTCGCCTTCGCCAGCCACTACAACAGATATCAAAATAGGCCTAAATTTGGAACTGTTGTTTGACACAAAGTACTTTGACAATTTTCACATAATCTCTGTACAATGAAAATTTAACATTTCTTGGAACAAAAAACTACATGTACATCTTTAGAGCAGAACTGAACAGAAATTCCATGTTATAGATCAAACTACAGTTAAAGACACTTATAATGAACATGCTTATAATGAATTCACACTTAATGCAAAGTGATGAGAGGAAAACAACAAAAAATTTATTGAACATAACAAAGTTTGGTTATAATAAACTATCATTTGCTGACCCTGAATGTGCATTATAACCATGTATTTCCTAACTAACTAAAATGACATACCATATAGTGGTTTTTTTTAGTGGGTGTAAAGTTATCTTTCTTGCATTCAGTACTATACTCAGGGTACACATTTTGCGATTAAAATTTTAGCAGGCTACTATCAAACTGCTAAAATAAGTCAAAATTAGCACCCCTCTAAAAAAAAATGTTATACAGTATCTTTATAATGAATTGTAGACTTACAAGAGAAGGATTTATCTTAATATGTCTTAATAATGACTTGTAAGAGACAGAATGATGGCCATTAAACTGATGGGAGACACAGGATGACTTATCTTTATAATGACTTGTAGACTTGTGGGAGAGATAGAATCACTTATCTTTATAATGACTTTGTAGACTTGTGGGAGAGATAGAATAACTTACCTTTATAATGACTTTGTAGACTTGTGGGAGAGATAGAATAACTTACCTTTATAATGACTTTGTAGACTTGTGGGAGAGATAGAATCACTTTCTTCTGAACATTTACACTGTCATCTTGTAACAGAATCTGGAGACATGGCAACATCTTGTTTAACAACTCTGGATCTTTTTTGCTGCAATGAGATAAATCAGCAATGATGAAAATGTTACATGAATGTTCATCACACACAAGCACATTATTGTTATTAAATAAACTATATTTATTTTATGACGATCAACAAACAAGTTTTACATCTTAAATTAATGCTTCTCATCTGCACAGATTTTGTGGGAGGGAACAGGAGTACTGGGAGGAAATCAACACGTCTGAGTGGCCGGTCACAATGCCTTCTCTCATACAATCTCTACCGACCCTTAGGATCAAACTCGGATCTAATTGGTGAGAGGTGAGTGCATTAACAACTACACTACCCAGACACCCAAGTTTATTGTTTATTCTGTGTATCTAACATTTATTCTGTGTATCTAATGTTTACTCTGTGTATCTAACATTTATTCTGTGTACCTAATGTTCACTCTGTGTACCTAACATTTATTCTGTGTAATTAATGTTTACTCTGTGTGATTAATGTTTACTCTGTGTATCTAACATTTATTCTGTGTATCTAATGTTTACTCTGTGTATTTAATGTTTACTCTGTGTAATTAATGTTTACTCTGTGTATCTAATGTTTACTCTGTGTATCTAATGTTTACTCTGTGTACCTAATGTTTACTCTGTGTATTTAATGTTTACTCTGTGTATCTAATGTTTACTCTGTGTAATTAATGTTTACTGTGTATCTAATGTTTGCTCTGTGTATCTAATGTTTACTCTGTGTATCTCAAAGTTTATTTTATGTATTTAATGTTTACTCTGTGTATCTAATGTTTACTCTGTGTATTTAATGTTTACTCTGTGTATTTAATGTTTACTCTGTGTATCTAATGTTTACTCTGTGTATTTAATGTTTACTCTGTGTATCTAATGTTTGCTCTGTGTGATTAATGTTTACTCTGTGTAATTAATGTTTACTGTGTATCTAATGTTTGCTCTGTGTATTTAATGTTTACTCTGTGTATCTCAAAGTTTATTTTATGTATTTAATGTTTACTGTGTATCTAATGTTTATTCTGTGTATTTAATGTTTACTCTGTGTATCTCAAAGTTTATTTTATGTATTTAATGTTTACTCTGTGTATCTAATGTTTACTCTGTGTATTTAATGTTTACTCTGTGTGATTAATGTTTACTCTGTGTATCTAACATTTATTCTGTGTACCTAATGTTCACTCTGTGTACCTAACATTTATTCTGTGTAATTAATGTTTACTCTGTGTGATTAATGTTTACTCTGTGTATCTAATGTTTACTCTGTGTATCTAACATTTATTCTGTGTATCTAATGTTTACTCTGTGTATTTAATGTTTACTCTGTGTAATTAATGTTTACTCTGTGTGATTAATGTTTACTCTGTGTATCTAACATTTATTCTGTGTATCTAATGTTTACTCTGTGTATCTAATGTTTACTCTGTGTATCTAATGTTTACTCTGTGTATCTAATGTTTACTCTGTGTATCTAATGTTTATTCTGTGTAATTAACATAGTAAACATTGAAGTTACTTACCAGGCTTCCTCCATGAATGTGATGACGTACTTCTTCACTTCAATAGATCGGTCGCTTTGAAATGCAAGCATTTCCTAAAACAATAATTTCAAAATCAATTTAACATTTATTTTCAAGATTTTGAACTAAAAAGAGACAAAAATGGCAAGCGTTTCCTGCAACAACAATTTTAAATCAATTTAACATTTATTTTCAAGATTCTGAACTAAACATGTTAAAAATTGACACATATATAAAATACCTAAAAAGAAGCAACTTAAATCCAATTCTACATAATATTAGATATACTAATTTCAGTAATATATAGAATGACTGTCACTTACATCTAAGAAGTTGTCTAACAATGTTGGGTCTTTATGAATGATTAATTCCTGGACCTGTAAACATTCATTTTTAGAGTAAACAAACAATACCCCCATTTAACATTAAAATCATTGTATTTTTTCACCACCTGAAATGACATTATAACAAAATATACCTGTCTAAGAATGTTGATTTTCTGTGTGTCTTTCTGAACGAGTGAAGCTTGATTAACAAGTTCCACCACCTGAAAATTTATAACAAACAAGAATAAATCCTCGTGTGTGTGTGTGTATATATATATATATATACCAAATTCTAAAACTAAACCATGAATTACCACTCTTACAAATAATTCGATCATATATCACATTTTAAGAAAGCTAAGTGTGATTTTAGTATGACCTCTGTATCTGCTACATATAATTGGGATTGACCTCATGATCCCTTTAGACTGGGAATTTATTGAAATTTTTTGTTCAGATTGAATATTTTCTAAACTAACAAACAATCACCCAGGTCTTTGTTTCAATTCAAGGTTTTTCCTTTTTTTTTTTTAAAGTAAAGACTACTAACAATAGACTTTTACTTGGTTACTTTCGTGTGAGACGAGTAAACAGGAAATGTTTGCTATTTTCCATTTGCGAAGGGTCCTTTTATCATGTCTATCAGATCCAATAATGAATTTATTGAGATCAACCGCCCTGATCATTCATGATTCATCAGGAAATTCAATTTTCCATGATCCTTTTACCATTCCAGCCACCATCTTCTTTAAATTGCAATGTTGAATATTGTGCATTATGACTGGCAATTACTGGTGTGTTATACAGGGTCAGGACACAATTTCCTACATATTGCTTCTCATTTAGTTGGTGAAATCATAGCAATCTATAAAGTAGGGCTCAGATGATATGTTCCCTTCATGATATGATACAAATTGCAATACTTATGAACAATTCAATATTTTCAATATGATACATTTTACAGTAGAAACCATTTATAACAACTTTGAATAAAAATTGATTATGAAGATTCACATTCATGATTTTCAAAGCAAAATGCCTCCAAGCTGCTGAATGGTAAGATGACTTTGTCTCTGTAGTTTATACTGATTAAGTTCATAATTGTTTTTGTCAGACTCAACAGTCTGATCATTATTGGACACCATTTTGTTTTCTTGTGCATATAAAAATATTAAGTACAGGTCAAACTCGATGTATTTTACTAAATTTGATTTTAAAAAACATATCGACTGAAGATCAAGACAATGAATTAAACATTGAATTGAGTATTTATATTGAACAGTATCAATATTTCGGTGAATCATTTCAGCCCTACTATAAAATATTGTGTAATATTAGAATTTGACACCCTCAGAAAACATATGTTAACTTTATTTAAAGTTGGCACTATATTGCATATAACAAATCCACACAAGCTCTGCAGAGCTCACTTATCCAACTATTACCTGGTTCAGCACAATCTCTATATTTTATTATAGGGCTTTATTAAGCTATATAGCTTTATTGAGCTAATTAAGCTAAATAAGAATGATTTTTTAAAGTACAATGGGATAGTCAAAAAGTCACATAATAATTTTGATTTCATAACAATATGCATTAAGAATTTTCATGAAAAGAAAATTTCTTTTGTATTGTTCCCCCTTGGGGATCCGGGTTGTTAGAATAGATCCTCAGTACCCCTTGCTTGTCGTAAGAGGTGACTAAATGGGGCGATCCTTCAGATGAGACCGCAAAAACTGAGGTCCCGTGTCACAGCAGGTGTGGCACGTAAAAGAACCCTCCCTGCTTGAAGGCCATGATTCACTTGCATCTTGTACAGCCCGTGAGGATCCAGGTTAAAATAGATCCTTAGTACCCCTTGCTTGTCGTAAGAGGCGACTAAATGGAGTGGTCCTTCGGATGAGACCGCATAAACCGAGGCCCCGTGTCACAGCAGGTGTGGCACGTAAAAGAACCCTCCCTGCTCAAAGGCCATAAGCGCTGAGCATAGGCCTAAATTTGCAGCCCTTCACCGGCAATGGTGATGTCTCCATATGAGTGAAAGATTCTCGAGCGGGACATTAAACAATATTTAATCAATCAATCAATCTTTTGTATTGTTAAAGTTCCCGGTAGACTTAGATCATGTTATGCAACTCTATTAGGACAGTTCCCGGAATACTGGGATTTAACACAGTTTGAATTTTCCCACCAATTAGAAGATAAAATCTTGCTTTGAGAGCGATTTTATGTGATTTTACAGATATGGCTGGAGATAAGGATTTTAACAGTGCTTCCAAGCAAAGGTAAAAATAGTCAAAATATTTACAATGATGAGGAGATTGTTGAGAATTATATCATGCTGGGGATGATGAAGAACTTGATAACATTTGACAAATCCTGAATGAGAAGAAAATAATTAATAGTTCATTAGGCGTTTGCCTGCATAGAGTCACAATATTCACTTTCATTAGTTTAAATTCAAAACCACCATACCATATATCTTAATTTTTTTCAGAAATGTCTGGACTGCAAAGAATTTTTTGTAGAATCCATTTCCCTTTGAACTTTCCATACATTTTTACAGACACTTTGTTTGAAGAAAAAAAAGTGACTACACAGAAAAAAACACACAAGGAATTATTGTTTTTTGAATAAGTCTTTTGCAATTATTGAAATTTTGAACAGATTCTTTTCAAAAATTCAGATTTTACCCGCTGGTTGCTTTTTCATACATGATTTATCTGCAAATTACTCCATGATGACCTTGGAGACAGTACGAATGTTTTCTATCAACTTACCAAATTTCAATACCATATCTTACTTCATTAAAAAATTATGATGTTTTAAACATAACATATACATTTTTATGAAATTTCCTCAGGAAATCCATTGTTCTAGTGCTATTTGTAGGAGGGGAAAGTAATCAATGAAAGGGTTAACTGTCCACTACTGTGCGTGCGGTGAAGCATAGATAAGTATGATGACTTCTCAATGTGGAATCTGCTCTATCCATTTTTCTTTTAATCCTCATTGACTTATATTCAATGCTGACGATTGGATAACTGTTGATTAACAACTTAATAATCCTAAACATTTGACAATCTTGAATTAAAATTCTTTCTAAGGGACATAGTTTAAGAAGTAATTTTGGTTTACAATGTGTTGTATAGACTACCAGGATAAATTATTTTCATTTGGTGAAATTCTATTTCTATGCTTATAGAAATTGATTTCATAAAAGATTTGAAAACAGCTGCATCAAGCTATTTCAAATAGCTTCACAAAGCTAGACATTGCTTAATAAAGCTAAGTAACTAAATATAGCTCGATTGTGCTGGACCTGATTACATACATATCAGAGCACATTATATATATATATATATATATATATATATATATATATATATATATATATATATATATACATATATATATATATATATATATATATATATATATATATACTACATACATCGAATTTTACAAAACATTTAAGATGATTTTCAAGCAAGAAAAATTCTACAATTGCAGAGGGTTGTTAACACTAAGGGAAATCTGAGTTTTGGAATATATCATTCTGTCTAAATTATTCAGTTATTAGGACTTCGGTAGAATATCATACTCATTGAAATTATATTAAGGATCTGGGTGCCAGATAGCCAAGCTAAATAATGTGTACCTTATCATACGTAGATACCGACGCGGTGTGCGTATTTTCTTCATCCATGAAGAACTGAGCCGCAGTAGATCTTCTGCTTTCTTCTGCCATTGTGCTGTAATATGTAACTAGCGTGTTATGACAGCATTTCCTATTCGCCAATTCAATTTAAATGAACTTTCCACACTGACGTAACGGAAACTAAATTTTCATTACAATACCGATCCCGATAGTAATTTATTAATCGATCCCGATGGAGAAGAACGCGAGAAGGAGATGAGAGAGAACGGAAGAGAAAGAAAGAAACTCTTTGAAATAAATGCGATCTTATATAAATCTATCAAATCCAAAATTCGCTGCTGTAGCATGGAGTCCCCCGGTAAAAAAAAAAAAAAAATTTCAAAATGTGAAAACATTCCAGTGTACGAGGTTTACCCACCCTGCCAGACCGTACGTAGTATATAGTACTTCTCTACTGCAGAAAACCGTACGTAGTATATAGTATTTCTCTACTGCAGAAAACCGTACGTAGTATATAGTATTTCTCTACTGCAGAAAACCCGCCCTGAGTTAGAATTCTCCCTCATCTCTTTTCCGTATTATTATTTCTGAAAAAACCATTTTGAATTGCAACAAAATCTCACAATATCTTCAAAATTTCTATCTGAACTTTGTTTCCCAAGGAAAAGCAAAAATTAATAAGATTGCATCTTCACAAGTCAAGGGTTGTTGATTCCTTACCTCGTACTAACCCTTCAAGGGATTTGTGAAAATGATACGATTGGATTTCGCTTAAATCGTTTTCTTCCGCAAAATATTTTCAAAAAAACAAAATTTTCACCTGTCAGGTGTAACAATGGTGGTGGCTACTGTTCTTAAAACAGTCTCACCTTTGATTTTTTTTTTCCCAAGAAGTAGCGGACTCCCCCCGGTCAAATTCACGGCAAATTAATTTTAAAATTACATTTTAAAACTTCCCATACCTATGTGGCAATATTCCATTATCACCTGCATATGGACATTTATATAAATTTTAAAACTTTACTCTGCTCCTATTGAACCTATCATTTTACATGGTTCCGAAGTTTGGATTTCAGACTTCAACATTAATATTAACAATTGTGACCAACTACCCTTTGAAAAAAAAAAATACAGCATTTAACATTTGGGTGCACAGATGAAAGCGTAAAATTCAGCCATTAAATATGAACTAGGATCATTCTCCATCTGTTTTAAAGCTCTCCTCTGTATGTTAAAATTTTACAAGAAACTAAAACGCTGTGATGATGGATACGGTATTAAAGTTCCAATACTTATGGCTGCTAAATTGGAAGATGATAACCTCTATAATACTGACATACAGTAACATTGGCAGGGACAAATAATACAGTGGAGAAATAAACTTAATCTTTCATCATTAGATATTAATGAAAACACATTTTACAACTACTTGAAGAATTATTATATTGATAATGTTGAAATGCAACTACAAAACACTGAATTCTCTAAACGTGGACAATTACCATTTTACAGCAAAGTTAGGAAAAACTATGAATTACAAACTATATGAAATTTCCAATTGTGAAAGTAGTACTCTCTAAATTAACAAAATTAAGAATATCTGCCCACCCTTTTGAAATTGAAACTGTTCGATATTCAAAGTCATGTATTCCATGTGTTCATGTTAGAAAGTTATGTGAATTATACATGAATGTCTTGAATTGCTCAACATAATTATACTAGTTATATGCAATACTAATGTTGCATATAAAGTTTGAGGTCACATGTAATATATATATATATATATATATATATAATCCCGTGATGACCCAGGTTAGAATAGATTCTCAGTATCCCCTTGCTTGTCTAAGAGGCGACTAAATGGGGTGGTCCTTCGGGTGAGACCGCAAACAACCGAGGTCCCGTGTCACAGCAGGTGTGGCACGATAAAAACCCCTCCCTGCTCGAAGGCCCTGAGCACCGAGTGAAGGCCTAAAGTTTGCAGCCCGTCAGTGAAAACTTCTCGAGCGGGACGTTAAATATATATACACACACACACAGCCTAAACAGTCTCAAAACCCATGAGCTTCCGAGGGCTTAGCCCCCTGGGTCCCCACCAGGGCCGTGCCCTAGACTCACTGGGGGCCTTGAGACGGCCCCAGCCTATTTTGGATTTGTCACTGTGCGCACACTTCTCTTCAAGGCTAGCTACGTCACTGTGATGTTTTTAAATAGATGCAGGCTGCTGACAGACAAACAAGTGTTTGTGTGTGTGTGTGTGTGTGTTGTTTTTGTTTTTTTGTTGGTTTTTTGTTGTTGTTTTTTGTTGGGTTTTTTTTTTGTTTTTGTTTTTTTGTTCTTGTTTTTGCTTTTGTTTATTTTTTTTTTGTTTTTTTTGTTTTTGGTTTTGTTTTGTATTCTTCTTTAGAGGATTTATAGGGCGTTTTGACACTCTATAGCAGATTGAGTAACTCTGGTCCGCAAAACTGATTAATACTTCAAAGATATACTCTGTTATAACAACATAACTCCGTTCCGCTGATTGAGCACATTCAAAGACGGACTCTATGACAGATTAGCTCTATCCCGCAAACTGAGTACATCCAAAGAAAAATGAAGAGGGTTCTCAGCATGATGACCACACACATCACAAGTAGTACTCACATAACTACCTGTAATTGGTTTGTTTGTTTTTTTTAATCTGGCAGGTTATTCCACAATTAAATAATGTCAAAGGTAGACAGCTCTTTGTTTAGTGGAAATCTTCACTCAAGGAAGTGCCAGTGGTTTCCTAGCGGCAATGAATTCCGAGAATGAACGTAATGTACCAGAATATCTGGAAGCTAGATATTGAGGGACAGCTGCAGGGTATCTGGTAAAATTGAAGTACACGTATAGAAGTGTATACGTATGAACATTTCTTCAATTTGACATGGTACACATCTGTAATTATATAGTTACTCCCTATTAATCAAAAGAATTATTGCGAGCATTAATTGCAATAATTGTATAATCAATTTAAGCGAAGAAAGCAATAATTCAATATTACTGCACGCATTAATTGAATTAATGCGCTCTTCAACTGAAATGTAGCGCGCATCAATTTAATTGCTGATATCATCCATTCATTTGAAGAAATCAACAACTGAATTATAGCGCGCATCAGTTTAGTAGAATAATTAACACAGCAGTTTTACTGTACTCATGTGTCTCATAGTATAAACTACTGTTCACAACATTTTAACATCACGTACGTTATATCTATACTAGTTACTAGCTGAAGAAGACGTTAGTGAGTTCTGATCCTGTTTGTCTATAGTAGATGATAATAAAACATGTTTAGAATAAAACTAAAATGAAAATAATAATAATAATGAATGCTATCATCAATTCATGATGCACGCAATTATGGAGCGGCAAATTAAAACAAACTCAAATAAATAAGATATCTTTAATTATTTGAATATATCATCAATTCAATTATTGCACTCATCAATTGAATTGAGGCGCTCATCAATTCAATTAATGAGAGCAATAATTGATTTGATGCGCGCTTCAATTCAATTATTGCCTCATCAACACACAGTTGATGAGAGCATCAATGTGCTCGCAAAAATTAATCTAGAGCTCAGTATAAGTGATTTGATGATCTCTTTAATTCAATTGAAAATATCCTCAGTTCATTTACATTGCTTATGTATATAAAAAAAATAATGTGCGCATGAGAATTCTTTTAAAGAGAGCAACAATTCAATTAAAGAAACCATTAATTCAATTGTGGATATGTTGAATTGAAGATATCTCTAATTATATAATATAGTTGCTCTTTATAAAGAAAGCATTAACTGAACTGACGCTCGCATTAATTAAATTATTTATTGCTATCTTCAGTTGAAATGTGATGCTCATTAATTCGGTTGTTGATATCATTAATTCATTTGAAGAGAGCAACGATTCAATATTATTGCGCGCATCAATTCATCAGAATAATTAATGCTGTCATTAATGCCCCTAATGCTCGCAATAATTCCGAATTGAAGATATAATTATAATTATTTGAAGAAATCTTTAATTGAACTATTGCGCGCATCAAATTAATTGATGATATCTCTAAATAATTAAAGATATCTTCAATTATTTGATATGGTGTCGGTATTTTGTAAATTATTAAAAGTGAGTGTAGGAGTACACATTTCCATGTTTTTCGTTAAATAGTCAAACCTGGCAGGAATTGATCGATGGTACACACGGTGTGGTTTGAGCTGTACTGTAGACCTGATTAACATATAATAGATCAAAGTGTTTTGGTGTAGTCTGGGGTTGATTTCTATTTTTTTTTTAATCGTCCATGAATTATCATTTCGTATTTTTAAATGCCAATTCAAACAGGCACGGGATAAACTCTTATTTTCCCGCAAAAATGTCAACTTCGGCGGGGTTTCCGGTTGGCGATACAAAAGATGAAGGCCATTTCCTTGGGATTGATTAACAAACGGTATGGGGAAACTGAAATGTTTTGAAATTCTCTGGACAGAGAATAAATCTGTGTTTTACCCCGGAGAACGCGTAGCTGGCTGCGTGGTGTTGGACCTCAAGAAAGACGTCAAACTCCGATCCCTAAGAATCTTTTTGAGAGGTGTGGCTAAAGTTCACTGGACGGAGTCCAGGAACACGGGCACCCGACTGGGGTTATATACCGAACACTACAATGCAGAGGTGGAGTACTTCTTTAAAAGACAAGTCTTGTTCGGTGGAGGTACATGTTAAGCAATAACAAGCATGAATTAATTCACATGTACAAGTCAACTTATATTTTCTTTCAGTTTGAATTGGACATTATATATCAAGTTATTTTCTTTTCTTTTTTGTTTTTCTAGAGGTTACAGATGGAAGAGATCACAATTTGGAGGCTGGTCATCATGAATTCAATTTCACTTTTGACTTACCAATGGGGTATGAGTCTTGATGTAGAATCATGCAGTATACATAAATATATGTATGTAATGGAATGTATGCAGAGCTTGACACTAAGACGTGACCGACTGACTCAGATTAGTAAAAACTTGGTCTAGTTCAGTTTATTTGGTGTCATGGTTGCTCGACTGGTCTTGTTTAAATAACATATCTATAAAACTCTGAAGTATAACATATAATTGGAATTTCTAAGATTACATTAATGTTCCCAGTAACTTTTTAATCAACAGGACTTATCGTGTTTTGGTAAAATTTGTTTTCAATATATATTAAAATTATCCTTTGTTTCATGCTCTCTAATGTACTACGCCCTCTGGCTGTATATTGACAGTCATTTTCTTGATGACGACATCGTAGGTAACCCACATTTGATCTGGCCATCTCTTACATCCTGTGGGACACAAAGCCAAAAAATTTGTTCAGAGGTGAGTCTGAACTGTATGTTCTGATTGGTAAGAGATGGCAACACCAATCGTGGGTTTGAACGATGTATGACAACTGCACAGTATATTTTTAGTAAACAAAACTATAAGAGTAAGTTTGGATTTAATATCGGCTTTCTTTCTGATTGAATATAATGAAATTGATAAATGATATACTGATCTATAGTTTTACATCTCTACCAGTTCCCAATATGGATTTGTTTACACATACTTCGTTGCTATTAGACTTTGGACCAAAACTTGGTTTCTCTGGTGCAGGCAAAAAGGACATTAGGATATTTAAAGAAATCGAAAGGCAGAACATGTTTTAATGCAGAATCGCAGTAATGACTTGTTTGATGCTATTATGTGTAATCTTGGATGAATAAAGGCTCTTATTAAAAGAAGGAAAAAAGAAAATGTGCATAAAATGATTACAGCACAAGCCATCTCAATAATATGATAGATCTGTTTTGTACTGAAAATGATATCAAATTTCTTTCTCTAGAAATACATGCATTCTCATAATTTTGATGAATAATGTTCATAATAATTATTTAGTACATGTAGTGTGTTATTTATGGTACTGAGAGGGAAATGCATGTAATATACAACAGGTCAGGTTTAGTGATGTTGAGGTTTGGTGTGGTACAGTTTTAAGCTACTGGTCTGACTGATCTAGTTCTTTTATAAAGTTAGTGCTGAGTCCTGATATGCATGTTTAACAATGCAAATGAAAGTATTGAGCGTGATAGGTTATTTAGTGGTATATAGGAATGTTCATTAGCCAACCCAACAGATTTTATGTGTGTAACAGACTTTATAGACAGTGTGAACTGCAGTTACCAGGGGTCAGTTCCTACACAGTGTCAGCATGTTATGTTGTGCTGTCTTTTCTGCCATAATATTGTTCAAAAAAGTGTAATATGCATACCTCTGTATTATAGATTCAGTAAAACTAGTATAATAGAATATCCTTGTTAGATAAAAGATTTTTGTGTTATAGATTCAGTAAAACTAGTCTAATAGAATATCCTTGTTAGACAAAAGATTTTTGTATTAGGCAGCATCTAGAATATATATAGAGTGTGTACATATTCGATGATATTATGGAATGTTCGGAATTGAAATATGTGAGGAATTTATACAAGTATAAGATGTATATAGAAACAAAAATTAAGCCTTATTTACTTTACATTTTATTTTCACTTTGAAGATAAATCATTGAAATTAGAACTCCATTGAAAATGGCATAACCATAGCCTTTACATCATATTCAATCCTAAATGGTCTGAAAAATTCATTTTGAAATATATAAACCACACAGGGTGAATTTAAAGCTATGCAGCAAATTTAAAGCTGTGCAGCGGATGTAAAGCTGTGCAGCAGATTTAAAGCTGTGCAGTGGATTTAAAGCTGTGCAGCGGATTTAAAGCTGTGCAGTGGATTTAAAGCTGTGCAGCAAATTTAAAGCTGTGCAGCGGATTTATGAATTGAGATGGTAAACAGTGTATGATGGAATTCTTTTCTATTTTGCAGTGGGATCTCCACATCATTTGAGGGTAAGCATGGCAGCATTCGGTACTGGGTAAAGGCAGAGATTGACAAGCCGTGGTCATTCAACCATAAAACCAAGAAGGCCTTCACGGTCATCAGTCCCATTGACATCAACCGTCCCGAGTACATGGTCAGTGAGCAAGAAGCAATGTGTACTGACATATGTATGAAATGCGAATTTCATATACCACCTGATATTTAATAATTTCTATGTGATTGGTACAAATGTGTTACGAGTCACTCACACCAAAGAAAAACTTGGAAATAAACTGTTGTCATATGTTAAATTAAAAAAATAGTCCTGGCATTTTCTGAATGATATTGTCTAGGCCAGTTTTACAGACATTACCGATCTAACATCTTATTCTGTTGCTAGTAAATGTAGGGTATTTTTGATGAATTAGTAAATTGATGTACTTAACATTAAACTTAAATGCATTTTGATCTTCAAATCTAGAACTTTGTGGAAAGCAGCGTTGAGAAGACATTATGTTGCTGGTTTTGTACATCTGGGCCAGTGTCTATCACAGCACGAACAGACAGACGGGGTTACTGTCCAGGTAAACATTGATGTCTTTAAGAGACTAATTGGGATGTGAAATACAGAGATACTGAGCAAAGTATAGCATCATTATTGTACTTTGTCGTTATTTTACCTGACATGAGTGTCATTCCTTCACCATGTTCACCTTGTCTGACATTAGGTTACCTGAATAAATAGTGCATTATATTTACATCCTGTGGACATGTTTACACTTTAGACCTCCATTGACAGGTGAATCCATCCAGATATTTGCCGAATTCAGCAATCATTCTTCTCGAACTGTGTTGCCTCAAGCCACACTTTTCCAGTCACAAATTTTCTTTGCTGGCAACAAGTCAAAGCTACGGAAAACCAGGTTTTGTACCATTTCTGGTATGTGGTATCTGCTTGGGTTATTTTCTAGGCATTTATAACTTTGATGAGTCCCACATAAAAAAATTCAGGAGTTCTATGTTTTTCCTCTGTCTCAGTGTTCTCTCTGCCATGTGGGAATGGTACCGATACACATTTAATTGGGAAAAATAGCACCAAATCAGAAAAATTTTGGGCTTTTTTTTTTAAATGTCATCAGATGGCATTTGTTTAAAATTGACACTGAATAACCATATTTAAAAACTAAACAAATATTCATTGTTTACAAATATCTAGATTACAAATTTGTTAAAGTAATGTAGGTGCCAACTGACCATTAACCAGGAAATGCAAATTAGCACAAAATTGTCAAACCCATGTATAATAATAAAGTATTCATACATGTTCTGGGCCTGACCTGCTGGGTCATAACGGTGTATATAGAAATACATGTCTGTAGGGAAAAAAATCATTGAAAATCTTCTGAACATTCACAGTTCTTTTTCTTTTAAATCATGTAAGCTAGATTTCTCAATTATAGTGTAGATTCAGGCTTGTTCACAGTGTGACCTGTATGTAATAGGTGAGGCCACAGTAGGTGACTAAATAAGTTCTAAGTGGTTATCTTTAGGAAAAATCTACTGCAATTTCAAATCTTGAGACTTGTACAAGTGAACAATTTGTCAAACTGATATGCAAGGATCTTTGTGTAGATATAAGTTGGTCTATGCAAAACATGCCTCTCGGGGCCAAGATGTAATTTTTTGAAAGATTAAATCTGTTTAACATTACAAAATCAAAGTAGGAATGGTGAATCTGGAAACAAAATGTTCATATATCTTTAGGGAATATCTTACAAATCTTGCTAGAAAACAGTATTTTCTGTCAGAGAAGATTATTTACAAATAATATTTTTGCAACTTTAACAGTTCTGCAAAGTTGCTAAAAATGTATGTATCTACATGTATATATGACACGGCTAACATTAACAGGTTCCCCTGTGGGTGCAGGTGGAACAGGAGTTTGGGAGTCTCAGGAGATAGAGATCCCGGCGGTGTCCCCCACCATCAGGAACTGTTGTATCCTCAAAGTCAAGTACTTCATTGAGGTATGTATTACACGCCTTTTTTAATTATGCCCAGAAAGTTGTGTTTTTTGGATCCAAGTTTTTTAGGAGGAGGGGGATACTCAAGGGGTGCTGTTTGGATTCAGTTTTTCACAAGGTTAGGTTTGATGACTTGCAAGGTGTGATTTATAGATTTTGGGAGCTATGCTTTTGTTGAATGAAATGGTGTGGTCATTTGTATTAGCTGATATTTAGAAGAGATATATTTTGTTTAGGAAATGTTTAGTCTTTACTTGGGAGACCCTGTGAAGGTGTATCTGAATGCTTGCTGTTTGGCAGGAACTGAGAACTATTTCCATCCTTTTACTGAGCTCTTCTTGAATATATGTATCTTGAATATAGAGCTTTAACAAGTTATTTAGAAATCTAACTGAATAAGTTAAATTAAGTTTTTTGTTTCAAAAAGATCAGATATAATTAATTTAAACTTTTTAAGAAAAAATGTCTTGGAGTTAAAACTTTAGATTAAAGGGGTTACTTTTATACATGTTTGTGCTTTCATTCAGGGGTTATTTCCCTTAATTACAGTCCAAAGTGTCTATATTTTCTGTGTTTGAAGTTATACATATTACAAGTGAATTAAAATTTAGGAAGTGGCAGATTTCACATTACAGGTACATGTCGATGTGTAAACGTGGTATGCATTGAATTACAGGTGTCTTTGCACATCCCAGGGTCCCAGAACTTGGCCTTACAGCTCCCCGTTGTGATAGGTACAGTGCCTTATCGTCAGGGCCGACACCCATGTACCAGGCTACAGACAGACACACAGTTCAGTGATGAGCCTCTACTACCAGCACCACCCCCATACTCGGAGAGTGTTTCACCACCACCTTTTGGAGGTACAAATAAAATTCTTAGTTTTGAATTGCAACTCCGATTTTGTTTCCAATTGCTTTTTATATGTCTGCATAGAATGTGGGCATATTATGCTATACCTCTGTATTCATCTGTCCCCTTGACTTTGTCTTTCTAATTCCTCTTAAACCCAAGGGGGAATTTTAATGAAACTTGGTACAAAGAATGATCACAATGTGTTGATGTGCATATTATAAGGGGAACCCTATCCAATTTTATTGAAAGGAGTTATGGCCCTTGGACTTAGTTTTCTTCATGCAAAATATAGATCTTCACAACTCCTCCTAAACCCTTGGGGGAATTTTAATGAAACTTTGTACAAAGAAAGGTCACTATGTGTAGATGTGCATATTACAAGGGCAACACTGTCCAATTTTTTTAAGGAGCTATGGCCCTTGGCCTTGAGTTTTTTTTATGCAAAATACTTTGTCTTTGCAACTCCTCCTAAACTGTTGGGGGATTTTAATGAAACTTGGTACAAAGAAAGATCAAAATTTTTAGATGTACAAATTAGAGTGGGTATGTTGTCCCAAAATTTTTTAAAAAGTTATGGCCCTTGGCTATGGATTTTTGGGGTCAATAACGTACGTGGGCATATCATGTACCGGTTTAGCGGTGCTCTATTCCTCCCTCCCCCCCCCCCCCCCCCCTCCCCAACGTTCTTCACACTGCAATACGATATCCAGTCATATCTGATACAAAGTAAGTTGGTCTAGACAAGTTTTTTTGTCTTGCGAGCATTGATCTTGAATTTTAAATCCATTTGCTCAAGGGAAAGTGAACCTAAATTTCGACTTGTCTGAATTCAGATAATTTAATTGCCAGGATAAGGTAAGAAATTCAATATTAAAATTTTTGATATAATATTTTTGGTTCAATATAAATAACCCAAGAAACAATAAGAAAAAAATAATTTAAAGAGTGTAGTATGTGCAGAAAATGGCATTTCAGGCAGTATTATACAGTATGCAGTATTCAAATAGAGGACGGAAGTTAGTTTTCTCCCTCGTTTTTGTGGAACAGTGTTCATGGGACTTGCACATTCATTATAGCTCCTCCCCCTTCTTGTTCTACATGAAAAGCCAGTCTCACATTAGAAATGTTTAGGACAGGAGAAATGTGAACAAAATCTATTTTTTCTGCAAGTTGAATTCCCAGTCACAAATAACGATACACCAGCAATTGTTCTCGGTTTTTTAATGGGAGATGGTATGGCACAATTTCATGGTTGAAGATTTTGTTATTCTATATTGTAGTTGTTATAATGATGGAAAATTTGAAATGGTGGATATTTTGATGTAACGAAATACAGAAATCAAACAGAATGAAGTTAGGCACTTTTACATGTCTTCAGCCATTGACATTTAATGCATGTTCATTTATGATACTCAGACCCACCCACATACTGTGAGAGCATAGAAGGAGCGGTCAATATTCTTGATGAAGATGATGACCCCGGTCAAATGGGCAGTGTTACCTTTACCCCGATGTATACCTACGTGTATGACTACAGAAGACCCCCTGCTTATTCTGAGGTATCAAAGATTCAGTATTTTCTATTTATATACTGAGGTTCATGCACAGGGTGTTTGTATGATGATTTAGGGTATAAGTGTTTTTAAAGCTCCAGTTACGAAATATTTATAGCGAGGACAACAAGTTGCCCAGTGGGCTGTGTAGTGAGCTCTATAGATAGGGATAGAGAAAATTTGAGCTGCATATATGTCCAAAGAATTTTCCATTATGGAAACTCCCATAATCCTAATGACTATCAAATTTTATCTTACATAAGTCACATTTATTGACTGGAGATTGTTAATTTTGCTTGTGTAGATATCTCAATTTCATCCCAGTCTTACAAGTATGACTGAATGGCCTGTTTATCGCATAACCAAGTGTGATACTGATCATAGTCAGGGCCAATTGGAACCCCTCGCCATTTACTTCGTAAAAAGACTCGGGCGTTGCACGGCGCAGTTATTTGAAGTGTGATCCGGTTTTGGCGAAGTTCTACTTGTAAGACAACGTTAAACAAAAAAGTTCTAACATTTCGATTCAAATCAGTAGACTTTTAAACATTTGACATTAGTTTTCTCTAAAATAAAGTGGTTTACTATCTTCCAATTTAGTACATTTTGGTAGAGTCTGCCCAACATGTCTACTGTGCAACGCCAGAGTCTTTTTACGAAGTAAAGGGTGAGGGGTTCTGATTGAGTCAGGGCAAGATGACAAATAAGATGTGACGTTCTTTGTTTGACATTTTCATGCAAAATTGGTGAATCTGAGATACTGTAAACATGGAAATTTACACATTTATACTAAATAAGCAAATACAAGTTTTTTGTGTAAATTACCCTCGTGCATACTATTCTGATAGTTATTCAAGCAATATTTTATTAAAGGTACTGATATTGCACAATTAACAACACACAGCGGTATCCACATTTACAGTACTGAGGAGTTTGTTTTATGAAACATAAAATACAAACTTTACCGTTTTTTCTGGATCTGTAAATAGCAAATGCTTACCAATCGTGGAGCTCAGTGGTTTGAACGTTTGCTTCATAACTTTGAGTCCCGCTTGTGCCATGGCTGGTAGTAATTGCTCCTTCACCAAATGCTCTGCATTTAGAATTGAGAATCGCAGGTCTTTTTGACATGACCTTAAAAACGGAGGTCCTGTGTCTCAACAGGTGTTGGCATGTTAAAGAACCCTCACTGCTACGGTCCAGAGTGCTACGCATAGGTCTAAATTTGTGGTATTTCACCTACAGCTGAAAAATTCTCAACAAGATGTAAAACAAATAAACAACAACTAGCTATTGGAGTCTTTCAATGGTATACCTGGTGATGCAAGATGCAGTGCCTTCCTTCTACCCATATTGTCATATAGGGATTATTAATTTATATTAATTTCAAGGATAATCCCCATCTTGCTATTAAAGAGATTTTTGTGAAATTTGTCATTATCCTCATTGTTGTGCAGTTTTCATCACACTGCAGAGTTCTGCCATATTTGAGCAAAAATTAAATACAATATCTTATTTCCATTAGCAGAGATAGTATCAGGTGCACATATGAGGGGATGGAGGGTAGAGAGTCCAAACCTTCCACCACGGGGCTTGGTAGAAAATAAATATATCTGCCTATTTTTATGCACTTCCAGTTGTAAAATACTAAATGTTAGTCTCTATTTACAATTGAACCCTTAAATAAATTGCATGGGGTGTGACTCACTTCCTTGAGAGGAATTTCTTGATTTCCACATACCCAGGGATAAATAGCTGGGCTTGTTGTAATGGAATCACCATTTACATTTAATAATTTCCATTCATAAAAGAATTCTCTGGTTGACAATTTGCTCATCTGGTGTATGTGTATAAAAGTATCTCTCAATCAAAGTTTGTGAAAATATTATTTCAGAGTGATCCCCACCCTCCTCATTGATTTTCTTCTCACCTGAACCAGCTAGTTATTCAACAACTGGAACCAAAGGAGTTACTCAGAGTGATCTGGATTGTATCAGGAATGGTCTGGATTATACCAAATTCCTTAGCTCATCATGGGTGAATTTACATGCACAATCTTCAAGGATTGAATTATAAGTCTGTCCTTCAGAGTCTCTGCATGTCTATCAAATTTTAAAAAGTGTGTATCAACAATTATGTCATTTTAAGATACCAGTATCATTATGCATGTATCAGAGTGCTAATGACTCAGTCCTGGAATGCAATTTATAGCCCAAAGTTGATGGTATTTCTTGGTATCAAAAACAAACTAACTTCAAGTACTCAAGGGTTATCTTGCTGGTTTGTTTTTTTTTGGAGGGGGTGAGGGGATCTTCTGAACTTGCCCCTACTATGTTTTTGAAGTGACTTTTGAATCTGGAGATTTGGGATCAGTGTGTTTGCTTGCTAAAATTTTAACCTTGCCCATAACTTTTGAATGGCTGATGAGGCTTTCATATTTCACAGTGCATCCCATGTGACAAGACCTTTTGCTACCAAAATTTTTGACCTTGTAATCTTCACCTATAAGAGTTTGACCTACTTTTTAAAAAACTTTAACCTAGGCTGTAAATTTTGAATGGTTAGTGATATGGCTTTCATATTTCATGTGTGTATTCCTTTTCTGTAGGTAACAAATTCTTTTACCTCATGATCTTGATTCTTGATATACTTTTGAAAAACTTTAACATTGGCCATATCTTTTGGTTTGTAATGGAGATTTTATATTTCACAAATATATTCCTCTTGACAAAATCTTTCATTTGGTACCAAAATGTATGGCCTGATGACCTTGGAGTTTGACCTACTTTTGAAAACTTTACCAAGGTTGTAATGTTTGAATAGTGAGTGATGAAGCTTTCATATTTTACATGTGCATCCCTTTTGACAAGACCCTTTTTTTTTCTAGAACCATAATTTTTGACCTTATGACTTGGGAGTTTGACCTACTTTTTGACAACCTTTATCCTAGGCCATAACATTGGAATGGTTAGTGATAGGGCTTTTATATTTAACATTTATATTCCTTGTGACAAAGCCTTTCTTTAGGTAACATAATTACTTCCCTGCCATACAGGGGACATCATTGTTTCACAAACACATCTTGTTGAGGTGGTGTGTGGATCTGAGTGTGCTGCCTTTCTGTTTTTGAGGTGGCTTTTGATATATTGTGCTGTACTGTATTGTTTAGTGTCTTGCTTTATTTTCTGTACACATTTTATGTTCTTATGTTTTGAAATGTACGGTGCTAATTTTGTGATATATGAAATCTTTAAATGTGCATTTTTGTTAGAACTGGAACCATGCAATTAATTAAACAATTGCTAGTATTGTGACTCCATTGTAGTCTTTTCTGTCTTTGTGCTTATAAGACTTGCCCCTCACTATGAACTTGCTAAATGCTGATTTGTATATGAAAATTCTGTCGTAAAACAGGTCCCAGAGTTTCTGTTGCTCTTATTATAAATTACTTGTAAAAGTCAAGATATTGTAATCTGAAAGATTTTGAAGTGAATTTTCTATTGTGATTGATTTAACAACACTTGGCAGTATATCCGTCAGAATTCCTTACACACAGATCCTCTGGAGCAAGCTATTGATTTTTTGAAACGTGAGAAATAGTTCACTAACTGAAGGGTAAATTTTGTGGATGTACATATGCATGTTGTAAGGGTATATATCTCTTTGGAGAATCTTTGTTCAATATCACTTGTAGTTTTTATATCCTGTTGTGACAACTACATGTACATGATTTGCATTTGAGCTGTTTGTATTGTAGCTTGATGTCTTTTAGTGTCGTTGAATCAACCTTGTGACCAATTACTAATGGCAATGTCATTGGAAGTAAAACTCAATGTTATTTCTACAGTTTTGTTTTGTAAACTAGTGGACACATCTTGAATATCTAAATGCATACAATTGCAGAAATCGTAATGGCAGATTGGAGGAAAGGGCAGCCTCCCTGCAATATATTGAGCGAGATCTTTAGCCCACTTTAAAAGCTGCGCTATATCACTGCACTGCAGTCTTGATGGTTTATATGATGAAATCCTATGAAAGGTCATTGTACATGGTTAGAAACATTTCAGATTTGGGAGTTGATCAAGTCATATTTCAATCATGTAGGGTATTCATCTCTGTGGGACTTTTTGTTATATAGCAGGGTATTTTCTGTGTGGGACTTTTTGTTTAATGGTATAGCCTGCTCTGACTTTTTGTTTAATGATATAGCCTGCTCTGACTTTTTGTTTAATGATATAGCCTGCTCTGACTTTTTGTTTAATGATATAGCCTGCTCTGACTTTTTGTTTAATGGTATAGGCTGCTCTGACTTTTTGTTTAATGGTATAGCCTGCTCTGACTTTTTGTTTAATGGTATAGGCTGCTCTGACTTTTTGTTTAATGGTATAGCCTGCTCTGACTTTTTGTTTAATGGTATAGGCTGCTCTGACTTTTTGTTTAATGATATAGCCTGCTCTGACTTTTTGTTTAATGGTATAGCCTGCTCTGACTTTTTGTTTAATGATATAGCCTGCTCTGACTTTTTGTTTAATGGTATAGGCTGCTCTGACTTTTTCTTTAATGGTATAGCCTGCTCTGACTTTTTCTTTAATGGTATAGGCTGCTCTGACTTTTTGTTTAATGGTATAGCCTGCTCTGACTTTTTGTTTAATGGTATAGCCTGCTCTGACTTTTTGTTTAATGGTGTAGCCTGCTGTGTAGGGTATTTATTGTGTACTCAGCATTACAGATGAACAGAGGTGTACATCTTTATTTTAGGACCAATTTTACACCTTTTCAGGTGGTCTATGTGTGCGACTTACTATTCAAAATTTGTTATGGCAGGCTAATGTTTGCCTATGTAAAGTATATGGAATTACGATCTTTAATTTTTATTCATTATTCAAACGTTCTCAACATTTGATTGCACACACAATAAATGAAGATGTGAACTTTATTTGACAGATGTGTGGATTGAGTAATGGTGTGGTATGGAACTGGAATGTGTCCAAACCAGAGTGTGATTTTACTATATATTCATGTACATAAACACTCAATGTACAAAACAATTCTTCATCTATATGCCTTTCAATGTTATACAGTAGTTTCTTTCTGTTTATTTTGGCAATCTTTATACTTACATGCATTATACATTGTATATGATGTGATATATGAATATATTTATTTCTTTTTTTATATTGATATTTTTTTTCTAATTTTGTAAATTTTGTAAGTGTATGTTTGTTAAAATATATGATATATAATATTGTAAACTTAATGTATGGCCATTGAACCTGTTTGTCTATATAAGTTATTAATAAATTAAGGTGTCAAAATGTTAACATCGAGGTCTTTGTTTCTAACATGTCCATTAATGAAACCAGTTCAAATTGTAAAAACCTGTTTTGTTGCCAGGTGACAATATCCAATATATTTTACATTGGTCACATGGAACAGCTACATCACAGATGCATCATAAAAAATGATATAGAATAATAAGTCTGCATAGACATACATCAAGCAATATTGAATGGATGCACATAGTACAGACCAAGCAACATAAGGTTGTAACTTTGAGCCTAGGCATGAGATGCGAGAGCCACGTGCCTATCTGTTGATATCACTAGATCGTGGCCATTCAATGCTCATCTCTGGTGCATTACTAGTATTCAGTGATGTTGGAAACAAACAGGAATTATCTAGCATCTGTTGGCAGTACTTGCAAAGTTGGAACCAGCTTAGAAAAGGAATATTGTATGTCATATGCACAGTGGAATGGAAAAGCAAATCACAGTGCATGTACAAAACCACTTGCTATCCATATATACAAATTCATAATTTGTCATCAACATTGTTTCACATGATTTTGACATTCACAGAAGCTAGTCACCATCATCACAAATATTTTGTTAAATTTTTTCATGAGTGACTAGCAAAGTCTAAATGACGTGCTGCAAGAAGAGCAGTCTGGTTGAGATGAAGAAAACTGACATAGTCACTCGCATATTTACCATTGATTTCTACTATACTTTAGCAACATGCCTAATCTTCTACATACTTTTTTAATTGATGATTTATACAAGACGAAATAAAAAATCTCTCAAGTCTACTGATTGATGGTGCATCAACGCTGAACGAGTTGTGCAGAGACGAGATCAAGTGACTTGACTCTGCAGCTCTTCTGTCCAGTCATCTTCCCCAGTGTCTTCTGCACTCGTACATTCCTCCAAGTTCTGATAGCAGCCTTGTTTGGCCCTGATCAAATCTCCCCACAGGACTACCGCCCTACACAAAGGGCATTTACCGTCAATTGGAATGATCTGTTCAGGCTGGGTTGTAAGAAACCGCTTGGCCAAGCATATGATATGGGCCTGCATTGAACACTGTGGGTGAATACACTTAAGAGTACTATCACTGGCCTTCAAACGCTCTCTACAAATACTGCACCTGATGTGTTTCTCGTTTTTCCAAAGGAGACGCAGTAATTCGTCATCATCGCTTTGGCTGTCTGATGTCCCAGGTTTCCTTTTTTTGTTATTTGTTGTAGTCTTTTTTATTCTAACGGGACCGTATACTATAGGTATATGCGCTGGCGGACTGAATTCCAAGGGAAAGTCCTGAATATACTGCTGTTTTAACCATCTAACAGTTAATGCATACCTGCACCAGGGGCATGTGTTCAACATGACAGAGACAATTCGGAATTTATACTGAAACTGGGTTTCTTTCTTCGTTTTTGCAGGTAAATGTTTCAACCTTCTAGACTTCTTTGGATTTTGCCATGCCCACTCGAATCGTAAGGCTGAAATCTCATTTGGAAAGCCATGAATAACAAGCACCATATCCCACGGTCCCCGGCCATGTGTTCTCCTGGCTCCGCCAGCCTGTTTGCCTTTGTTATGCTGCTGAATCCGCCTATTTGGGTTCACTGTGAATCCAATATAAGTCCTGCCTTTAAACTGTGGGTTAACATTATACAGTAAATACACACCGAAAAATTGTTCAATTTCTGCTGAAGCGGCCATTGTTGTTCGTACTTTCACTTTCGAGGAATAATAACACCTAATGTTTCGAACCTTCAGTATAATTATATCTATCTATTTCATCTTATACATATAATAGTTTATTTAAATAAATTCAAATCTAGCCTTAACAATGAATGTACAGTGCTAAAAGAACTGATTGTGAACATTTTTGAAAATATATTTTTAAATTTCACCTTTATACATCAACCGGTTCCATGGTGTAGTGGTTATCACGTCTGCTTAACACGCAGAAGGTCGCGAGTTCGAGCCTCGCTGGAACCTCACTTTTTTTTTCTTTTTCTTTCCCTTCCCATAACCTTTTATCTTCCAATAAGTTTACTTTTATTCATCATAGCATGATATACACAATAGAGTACAACGAAATAACGTCCACAAAAGATTCATGTGTTTTCTTTTTTTGCCCCCCCCCCCTTTTTTTTTTAAAATTTAGAATTTGAATATCGTATTTGCATCGATCAATATTCACAAGAACGGAGTATCATCACAGGCGTTCATCCTTAAAATGCCAGGACAATTCTGAGTACCTCTAAAAACATCGTGATAGTTCGAATTGAAATGCACAAGAAAAACTGAGTTATAGGGAGTATATAGTGAGGTAGTGCCTTGCATCGTCACGTGGTATTTTTTGCAATGCAGAGATCATTATAATAATTATCATTTAATTCTCTCTGCTTTGCATTAGGGTACACGGTGGTACTACGTTAGTTATATTATTATTACATGAAGCATAATAGGTAGCCAACCCTCCATATTGTTATATCATACTAGATATACTGGTCTTGTATTTGTAAGTGAATCATATCTGTATCACGTCCAATTGGGCCCTAATTTGGAAATAATAAATCATCATATCATATCATATACCATCACAGACGTCGTTCGTAGAAGGCAGGCTGCACGTTACAAGAATAAATGGCTACCGAAAGAGGTATCGGCAATTTTTACGACCTAAATATTAATTTTTATCAGTCGTTTGTAAGTGAACAATGAGTCCACTGTCATTGATCGTTGATGTGATTTCAAAATGTTGCAACGAAAACTTGTTCAAGTAGGTCTACGTCAATGATGTTACGTCAACAAATAGATACTCGAAAAATAAATAGTTTAATTTAAAAAAAAAATGAAATAATTAATTCCTAGGTTTAATCATTTAAATGCCTTCTAATAAATTCATTGGCAGGGATGAATAAAAATCCGTGGAACTGTTATGAATTTATCACCAAATATTTTTTTCTCGCGTAGAAACATGTACAGTTTAGCACGCATCGGGAATTATTTGTTTCATTGGGGATCATCTCAAAATTAAAGTGGTATAAAGAGCGAATGGAATAAATAGAACATCAGTAATTGCGTAATTTAGTATTTGCTCTATCCAACGAGTTGAAAGGCAAACCTCGCGAAAAAAAATACACCATTTCAACTCGTTGTCACAAAGCCGATTGAGTATACTGAATACTCGACTAGTTCTTCAATTCTTCAGGAGTATACACCTTTGTGACACTTTCATTATACTACTTCTTGTGCAGATTTTCTATTCTTATTTCTGGATTATATGTATATCTGCAATAACGTTGTTTTTGTCTTTTATGTGCCTAATATTAATATCATATTCTGGTGATTGTGAGTCTTTACTTCTTTGACATTTTATGCAAATAAGTTAGAAGTTAGTGATCCCTGAAAACAGGAAAGGTGTGTGTGTCCTACTTTTTGTAGGATAGGTCTTCAATTTGGGATTCCCTGGGGTACAATTTCATTGAATCCTTGATTAACCACTAGTTTATAAAATAATGCCGTTATAGGATAAACATCTCTTCTTTCTTCCGAATGATCAGTACGGTAGGTTTTTATGATTATACTGATCTTCTGGCAATCATACTAGTTTAATCGCCGATCATTGGGTATGATATAGTGCAGTTTCTGGATCATCTTTCTGGACCCCCCCCCCTTTTTTTTCAGGACATTACAAAATTTATAACATTCTACTGGGTTTTGTTTGTTTGTTTCTTTGTTTTTTTTTAATGGTTTTATTTAAGGCCTTATTTTTAAAAACCTTATTTAGATACGTATTATACATATAATCTTAACTGGAATCCAATCTGAGGCTGGATCGTTCGTTCGAAGGATTTGAAGAAGCCATTCTTATTGAAAGCAGACAAAAAGAGATATGACAGACAAACCACTAATTTGTAACTATGGATTCTAAAACTGGTACATAGAAACATGAAGTAGAAAATATGTCATTTCTCTCTCTGTCACCAGCAATACTGTTTTCAAAGTCCTTGACATTTCTCATCAACTGTAAGAGTGCTGGCTCTTCTGTACAGCCCTCTGGTCAACCGTTTGTGACAACGCCACGGCAACAAGCGTTCATACGGCAACGTCATCTGCGCAATAGGTACGGCCACTGTGACCACGGCGAGAGAAATCATTAGACGTCATGGAAAGACTATTCATCCTAGAACCGCTTCCAGAATTTTGAAGCGCCATGGGATCCGCTGCAGAAGACCTTATAAGGGGCTACAGCTTAAACCGCATCACCGACGATACAGAGTGCAGTGGGCAAGGCAGCATCTGACTCAACATCAAAATTGATCACATGTGTTCTCAGATGAGTCCAGATTTAATGTTAGCAACGCAGACAGCAGATGTCGAGTTTACCGTCGTTTACATGAACGTTTTGCAGATAATTGTGTCCTTGAGCGCGACAGGTTTGGAGGGGGGAGGCATCATGGTCTGGGGTGTGATTAACCACAATTTTCGGTCACAACTGGTCGTTTTAAATGGAACCCTCACTGCGAGGAGGTATGTGGACGAAATTCTGCAGCCTGATTTAGCACCATTGATGCAGCAGCATAGGCAAGGAAATGGGTTAATTTTCCAACAGGACAATGTGCGCGCACATATGGCAAGATTGACACAAAACTTTTCAAACGAACGCCATTGACGTCCTTGATTGGCCCGCTATGTCCCCAGACTTGAATCCAATCGACCATTTGTGGGATGAGCTGAAGAGACGTGTGCGCAGCCGCCAGCATCAGCATCAGAATTCGCAAGAATTAGGGAGAGCCTTGCTGGAGGAATGGCAGAATATTCCTCAGAGGACCCATTGGCGGAGTTAAGGGGGGGGGGGGGCGTGGGGGCGGAAATGATGATCTGACAACTAATACTTGGTTCAAGTAGATTTGAAAAGTGATATAATGAATGATATTTAAAATACCATAAACATTACAGTCTGCAACATGAAATACAAAAGTTTGCCGATTGGTTTGAATTCTCGTTGATCCGGGGGAGGGGGTTTTAATAATTTATGTTTTAAATTAAAACTGGATTGGTTTTTTTTTTATTCGAATGGTTTAATCTGTATGTCTTGAAGTGCTAGTCACTCTCTTTTGAGTGCAACTCTGACATGTCTGATATTTGAGAACAATTTTCAGATTGGAGTAAAAACAAAAAAAAAAAAACCCCAAAAAAACCCAAACCAACTTTAAGTTCGACTCAAGACGTTCGTGATCCCGTGTTCTATATATTTTAAACATTTTGAAGGTCGTTAGTGGTCAAAATAAAAATTAGAGAGATTTTATACGAAAAGAAGAAACTTCCAGATTAATAAAATTGTGGATTTCAGTTTGGAATGCATGTTCAATAAAATATTTAAGGTAGCAGCAAAAGCGTAGGTAGGGTCGGGAAACCAGAAACACACGCTTATTTTATTTGAACCTGGTTCGCATGCGTATTATACTGTTTTTGCTGTTTTCAAAACTAGATGTTTAGATTCTTGATCTACCATTTAGCTATTAATAAAAGTTCCAGCGGAACAATAATTGAGATAAAACAAACGGAATAATACTCATAGGCGTCGGAAACAAATTGAAAGTGAGAGGGCTAAACTATAAAAAAGGCAATTTTATCTTGATACCCCCCCCCCCCCCCCCAAATGGGGGGGGGGGGGGGGGTGGGTGTGCAAAAGCCCGTTCACAATGTCGAAATAGGGGAATATGTTTTTAAAACTAAAATTTCACTCATAAATATGAAAAAAGAAAGATTTATTTCATTAGTTACGAGGTCTTGTATACTTAAAAAAACCCAAAAACAACACCCCCAAAACACGATAATTTGACATCGGATAACTCCAGAGACTGCGAGGACTCCACACCTTGGGCACAGACTAAATCTTCCCTTTGGGCTTTATAACGGCCAGTATGATACCTCTACATTTTTCATTCACCCCCTAAACTCAAATCCTGTATCCATCCCTGGGACCATCCGAAATGTTTGTCAATCAATGCCACGTCGCCTTCGGGCCGTCATCACTGCTAATGGGAATCATACCCGGTACTAGTGAACAAAAACTACATTTTTGACGCACTCCTCATTGACATTCATTTCAACTGTAGCCTTTTTGTGAATAAAATGATGATTAAAATCAAAGAATAGTGTTCAGTTAACATGGTTTATAATATACCACTATGAATTTGTTTATTAGATATATGAACAAATTTATAATATATAAAATTATGAAGTGTTGCGTTTTTAAAGTCTGGCAGTATATTTTATAATCATAAATAGTCTTAACTTAATCAACTCTAATGAATTGAAATGAATATGCATATATACTTATATCAGATAATAATGCGAGTACGGAATTACCATACATAAAAAAGAAAAAAAAAAATCCTATCCGGGACTTCCGGTCTACTACATTTACCACTTGCCGCGGAAGTGGCCGAGTAGTTACGATTGCTCTTCGTGTGGATTTTATTTAGAATTGGAAACCCCCAATGTATTTTTATAATAGCGTGGGGTAAGTGATTATTCAACATTAACTTGATATTGTTCTCAAGGTTGGAGTATGAATGGATTAGCACTGTAGTTAACATGTAAAATTATTCTTTAGGACAAAATTAATCATTTAAAAAAACCAACAACATGCTTTATTATGTCCGGGAGTACAGTATACGTGTCCAGAGTTCAGATCTGTAGATACAGTACCAGGCAATGGCATATTTTCTTAACAATGGTACCATTATGGTTTCCAATAAACTCTGAACAGATCTGGCATACCTATTACTTTAGAAATTTTACCAGCAGTAGACCTTCTAGTTAACAAAAGACTGTGGGATCCATATGATACGTTCGCGGAAACATCGAGGGCACAATGTATCATTGAAACACTCCTGCCGGATGTTATTTCATGTCTCTATAAATGTATTTGCAAAATTTTATTCATTTTCATAGACAATTGAATGATTTATGGCTAATTTCTATCCTGTCGGGATCACAGGCAATTATATCGCTTGGGTTAAAATTTACTAATAAAGAGTTGAGGATAAAAAATACACATAAATTTTACTATTACAGTAAAATATTGATATACTTATGATTGAAGAAGATCAAATATGTTGTGGCCGATGAAGTTGCTATAATCTATATAAAGACATATTCTATAACAAATTGCCAACAACCAAATCTAGACTCAAATCGTTGAATTAATTTGTGTACGTATACATTCATAGCTACATGCTAGACGTAAAAAAGAAGGTTTGACTCGATGAATGTCAGATTTTTACATCCTTCAAATCTGTTGAAAGTTTTCTTCATTTTGCATGACTGCATGTTGCCGCACTGCAAGCAATAACTGAATTAGGTGAATATTTATGCAAGTATAAGACATAAAAGTAGTGCAGAAATTTTTTTAAATCAAACTGTTTTTCATCAAAATGTTTTCCCTCCTGTAGTCAGGGATAAGGGGAAAATAGATTCCCCAAACCCAGAATTTCTTACAGCAAATCTAGATGCCACACACACACACACACACACACATATATATATATATATATATATATATATATATATATCTGTGTGTGTAAAACTAAAAACATTTGTAAACGTTGTAGAACGTTAGAAGTTGTAATGAGGAAATCTATTCAGCAATGACGCATCTTAAAGGCCAGTCCCTTAACTAAAAGTTTAGGATGGGTTCAAGCATATTTTCTCATCACCTCTAAAACTGGAAATGATTTCTTAAGCATCATTAACACTGAGTTGTTTGTTTTGGTGTTCTGCAACTGCTGACGTCAGCAAAACAATCATTGATTACGTAATTAGTGATTTATAAGGAAAATTATAGGAAAGTTTAATCACATAATTTCAAAATCAAATGGAGGACCTTTTCATTGCCTGCATCATAAAACTCTCTGGGGAAATATTAATTCCAAATTTCAACAGATATAACTTAACAAGTATGATCGATATAGTCCTGGGATCTTTGTAAAAGAGAAGAGAATGACATCGTCAGAAATGATAAAAGGATGTTATGACCAACAAATTAGTATCTCCATTGACCATGATCTTTACCTTGACCATAAAAACTTTATATTAGTACTTTAGAACTGGGACCAATAGAGACTTGGAATCTTCAAAAATGACAAACCCCATGGGGATCCGGGTTGTTAGAATAGATCCTCAGCACCCCTAGCTTGTCATAAGAGGCGACTAAACGGGACAGTCCTTCGGATGAGACCACAAAAACCGAGGTCCCGTGTCACAGCAGGTGTGGCACGTCAAAGATCCCTCCCTGTTCAAAGGCCATAAGCGCCGAGCATAGGCCTAAATTTTGCAGCCCTTCACCGGCAATGGTGACGTCCCCATATGAGTGAAAGATTCTCGAGCAGGACAATAAACAATATATATATAAAATCAAAAATGACAAAAGGCTGTTGCAACCTACAAACCTGTATGAAAGTCAGGTGAATCTGTGACTTGACCTCTTATTTTGAATATAAAAACTGATATAACTTTAGAACCAGGTGTGATAGGTACCCCGGATTTTCAGAAATGATGAGAGGATGATGTGATGTACAAATTAGCATCAGGTCAAGTGACTCCAGCAAGCTTTATCTTTGACCTTGACCATAAAAAAATAAAAAACATTCTGCAACTGTAGAACTGGGACTGATAGAGACATGAAATCTTCAGAAATGATAAGAGGATGTTTTGACCAACAAAATAGTATTGAGGTCAAGTGATGCTAGTTTTATGAAAGGAAACAAAGGGATATTTTGTGAAAAATTTCAAAATCAAGGTCTTTATGATGTAGATTTTAAAATAAGATTAAAAATGGCATGGACTTTGTGCAGTGGCGTTATTAATGTGGGGGAAAGTAGTAGCACTCGGAAAAACTTTAATACAACCAGTACCTCATTTTGGAGACGGTGTAACTGACAGTTTTATAATCACATCTTGTTTGAAATTAATTTGGCACTAAATATTTTCTATGATGCTAAAAAGGTGTTGTTGATAAATAAGATTTACTACAATTTCCATTGTGACAGCAAAGAGTACATCTAGAAGATGATGACCCCCCAGATAACCCCGCCCAACAGCCTGTCCTCCCAGACTCCTGTTGGTACCCCAGACTTTGTGGAGCTAGATAAAAGATATGTGTGTATCCTGTGTAACAACGTCCTTCACGATGCTGTGCAGACGCCCTGTGGACACCGACTCTGCCAGCTTTGTGCTACTAATTACCTCAAAGACTCCGACTCTAAGCAGTGTCCATACCAGGAAGAAATGTGTGAGATCCTCAGGCCAGATCAGGTGATCTTGAATTTCTAAATCAAGTCTATCATGTTAATCAACATTATGATCTAAGTGTATCATTTCTTACAACAGGGTTAAATTTATTTTAAACTATTCTGAACAAATGAGACCTGTAGACGTTTACAAAGGTGTGTACCGCTTATTCCACTTTAACATCGAGTTGTGTAGTATATTGAACTGTTTGTTATATTGAAGTAAAGATAAATCCCCAGTGACATTATTTTTATAGTTCAAAATTGGTTGTATTGAATTTTGGATATAATAAACAATTCAGGCCAGTCCCTGAATTTCAGTATATCAAGAGTGGACTGTATATAAGTGAAATTAGAGTCACAGAACATGGCAGATGAATTTTTATGTGTATGAATTTGAATCCACTTCTTTGGGGTTATTTGGGTATGGACATCTCTGTGAAATAGCCTACCGTAAGACATTCCTTGTACTGCTGTGTACGTTCATTTTGTACTGTATCTCTCGTGAGTTACTCATTTCATGTTACAGGTCAATAAGTTTGTGTTGTAGTGTGTAATTCTCTCTGTGCTTTATAGATGATTAGGGATGCTAGTGCACGGAGGGAGATCCGCCAATTATTAGTGTATTGTACTCACAAATCCAGAGGCTGTCAGAAAACTCTCAAGTGGAAAGACTTAGAGGTTTGAAATTCAATCTAACCTTCACAGCTTTATCTTTTGTTCCATATATTTTGCAAAATAAGTTTTAAATTCATAGGTAATGTTATGAATAACTGTTAACATGGGTAACTGTTAATGTGGATAACTTTTAACTTGGAGAACTGTTAACATGAATAACCATTAATATGGATAAATGTTAATGTGGATAACTTTTAACTTGGAGAACTGTTAACATGAATAACCATTAATATGGATAACTGTTAATGTGGATAACTGTTAACATGGATAACTGTTAATGTGGGTAACTGTTAATGTGGATAACTATTAATGCGGATAGCGGTTAACGTGGATAACTGTTAATGTGGATAACTGTGTCATGACTTGTGACTGACATGGACAAATTGTTCCTCAGAATTTAGATTAATACATTATTATTTATATTTTAATCAACTCTTTAACTGTCACAGACACATACATACATAATTTTCTAAGTCCTTATCTTTATCTTAATGAAATAATGATAGATGAATATCAAATTGAAGGGAGATGATTTTGATGAATAAGCATAATACTGAGTATAATAAGGAATGAAGATAATTATAAGGACTGGGAATGAAGATAATTATAAGGACTGGAGATTAAGATAATTATAAGGACTGGGGATAAAGATAATTATAAGGACTAAGAATGAAGATAAATATAAGGACTGGGAATGAAGATAATTATAAGGACTGGGAATGAAGATAATTATAAGGACTGGGAATGAAGATAAATATAAGGACTGGGAATGAAGATAAATATAAGGACTGAAAATAATCATATTAATGGAAAATGACCATAGGAGCTAGGAACATGATGAAAGGAATGAAGATAATTATAAGGATGGAAGATACTTAACCATGACAAAGATGATTGTGATGCTTGATTTTTAATTCTTCTATTTAATGTAGTCTTTTTGTTTTGAATTTAAAATTCCATGTTTCAGATGCACATGCTAGAGTGTCTGTATGAACCCGTTGTCTGTCAGTATCAAGGCTTGGGTTGTCAGGAAATTGTCCCTCGAGGCAGACTATCTGACCATCAGCTGTCCTGTGTTTACACCCCTACCCCGTGTCAGTACTGTGGACAAACTATTCCCAAATTATCAATAACGGTATGTTCTAACGAAAAAAAATTATCTACCTTGAGTGAATTAAATAAATATCTAACTTATGAATGTCCATGGAGAAGTCGTTTAGCTTATCTTAATTACAATGTCCCCGTTCGGTTAATTTATTGATTGGTGTACAGTACTACTAAGGAACTGTGAGCTATAGGGTAAGTTTGGATTTACCTCCGTGTCCAAAAGACTCCTCTCATTTCAGTACGTATGTATGCTTCAACGTCAAATGACTTAGAGTGTATATTTTTATAATTATACTTTTAGAAAATCTAACATCAAAATTGAAGTGGGATTTATTGATGAGATAGAGAAAAGTTTTTTAATTAATACTCTCGCTCTTTTTAAGGGGAAAAAAGATAGTTTACTAAAATTGTTGTTGAAGTGTATGATCAATGCATCATTACGAACCCACAAAGGATTTAAGAAATAAAAGACGGAGTTCAATAATTCATTTGGAAATTGTTTGAGTTGAAGCCCATGAGCTTGTATGTAGATGTATGTACTTGACATGTATAAAATGATAATCGCTTTAGATCAATATTTATAATATTTAGCTTTTAAGATGTGTGTTTATAAGATGAGGGATGTCTTGATGAAAACTTTGTTTAGTTTTTTGTGTTAGGGCTAATATGGGCCATGGATATCAGCCTGGGTAGCGTAGTGGTTAAAGCACCTGACAAGTAATGCAGGGGTCCTGGGTTCAATTCCCAATTCAGTCACTGAGTTTCTCCTGCTATTGACCACTCCTACTATGCAGGTTGTTCTGCCAGGGGTGAAAAGAATCTGGGTTATGTGTCTTCGAGGGCAAAGTCAAATTAAAGAAGGGAGGAATGTTGTCGTTGGGGATCTATAGACCATGGTATGGTCTGGGTAGTTCAGTGTTTAGAGCACCAGACCTAAGTACTCCAGGGGTCATGGGTTTATTCTCGGTCCAGCCCAAAATTTTCTCCTGTCCTATATTACATTTGTCAGGCATTGAATTTATGCCCTTAAGTTTTGCAGGTTTGTATTAATTGTGTTTTGACTGTCTCAGTGTATTTCATAACTGATATTGAGTATAACCAAATTGTAGGCACATGAAGAAGAAAGCTGTCAGAAAATTCCTGTTAGCTGTCAGTTTGGCTGTGGTATTGATCCAGTTCCCAGAGAAGAGGTATACAGATCTATAATAATGCATATTCAGTAAAAACACATTCTTCTTTCCAATCCAAAAATTGTAATTCTTCATGAAAAATGGGTTCATCATGTATGTATTTTTCACTCCTTTCGTATGTAAATTTTTTTGCAGATGTCAAGGCATCAGGAAAGCTGCCCCAAAAGGCCGCAGACTTGTAAATATGCTTCTATGGGCTGTACCTTTCAGGTATGAATATACTTATGTGGTATACTTTCAGGTATAAATCTGCTTGTGTAGGCTGTGCCTGTCAGATATAAGTATGCCTCTGTGGGCTGTACCCGTTTGGTATTAAGACTGTACATGTATATCAGATGAACTTGTTATATGGCAGGGTCTTGCAGAGGACGTTGATGAGCACGAGAGACAGAACACAGACGAACATTTACAGCAGCTTACACTAAAACTGGCCAACCTTGACCTATACAGTATAGACATCCGCAGGGAGAAGGAGGTTATTTAAAAAATACATTTCACTTTTGAAAATACGTGAGAGCATGAACTGCAAAACCTCGTGCTGGCACTCTCCATGTAATGTGCTTCAAGTATTCTGGATTGTAGTTCATACCTTCTTGTTTTCTCCAAAAATGAAATTAATTTTTTTTTTTATATTTACATTCTACTTTAATCCTTTCTGATGGAATTCCCTGTCAGGAAAATAGATGTACTATATTTATCAAGATTCATACACACATTGTTTTTACATCTGCAGCATATGAATAAATAGCTATCATCACAATTTGTAAAGAAACACTAATGTATCTGTGTGTGTGTAAATGTTTTGCCTTTTTGAAATATTGAGGCCTGTAATGTTTTCTTTTTTTTATGGAGTACCAAATTAACATAAAATAAAAAATATTAAAGATATTCTTAATTATTTGAAGATATAATCAATTCATTTGATGCATGCATCAAATTCAGTAAAAGATCTCTTCAAATAGTGATATCTTCAGTTCTGAATTATTGTAAGCATTAATTGAATTGTTGATAGCATTAATTATTCTGCTGAATTGATGCTCTCTGCAAATGAATTGATGATATCAACAATATGAATTGATGCACGCTGCAATCAATTGACCACAGCAATAATTCAGTTGATTCATGCATCAATTCAGTTAACGTGCTTAGCAAATTAATTATTACTATCTTCAACTGAATTGTAGTGCACATCAATTAATGCACACAATAATTGAATTATTGTTCTCTTTAATTGAATTATTGATATCATGAATTGCACAATAATTCTTTTAGAGAGAGCAACTATATGATTAGAAGTATCTTCAATTCAACCTATCTGCAATTGATTAAATGATCTCTTTAAATGAATTGTTGATCTCTTTAAAAGAATTGATGTACATATTAATTACTTATACAAAACATTGTAAATAATTAATGATATCTTTAAGTAAAGAGGTCATTAAGTCATGAAAGTGCCAAATTAATTTTGTGAGCAATAATTCTACTACATTGATGCACCCCTCAACTGAAATGATGAGAGCAATAATTGAATTCATGCACACATTAAATCAGTTATTTCTCTCATCAACTGAATTAATGTGTATATCAAATCGGTTATTGTTCTCATCAAATGAATTAATGCATGCATCAAATCAATTATTGCTCCTGTCATTTGAACTGACGTGCACATTAATTAACTTGATTAGAGCAATAATTGATTTGGTGTGCACTTCAATTCAATTATTGCATGCAATAACAGAATTGATGAAGTCTTCAAATAATTAAAGACCCCGTGGGGATCTGGGTTGTTAGAATAGATCCTCAGTACCCCTTGCTTGTCGTAAGATGCGACTAAATGAGGCGGTCCTTCGGATGAGACCGCAAAAACCGAGGTCCCGTGTCACAGCAGGTGTGGCACGTAAAAGATCCCTCCCTGCTCAAAGGCCATAAGCGCCGAGCATAGGCCTAAATTTGCAGCCTTTCACCGGCAATGGTGATGTCTCCATATAAGTGAAAGATTCTCAAGCGAGACGTTGAACAATATTTAATCAATCAAATAATTAAAGAGATCTTCAATTATGTGAGTTGATGTTATTTTGATTATTTAGGTTTATGTTACTTTGGTGCTCCATATTTTATGTTAGTCTTTTTTTTGGTGTCTGCTGCGTCTTTTGCAGTGGTTGTAACTTTTAATCTGTACAATGTAACGACTTCATACTTGATAAACAGAAAGGTCAAGGCTAATGATGGAGGGTGAAGCTCTCTCACAGCTCAAAGTGCCTTGAGAGCAAAACTCTTCCTCTAGGTAACACATATTTACATGTTTAAAGGGAAAATATAAGAAACTAATGAAAAATTGAACCATACCCTTGGAACTTGAAAATTTTGGTCAATTCGAAGACATGGAAATCGCCATTTTGAATCTCGTCTACCCAAGTTCACGTCATTCGGAGATGTTACATAAAATCTATAAAAGCATGTGAACCACACTTTCTCAATGATAAAATCACTCCTCGGTTGTATAAAGACTCTTCTGTTTCTGAATTTGCTTACACATCAACACTACATATGACATCATAATTCACTGTCTACATCTACTGCATTCTTTTTCTCGCGTTCAGTGAAGGTGGATCCAGTGTCTGAAGAAATTTTTTATTGTTTTTGTGTTTTTAATTATCATTATTTTTTAGTGCATCTGTTATGGATACTAATATAGATGCTTTGCCCTCAAACACAGTCGTACCATAAGACATTATTTGACTAAGGAGGGCCAGTTCATTTCTCATGGTTAAGGTCAAATGCTACATTTGAACCTGGCTATGCACTAGGGTATAGTATTTAACAAACAAGTCGTGTTGGGATTAGAATCACCTTCTAGATTTAGTGCGATTTGTTTTCTAGGAAATGGAAAATTACAGACAAACTACTAGACAACTAGTGAATGAAGTCGGAAAAGAGATCGAGGAGATCAAAAAGCTTGCTGATGACATCAAGAGACTTAATCGGAAAGAGAAGGTAAGTCCCGAGAATGGCACCTAACATATGGTTGCACTATAACATGAAAATCTCTATATATATATCCAAAAAGAAGTGTTAATCATGATACTGCTAAACTGCACCAGATACAAATGTACCAAATTATTAAGTACACATACAGTATTTGGTGAATTTACAGGCTCTTGTTTGTTTCTGTTGATAAAAAGATACACAACACTCTTAGGTCACAATATTATGACATCTCTGAAAGAACTGCTGAGACGATGTATAGAGGTTTTTATTATTTCGGTGAAGCAAACTGAATGTATCGTAGATGAAGTACAGTTCCACTGGGCGCGAAAAATGTGAAGATTGCTCGGCAAGCATCTCCATACATTACTTTCTTTTTTATTACACTAATATCGGTTGTGTGGTTCAAGACAATAGCAAATTCCTATTGTTACTTTGACCTACTTGGAATTTCTATGAACAGATTGACATGGTGGTGTTAACAGAACGCATGATCCATGTGGAGAAGATGGTGGAAGAATGTGTTCAGCCTGAGAGGTACAAGCAAACAGTCAGTGACAGGAACATTTTGAGGCAGAATATCCATAGTTTGAAGGACCGTGTGGAAAGGCAGGTGGCAAATCAACAGACAGAACAGGGTGCCACTGCTACTCAGCCCTCATCAGGTACCACAGTGTCTGAAATCTCATCTGATTGGGGAAATACAGTTTCTCATCTGTCTGTCCTTCTATCTATCTGTCAGTCTCACTTAACTTTGAACTTCAGATTAGGGTTATAGGAGAAGAATTTAAATGTTGAAATAAATCATCTTTACCAATAAACATCTAGTACATAGATTGTGTAGTTATGATCCCTTACAGCTGGGTCATAGCAAAGCTATGTACCCAATAAACTCAAAATGCAATTCAAATCTTACATTATGTTCTATACTCCTCTTTTCAAAATTAAACTGGGCACACAAGAATAGCTTCTGCAAAGAAAGTTTGGATGGGAATTGCGTATTTCCCCTTTCTGTCCATATTTCTTATGTCCTGTCCTTCTATTCTTTATGTCTTTGCCAAAATGTCGTAATGGAAAGACAGGGTCATATTATACACAAAAGTTGCTTATCGGGGCATTAGCTATCAACTACGATGGAAAAACTTTTTCATTTGAAAATGTGATTAAAATGATGAAATGCAGTTAAAATGAAGAAAAATAAATCTGAGATTAAAAAAAAACTCAACCATTATTCAATCAAATTTCATGAAAACCATGTAATATTTTTCCACTATGAAGAATATCATTTGTACTTGCTGCAGTTAAGGGTTTCTTGTTACAGCTATGGGTTGTAGAATACTAGTTTGCTATTTGTAAATAATACTGGTTCTCGCTGTACAATACAACTGAATGCTTGTTCCTTGGTTTACAGATCCTCATACAGACACACATAACCAGTCACGGGAACTCAGCCTCCAGGATGCCCGACTGGCTGAACTTGATTTACGATTTCAGATTTTAGAGACCATGAATTATGAAGGTGTATTGTTGTGGAAAATAATGAACTATCAACAGCGGAAACGGGAAGCTGTATCAGGAAAGACACTCTCTCTCTACAGCTCGCCTTTCTTCACAAGTCGTTATGGATACAAAATGTGTGCTAGAGTGTATCTCAATGGTGATGGAATGGGAAAAGGAACACATTTTTCTATATTTTTCATTGTCATGCAGGGGGAGTATGATGTTCTTTTGCAGTGGCCATTTCGGCAGAAAGTGACGTTCATGATTCTAGATCAGAGTGGAAGCAGAAGACATTTGACAGACTCATTCAAACCAGACCCTAACAGCTCAAGTTTTAAGAGACCATTATTGGAGATGAACATTGCCTCAGGTTGTCCGCTGTTTGTTAGTCACTCTATATTAGAGTCCTCTGGGAATTATATCAGGGACGAGACACTGTTTGTTAAAATTATTGTAGACACTAATGGCCTTGTACCCATTTGATTAATATACATTGATTGAAATAACATTCAATATAAAAACCTAAAATACATCTAATATTTAAGGAATCTTTGCAGTTATTTAAAGCTTTTTGACCTGTTATTTTTCTTCCAAAGCATGCATGATATTAATGCAGCCAAATTACTTGAAAGAGTTCTCTGCTTTCTCTAAGTAATCCACATATTTGAGAGCATGTGCATATAAAAGAAAATAATAGAGAGATTATTTATAAATATTGTGAGCTACAATCGCAATATGCTTGTTGATGTTTAAAACCACATTGATGTAAATGAACTGTGAAATGAAGATGTTGCCATCCAAGTCTGCTGATTTATTCAGCCCCAAATAAATCGTTTTACACACGTGTACAGTCTCGACCTACAATCCACGTATTTTGATACCTTTGTGTCATTCTTGTTTGTTAACATTCAAAATAATCATGTGACTGTATTCCAAATAGCTGCACAAGTGACACATACAGCTGTATAAGTACATAGACTCTTCATGTGACAATTTAAAGGAACTGAAAATAAATTTTTGCATAAAACATCTTACTTGTACATGAATGCAGATTCACATTACACATACTTCAAAATATTTATTTCCTCAAGTTACAAGATATTTATCAAACTTTTACCACTAGGGAAAGGTTTATGGTGACAAACCAGATTTTACCAGCATCTATTTCAAATAGGTATATTGACGTTTCTGCCTTTTTATGATTTCATTTATCTTCCTTCAATGATCCTTCCAGGATGTCGAGCTGTGCCGCAAACAAAGATGTACTACATATTTATAATACTACATTAAAACGCACAGGTTTTAATGCCAGAAATGTAATTTTTGAAGAGATACCTTTTGCTCATAAAAATGTTTGTTTTAAACTTCTTGATACTGTATGCCAAACAGTATATTCTTAGCTGTTTGAAATGTGGAAAAATGCCAAATTTACTGGGATTATTTTTATGAATTAATTAAAACATTGAAAGATATATAAGACTTAAGTGTTGATTCCTTCTAGGAACAGTGGAAAGCTTTGCTGGAAGTATGATATACCCATCAATAATCTGGGTTTCGATAGTGTTAAATTCAAAGAATGTGATCCCACTTCCAGGATCACTACACTGTGGTGATCTATATCATGTCTCTGTGAAACCGGTGACATCACAATGTATCAACACACATTTTTTTTTGTGGGAAATGATCAACTGCATCAGAAACCTATGTACCCGATAAATAATTTCACTGTATGTTTGTTTTTGATATTTTGGAATATATTTATTATCTTATGAACCTGGATTTAAAAATACATAAGGGAATATATAATAAATTTATCATTACTACAGTAACCTGATCTGAAGAGTTGGATCACATATATATATATATATGTAATATAGTACATAACCAAAATTCGAGAATTGTATTTGTTTTTTTCTTTTCCATAGAATGAAAAAATAAACAATTTTTTAATCTGTGTGAGCTGTGTGTGTAAGTTGATATGCAGGAACCTTCTTGTGCAAAAATACTACAATTCAAAGCTTACGTCATCTTTCGTAGAATATAAACATTACACAGCCCGATTTGCATGGCATTTTGTAGACAATTACTTGATTTTACTGTATTTTAATAGATTTATGCACAATTTGTCAAAGAAAGACAGTAGTACTATCAAATTTTCAGGAAACCTTGTCAGGTTCCTTCCCTTTAATTTACATACAAATATGGTAGAAAAAATTCAAAATCTTGTTTTTCATGGCAACAGATTTCCGAATCTTTCCTTAAAAAGCCTGTTTTCCCGAAATATCATGTCACACAGACTTGCATTGTGTTCGAATAAATTATCAAGCAAAACTGATTCATTTTTAGACATTATTCTTTATGTAAATATAATAATGTCTTAAACGTTTTTTAACTCGATTATGTCGAAAGGACACAATATTTTGAATTGTGTGTCTACTATGAATCTTGTTGACAGTTGTTAATTTTCTTATAGTAAGTGATCAAAAGAGAAAAGTCTTTAAGGTGTTCAAAGGCATCTCCATGGTAGGTGTTGAAAGGCGTCATTATGAAGGAAAGGGTTAAACGTATTTATGCAATCAGTCCGGACCTTTCCCCCATCGAGCATGTCTGGAACATGCTTGGACAACGGCTACGCCAACAACCTCCTGCCAATGTCCAAGAACTTGCTGCATCATTGCAACAGGAATGGAATAACCTTCCTCAAAATGACCTGGGACGTCTCGTTAGGAGTATGCCACGCCGAATCCGAGCTTCTCTGGCCAACCGAGGGGGTTTTACCCACTGCTGACTCTGTTTCACAATGGTAGTAAATTTGCTGTGTGACCCTGTGTTGGTGTCGACCCTTAATCTGAAGAATCAGTCCTTTTCTGACTGTACACAGGGTTTCGAATAAATTGACAAATGTTTCCTTAATGTTTTTCTGTCATTTGTTTCCTTCCTGACCTCATGATCTGCATTTCATTGTCCTTGTAAATCCAATATTCCCCTACTTCTTTTGAATAGTATATCTTGAGAACCCTTTCCTTTACAGATATCACACTTAGTACACTGGTACATAGTAAGGCATAGATGAGCTCTAATGATTTTGAAGTCGCATGGAGTTGATCCACTCTGGACATAGGAAGATACTGTCCACTTAATATCTTGAGAACCCTTTCCTTGACAGACATGATACACTATTGATTTTGGGTTCATATAGTCGAAGGTCATGCTGAACATAGCCATGTATTGTCTCCTTTATATTTTTGAAAATCATTTGCTTGATTGACACCAAAGTTGTTACATCCTACCAAATAGGTGACTCCACCCCCATTGATTTTGGGGTCACAAGGTCAGAGTGGACATAGAAAGATATCATCTGGTAAGTATCTTGTGAATTCTTTCCCTCGCAGACATCAAACTTGGTACACTGTTTCAACCAAAGGAGTATATTATCATTATTGTTTTTGAGGTTACAAGGTCACGATTTAAATTTATAGTCAATACTCATTGTTTAGGAAATATTTACACTTTTCTTAAGCTGATTGGAAGACGTTTTAACAAAGCTACAGTAAAATACTGTTAACTGAATGATGCATGGGTATAACCCAATTCAATTTTGCACCACAGGGCATACATGTTTCTGGAGCATCTCTTGTTTTTGTTTGCTTGTCAAAAATTTAAGACCCTGCCTCCCCCTCCTTTTCAAAATCCTGTATTCCTCATTGTAACCTGCATAATTACAGCAAGCAATACTGGAATCTATGATCTAAAGTACTTCAAAGATGAATTATGGAATGTTTATATACAGCCCTTTATAGGGGAGCTTATAGAAAATGCATTCCAACAGCGACATAAATGTTTTACCAAAATTCTGAAGTTTGGTAAATTTATCTAAACAATAAACTTCACATGTAATTGCTAACCCTTAAATTCTTTTGAACTTTTGTAAGGGTTAAGCAGTTGTTGATAGGCAGTGTTTTAGCATTTATAAAAAGAACTTACTTTATGTGTAAACTAGAGACAATGAGGTAATTGTGGCATATAAGTAAGTGAGGTGAAAGTAATTAAATCACATTAAAAGAGTTAACCCCTTATCGTGAGTAGCACCTGCATGACAACAGGTTACCTGCCCACCTCAACGTTCCCTTACATCTGAAAACTCGCTGACATCGACTAGACTGAGATGTCGAACCTCTACGGGAAAAGGCCTTTGGATGTGGCCGGAGCTACTCTCTGGAACTCTTTACCTGACAATCTCCGTCTTTGCCAGAGTTTGAAGGCTTTTAAAAAAACATTTAAATACACATCTTTTTAGATTTGCTTATTATTAATGCGTTAGCAAAGTTTTTAGTATTCATTTATATATACATAAAAAATAAATGTTATGTTATCTACTTTCAGTATCTATTTTGAATTCAGTTGAGTACATGAATTATTATGTCATTTTTTTGACGCATTTATTGTACTTGTTTTATTGTCTTAAATGTAAAGTGCTTTATAGTAAATTTTGATTAGATAAAGCGCTATATAAATATAGAATAATAATAACAGCAATTATATCATTTTACACACAACAGTAACCACCCACATTTAACTTGTAACGTTGCTAGAGAGGAAATCGTGTCAAGATCGGTACTGTAATTATTCTCTAGATGTAGAGATTATCGAGTCTCTGGCTTGGTTGTCATAACCAAGACTTTGTGTTACAGGGAAAGAAAATCCAAATCCTGAAGATGTAAACTGCAAAGAGTAGGATTTTGAAACAATATGAGATAAATCTACTTTTAATAGAGGAGGTTATGTCTGCTGAAATGAAAATGTGTCTAGGGTAATGCACTCGTGTATAGCCATCACATAAAAACTGCAGGAATAGTATCTGAAACAAGCATTCTGAATGTATTGCAGGCTAAACAAAGTTCCTTACCGGTTTGGTAAATCAATCAAAAGTAGGTCAAGCATAACAAAACTCCACCTTGATATGTAACTATCCATGACAAAGGAACATATCAAATTTCAATTGATTATCTTTATCCAATGTGGAGGAAAGTCCAAAAATCCTCAAGCATTTATCAAATGTATGTCAAGCATAACGAAATTCAGTCTTGATCTGTAACTATTTAAGACAAAGTCATATATAAAATTTCTGTTATATATCTTCATCTGATTTGGAATGACAGACGGACAAAGCCGGTAGAGGACTAAAAAGCCCAACTGTAATATGTATATCAGAAATCATGGTTCATTCCTACACAATGCAACTGTTGTAGAATGTTTCAGTAAGGAAGGGAGCTATAAAAATCTAATTAAAATTAGATCCTTTGATCCGCTCCCCTACGATCAAGAGCGGATCAAAGGATCTAATTATAATTAGATTGGGCTCTATAATATTTTATAGGATGCCAACACATAGAACCTCCATTTCTAAACCATTCCCAGTTATTATTCTGTAATGCCTTGTCCACATGATTTCATACTGCAAATGTAATCTGTTTCGCACTGAAATTGTCACACAATGTCCAAAGGCGTTCATTTTGCCTTCTCAGGATGTTTTCTTTGAGAATTTACATTGTGTTGACATAGTCAATGAGATAATACACATGGGTATGATTTTTCATGTGCACTGAAGCATTTCTAATATGTACTACAATTCTCAGAACTCATTTTCATAAACAACTAATCACAAGGAAATTCTGTGAGAACAAGAAATAGGGCTGAATTGTGATTGTTCAGTGTCACTAACATTCATTCTGTAAGCATGTCCATTGAAATTATGCAATGATGCCTCTTCTACACATATTGGGATATTTCTTTATCCTATAAAAAAATCAGCACAAACACAGTGAATTTAAATCATAATTTATACACTTTGGCTGACTTTTGCACAGTCTTCTTACTGGCGGAGTCTGTCCTCCGTTTTTTGATCTGTGACTGTGCATCTTCCTGAAGCTGAGTGAAAAACGCCCGGGAGGAGGTGAGTTTCTGATTGGCTGAGTGCTTATCTTCCTAAAAACAAATTATAAACTGTCAAAGACCTAATATGTACAGAATTCACACTGATGTAATGGCACCAAAACCTTCATTAAACCAGGCACCATTTATATGTTGCATGCATCTGTTCAATATTCTAAATCTGGTTATTTTGATGTAGATAAATTTATATATGTAGGTCAGGTCTAAAGATTGTGCAAAAGTATAATATTCATCATAATAAAATCTTGAAAAATACTTTCATGTCTTTTACACGACATTCACAAAATTCTGATGCACAAAAAGTAAGGCAATAACATTTTGACACAATTTCACAAAACTTAAAGAAATGCAAAAAATTACTATAAGTACTTATCAATAGTTGAATGGATGATTCCAGAAAATTAGCATAGACCTAATACTAATTGTGAAAGAAAATATTTTTGTGCAAATTTCGAAACATGTTTGTATTCACCATTAAAAAAAAACAACAAACCCTTCCCTCTTTTGATAATGATGAACTTCATAATTGTTAAGTAAGGTACCGCCAAAAATTAGTCTGAATCTATGCCAAATTACAAAGGACTTCATAGATGTGAAAACAGCTGAATGTAGAAGGTTCCAGATGGATATTCACTAAACGCATTGATATGTTTTATAATAAGTACTCAAGATAATTTTTATTATTATTCTGTCCCCCCCCCCCCACCCTCCAACCCCATTTTGCTGCTCTTTATTTAATGATATATGATCCCGACCTCGAACCCAGTGATCCCTGACCCCATTTTGCTTCTCTTTACTTAACAAACTATACTCCTGACCTTGATCATGGTAACCCCTGACCCCGATTTGCTGCTGTTCTCCAGTTCTTTGATGGCTTTTGCCTTGCTGTACTTGTTGCCCAGCCCGGGGTTCAGCTTCTCCACCAGGGCCTGCCGCTTCTTCTTCTCCTTCTGTCGTTTTCGTTTTTCTGTCTTCTTTGTCCGCCTCTCGGACTTCCTGTCTGTCTCTGTGCGTTCCGTTTTGCCTTTTAGTTCACCTTTTCTTTTATCCTTAAATATTCCAGGGGTATGTTTATTGGTATGGTTCATATTACATATAAAAATATTTCTTTGATCTTGCTAGATTGGATCAGATCAGTGAGGCAAAATTTGATGGTAGTTCAAACTACTGTTCTTCAAATCATGTACAGTGTTTATCTATAAACATTATTCCCGAAATATCTATAGCCATTTTCTACTACTGCTCTTCAAATTACTTTTTCATTTCTGAAGTGCTCAGCTACTTGTACCATTGCTGGACAATGCATACCTTGATTTCCTCTGGCGCCAACAAAGTTCCATCGCCATGGGTTACAGGAGCTACCTCTTCCATCATGATAGAGGGCAGGTTTGTAACGATCTTCACCTCGGGAGCTGCGGGCTTGGGTGTGTATTGGAAGTTAGACAGTGCATCCAGTTTGATAAAGAGGGACTGCATCATGGACTTAATTTGTTCATGTTGGGGGTCAGTCTTCTCCTCTTCATCTTCCTTCTGTATAAAACAATGCATAGAAATGAAATTACAAAACACCATCAACAAATAAATAGCAGAGAGTGTATCAGTCTATTGCAAAAATAAAAAGTAAATGCAATGACTTGTGTCCTATGTTACACATGATCTTTTTTTTTATTTCTGCTTTTAAAAAGTAAAAACATTTTCCAAATACTGTTCTTATAAAGTTTCTCCTCAAAATGACATTATTGGAGATACCATCCAGTGATCATTTGTTACCTCATTTGAGCTGGTGACCTTGACCTCAGAAACAATAAGGGTAACCCTTTTCCGACAGAAAATCTTCATGTGAGGTTTTACTGCTAAACCTCAATAAGAATTTGAGATATCATGTATGAATCAAGGTGACACAGACTGACAGAGAGACAGATGGAATGACTCAAATCAATATCACCTGCTTCAAGGTCGCAAATTCTTCTTTTGATTAATCGACAAATGAAACAATAGCAAGCTAAAAACATACATGTAAGTAACTACATGTACCTGAAATATCCCAAGTGATGAGTTCTTAACAATAAACAAACAACTTTTGATTTCTGATCTCTTTTTATCATCTTTTGTGAAGTCTAAGATGTCATTTTGAGAAAAAAAACATCCGTTTTCAGCACTGGGAATGGGACTGAAGTTAGGCCCTCTTTAGACCCTCAAGAAATCCCTGGTCAGAATGACTTGAAACAGACCTATCTCACTGCATACCTGTTGTTTGAGATACTCCTGTTCATACACCTCCCCCAGACTAAGCTTGCTCTTCTCCTGGTCCAGAACAATCCTTTTCTTGTATTCAAATGGATTCTCTTTAGGTTTTACTTTCCTCTCCACATCATCAAAGGCCTGTAACAAACAACAAAAGTATTCACTGGTATTTTACACCGTATTAAGAATCGGAAAGATCTTTAATCAGTATATAATTTTCAGTGAATATAGACTTGTATGGTACTGTGTCCAACCTTGTCTTTGATTCTCTGTTTGATGATGGATTCCAAGTCTTGGGTCGTCTCTTCTGTTATCACAGGGGCTAACAAAGCAAAGATGAATCCTCATAATTAAACATTCAAATCATAGCAAAATCAACGAACCCTATAAAAATTAAATCTGCTTTATCATAAGATGAATATTTGTATACTGTTTAGGACAAGCCACAGACCATTATATCTCTTGGGTTCAAGTTTACTATTAAAGAGTACTCTTTAATAATAAATTCAAACCCAAGTGATATAATTGCCTGTGGGACAAGCACTCGGGTTAAACTATAATTTTAAACTAACTTTCTTGAAATATTCAATTAACTAGAAACTTCAAATGAACATATTTCATCTGGTGTTATGCCAAAACGATTCTCTCGCAAATTAAAAGTTAAAGAGTGACAAATTATTGAACATATAAATGGGCAAAGTGATTCTTCGACATTGGTTTTGCTTCCTAGGTGACAACACAAGGAGGCTATTGTTTAGTTTTCTTTGGCTTACCCAGTCGAACCGTCTGGTCATACATCAAATGTTCCTCTAACAAGCTATTCTCTGGTCGACTTGTGGCCCCTATCTCTCCAGACATTTGCCATGGTTTTTCTGCTAGGCTAGCTTGCTCCAGTTTAGCTATCTTTTCCCTCAGCTGTCAGGTTATTACATTTCAATATCATGGAATCATTCAATTTCATGGGGACTCAATTTTTTGTGGATTTCCTGGGTACCCCTATCCCACGAATTTCAAACCACACCAAATACAAAATTTAAATGATGTTTCAATGTAAGGAAATCATATCCATGAAATTTTATCCCAATAAAACTGTAAAATCTTGGCAATCCACAAAAATTGGTCCTCACAAAATTAAATGATTCCAAAGTAATATGCAAATGGTCAAACAAATGTGAAAAAGAATATGGTAAAGAAGCGTCTTTCAAAGTTTTTAAAGATTAATGAGAATTGTATAACAATAGTCAATGGAATCCATTAATAGATTGATTGATTGTTGTTTTCCACCACACTCAACAATTTTTCAGTTATCTGGTGGCGTCCAGTTTTTGTTGGTGGAGGAGAGAACCCAGATACAATGTAACTGGGAAGAGACCACCAACCTTCCAAAAGTAAACTGGCAAACTTTCTCACATATACCAGTGCGAGCGAGAATTGAACCCGCATTGACTAGAGGTGAGAGGCCTTGTGATTTTGAGTGTGATGCTCTAACCACTCGGCCATGGAGGCGCCTCCCATTAATAGAAATGACAATGCTGTTATCCATGACACCTCACACTAAACATGATACTCTGCTGTGTTGATTTAGTCACCTTGTCTTGCTGTTTCTCAAACGTTGACTTTTCCTGTGGTTTTCGGCCCAACACCTCGTCTGCATCTTCCCCTTCACTGTCAGAGTCTAAGAGATCTCTTCTTTTTATGGGGCCATCATCATCCATCTCATCTTCTTCAACCTCATCATCATCTCCCTCTTCCATTTCTTCCTCTTCAAACATTTTCTCGTTCTCCTCCTCTTCTTCCTTCTCATCTACATCCTCTACACTTGATCTAAATGCAGTAAATTTCAAATTTGCTTGAAAAATTACTAACATATTTGGCGTCATATTAAGTTACATTAAAACTTCTAAAAATATTATCATTATGATATATCAATTTGACCTATATATGTAAAACAATTCTAGTTTTGGGAATTCTTATGAAAGACTGCTTTTTAAGAAATAAACAACATTGTTAAATTCTCTGGGATATGAACTTGGTTGGACACATGATCAATTTTTGTATTGATGTAGCGAGTTTATTCTGTATTGTCAGGGGTTCAATGCCATTGATAAATTTTGTTCTTTGGAACTTTTCCACTCAGCTCCAATGAAATGGATTCATACTGATAAACATACGAGTACCTCTTGGATTGCTTGAATGTTTTATCTTTTTTCACAGTTTCCTCTTCTGGAGGGTCAAAAAAGTCTTCATAGTGAACCTTTCGTCCACTCTCCCCATCCTGAAATAACCATCCACTCAAATACATTTATACTATATACATATATATGTACTATATATGTACTATATTTAAATTAAAATAATTCAGTTCTTATTGTATTCTGGTTTCTGATTGGTCAGATTCAAATTGAGGAGTGCAGGTTATTTTTGTATAACCTGGTTTGGTATGAGGACACACTCGCTTGACAAACAGCTGTCTGAACTACTTTTCTTTTTTTCTTCCCCTTAATTTACACCTCAGCACTGTTTTGGCCTTCTATGAAATAGAAAGTCAATGTGTGCAGTAAGACTGTGATTAGCCACTGGCCTATATATTTTCCTGTGTCAGATCTAATTTAGCAACATGTTGCTTGCAATGGTAAGTTTTCATGTAGTAGAAACTTTTATAAGTTTAAAAGCTGCAAATTATTGCTTTTTCTGATATATGAAGACTTACTTTGGGTAGGTAATCAACAATGCAATTCCCATATTTTCTCAATCTGTCAGAGTCAAGTGACTTTAAAGGGCAGCAAAATATGCATTGCATGTATAGACTACACATATTTTCTATTGTGAAGTTTGCAGTAAAATTCACCTTCAATAACTACATTTACAGTTTTGATAAATAAGCTCCGTAGGACTAAAATGGCTGCCTTCACAGGTAGAAGCTTTGTGGTTGCTAAGTGAATCAATGCACAACTCAAATGATTCCTATTTTTCAGTATTTATGTACATTTTGAATAAACAAAAATTAGTACTTTTGTCTTTTTTGCATTAAATTAATTCTTAAAATACCACGGAGAAATATACCACTTCACACTCTCTTACTATCCCCTTGCAATTCATTGTGGGTGGAGATATGGTAAAGAGACCAATCATGTGTGGATGAGCATGTAAATGCAGCATTTTTTCCTTATATAACTGGTAATATTCCTAATGCCAAATACTATCAATTTTTATCTATTCTGAGTCTAAAACATCCCCAGTAACTAATTGCTAAGTCTTTGTAATTCGAGACTTGTAGTTCACACTGTGTGATACATTACATACTAGTTAAATAATTTCCTCACTAGTCTTGTTTTAAAAAAGAAAATAAAAGTCAATGAAATGGTGCTCATTTGTAGAATACTTATTTATTGCTTAAAATATGGCTTATTCAGAGTTAATTTTAAAACAAATGCCATTTGTTGATGTGAAAGAAAATTCTCCATTTGTTCTATTTTTTTATGCTATTTCCCCCCAACTGAATGGGTATCAGTTCCATTCACATATGATAGAAAACAAAAGAAGACTTTTTGCATAACACTGAGCTTGTAGTACAGATTACATCTCCTCTTTTACTTGATTTCACACTTCACATGTAGCTTTGATATCAAGAGATGAAAAGCCCTCTTGATTTTAGGGTCAAAAGGTGAAAGGCTAAGGTCAATATAGGATTTCATATAAAGAGCTTGCAGACACTTATTGTGAGGGGATATGCTTTGACTTGTGGAGCTCTTCCTTGAGAGTAAAACATGGCAAAGTGACAAGAACATGTTTAATTCTGATTGGTTTAAATCACACCTATATAAGCAGTGATTCATTATACTGAGCTATAAATAATTTATGTACACATGAAAATCTGTGTTCTAACATGTGTTTACTGTATACAGTCTGTCACATTACATAAGTACTATTACTGAGCAGTCAGTTAAATGACATATTATTACTGATCAGTAACCATGCTTTACTGCTCTGTGTCTGTTACATCATAAGCAGAAATTCATTATCAGCTACAGTATGTTTATAATCTAATTTTACTGCAAGTTGTCTGTTAAATTTTATTATCAGCAGTAAAGTGTGCCTATTAACTTGTCCACTAGTTTTATTGTATATGATAATATTTCACTGTTTGAAATCATGAAATGCAACAGCGAAATGAAATATGATTATGCCTTCATAAAGTAAACAAACCTCCTCATCTGAAGGAATGTCGGCGAACAGGTCGATGTCGTCATCATCTGAATCAGTCTCCTCTCCCCTTATCCTCCTCTCCTCTCTTGCGTCCTCCTGCTCCAGAAATGCCTCCATGTCTGCCAATTTGAAGAACTTATCATCGACCACACTTGGCAGCTGCTTCTTCTTCTTTACTCTCTGTCCTTTGGATTTAAGTGTCTCTTTCTTTATCAGGTTTTCATCATCTGTCTCTGACTCCTCTTCATCAGGGGGAGGAGGTTGTAACTTGGGAAATTTAAAGTCAATTTCACTGTCCTCCTCATCACTTTCAATGTCCAACACATTATTGCCTTTGAAAATTATCTCTTTGTCACTATCCTCCTCCTCTTCCTCCTCCTCATTGATTAGTCGACTCTTTATCTTTTCCACCTCTACATCTGAGCCTTCTTCCTCACTCTCCTCATTTACTGAGTCCTTCTTGTGAAACTGAACCTTTTTTTTGTCGCCTGGGTCATTTTGGTCCGACTTGGTTTTCAGTCTGAGTTTATCTTGGGCGGTGACTATGCTGCTGATTTTTGATAATAAGTTGTCAATCACTCCATTATTTTGCAATTCTATTTGTTGCCAAATCTGTTCATTATCAAAATTGTCCACAATCAGTTCTGGTAGAGCTGAATCATTCTCGAGTTTTCCTGTGTCTTCTGACTTACTAGTGTCGTATACAGACTTTGTGATGTCCCTAAATTTGGTGAAAGCTTGTGGCTGCACACTAGAAAAAACATATTTATATTAATGTATCTTTCACAACATTTAGAGTACAGTCATTCCACATACACACACATTTGCCAAATACTTCTTAAGAGGGTTTGCTATATATACATTCAGTTTCTTTCTTACAACAAGACACTGTACAAGGCATATTTCAACATTTGATAGTTGTTCAACTTGAATTTATATCAGTATATGACAGAAAAAAAAAGTCATTAACATGTATTATATTCTCTTTGTCCAATGTTTTCATAAACCTGGAAATAAACCTCAAGGTTGACAGTATATTAAGCATTCATTGAGCCAAAATAAAGTATTAAAATGAGTGTGAAAAAAAGTTTAACAAACTATACATTTCATCTGGGAAAAACCCCACAAAATGGAGCTCTAACATTTAGAAAATTTTAATGCATAGATATATTCCTAACTGCAATAATGTTGCTCTCTCGGACTTTTTTTTGTTTTTACCACTTTATGATTTTTCTTTTCTTTGTTGAAATGGCTTGAATCCATGCTAAACAATTACATTTTCGCATTAATTGCCAACGTTTTGAAGCAATAACAAGCATGGTTTTGCATGTTGTACGTATTTAATGAAAAAAATACATCTTTATTAGACATGCTCAAGAGAAGTTGGCACGCTATTTAAAAATAGTGTAAACATTAGTAAAAACACGGAGCTAATTATTGGCTATTCATACTAAGATCCTATGTAATTGTTGCCCGAAAACATCAGCATAACGAAAAACATCTGAAAGGCTACATTAGTCAATATTGCAGCTAGCAATATATACCGATATGTTCCCTGCAGCTGCATAGGCATACATTTCTGTACAATTGTCGGGTCCGGACCATCAAAAAATTTAAACTATATAAAATCAAGAAAGGGAACATGAAGCAAACTAAAAGCACGTACTTTAAAAACTCCTCAGGCTTTCTGGAATACTCTGAAAATTCAAGTAAAATATTTGACATGAGGTTATCCACGAGCGCAGCCATCTTTAATTGATGCGACTATTTACAGCAAGAACCCCTATAAATGAATGTCGTAAAGTTAATAGAAATCATAATAGTGATTGAAAAGATTTATGAACAGTCTATCATGTTTTATAATTGTATTATTTAACAAATCTATTCAAATGAAACGAAATTAATCCCATATTCAATAAAACAAAACTTTCATTCACAAACTTTACGACTTGCCATAAACCATTCACTAAAGCATGGTTGTTCTGAAAGAGATTGGGTCACAAAAGATGTTTTGGGGTAAGATAGTAGTTACATGTCACTTTAATCATTATAGAAAAGCAGTAAGTAGTGTTCTTTTGTCATTAGTTGCCATTGAAAATGGTTTTCTGGAGCTGTTAAAAAGCTACACGCATGATAATAGGAGTAGAATCGACAAACACGTGGTCAACGTTGCCGATTTAAATCGCCAGTTTTACTTGTATGAGTTACAATAATCTAACTGTGTCTCGGGACAGATCCTCACTACAGACGTAGGAAATTATCACTTTAACGATAGAACATTCTATCTATTGTTATTTTATACCTCTCTTTCGCAATTTTGTTTTAATAAATATTGGCTAGCATATCTGTGATCAAAATTCATTATTATCCTGCTGATCAATCTTTTAATAATAGTTCTCCATCAATTTTTTTATTTTACTTTTTACGATTTTTATGTGGTCAAATTTAACCATTAAACAACTGTTGAATACAGAACCTACTGTGCTCGGTCAATGCAATGATCAACTGCATAGAACTTTGTCATTAAGAAATATGCCACGTTCATTATTTGCCAATAAATGTCATCTAGAGATTATCAGAACATTAATACATGTCACACTTCTACAAGAAAAATAGATATATATGGGTTTAAAATGTAATATTTATTCAGAGTTTTTGAAAGAAAAAAAATCACTGTCAAGTGGACCAGTGAATTCATGAAATTTACTGGTCTGAACAAATATTTGCTGGTCATTATTTTGGTTACTTGAATGAAGAAAAAACTAGCAAAAGAAAACTTTAAAACAAATTAATATTTATTGTAAAGCACACAATATTCACAGACTCATGACCTGGATAAGAGTAAATTCGGACTGTTTGAATGCCATCCATGTGGTTTCAAATGGTTTACTGAATCAATGGACTTGTTCTCCATGGCTGCGAAGGTGCAAGCATTGTGTGAACAGAAATGGACCTCCAACTTGGAATTGCTTGCAGATTGATTGCTATTAAAATCTTAATGACGCATCTCTGTCCACGTGACAAAAATTGTATCATTAGCAGATTCCATCCATATCCACTTGTGATTCGAATATGATCCAGAAAAATAGAAAAGGGATTCTCATCTAGATTTGCACATGAAATTTCTGCTTGCTACTCTATCCCAAATCATAAAAGTGCTTGAATTTATTCATTTAGATACACAGATTCAAACGTATATTCAATTTCACAACTACATTTAAAAACCCTACATGTAAAAATATTAAAGATCTGAATTAATCGTATATGTATTACCAGTCCTGTGGACTGATGATATACAAAAAATTACCAGACTTTAAAAATATTTACCACTTTTCCTGGTAGGACTGGTGGATTTCAAAAACTCTGGCTATTGAGACCATATCTGTTTGACCTTTGACCTGATTAGATGTTGTGTATTGCCTACAGCTGTTGAATGTTCATGTTATGGCTTTTCCATGATACCATACTGTTTTTAAAATTTTTGTTTCGCAAATATGACTAATATAACAATAAAATCGATACTGATAATTTAATTTTATAATCATAAAAATTCATCAATGTATGTTGCAAACAACTTTGTAGATTGACACACATTTAGACCAACAAGGTGATCCGCACACAAGTTCACCATCTCTCACAACTGATAACTGTATATTCAAAGCAGTGGACATAATCTGTCAACATCACACTAAACACTTGAAATAGTACCCCATCGTCTCAACTTTTTCATCATTAAAAAACATGTAGCTTTAATTCATTGAAAGATTGACAAACCCGTGTAATAGCTACAATTGTTTTTTTTTTTCTGGAACAAATATGATAGTAACTTGAGTGCTCAAAGTTACACAAGACTTCAGAACCAGTGGTAGCTAAATGGCAATCTACTTTTAAGTATAGACAAATGTATTTGTTTTCCTGAGTCGGAGAAAATCAGGCATCTTGACATTTCTTTGTGGATTGGCTGTAGTTGAATTTTGTGTTTTGTTAGGCGTGACTCTAGATGGAGGCAAACGGTACACCCAGACGGTGGAGAGGTCCTTCCACATCTCCATGGCTGCTCTGGAGCCTCCAGCTTCCAAAGGTAGGACTCGTCCAGGAGAATGACATCATTAATTCATCTAGCAATTTACCTTTGACAGGCATTTTTGTGGTGGATGTCTTGAGATTTGAATGAGAGTTGATTGCTATACATAATTAACAGGATAAAAATTCAAAATTTTAGTTGTTTTGGCTAATTTGCATAAAGATAATTGGTTACAGCATGACATTGAACATAAAGTATGTACTTGGCATTGATTGACTGTTTCTGTGATTTAGTTGGTGTGATGGTCAGTGTAGATAAGGCGGAATTCCTGCTGTGCTCCCTGGGATACAATGGAGTCCTACAACAGCCACTGGACCTCATGTTTACGGAGGGCGAGGAGGTCACCTTCTTCTTGAATGGGAGTGGTAAGATAACCCTCACAGGCAATTTCCATTTATTTAAATGTAGGTAGAGCCCCATAGAAATAACATGTATAAACATAAATTAGCCTAATAGTATTTCACTTTTATATACATAGAGTGAAATGACCCCATTAGTAAGTAACTTATATGTATATAGTAAAATGATTCCCACAAACAGTACTGAGTACCAATAGAACACATGTAATACGACATTTAGAGTATAACTAACCCGACACAATTTCTACTGGTATCTAGATCCAGGTTATTAGGGCAGTCATTTTGGCGTACACTGGTTGTTTGTATGTCTTTGTTACACATGTTTATTGTGTGTCTATCGGTGTGTTACAAATCTTGATTGTGTGTCTATGTTACAGGTGTTGATTATATGTCTGAATTACAGGGGTTGATTGTGCTACAGATGTTTTTGTCTGTTCTGTATAGGGGTGGTGCATCTGACGGGATACCTCGTGGAGGACCAGCCAGAAGACTTGGAAGGAATGTACGACGATTCTGATGAAGGTTTGGGATTATTTCTTTGTTGGGAAAATTAAAATGCTGTCTTTTTCATTTAAAATTTATGTCTTCCGACTGCTCATAAGATTGCATATTATCTTTGAAAAGGAAAAAAATTGTTAATAGTAATGTTATGAAAGTGTCAAACATTGAATTTTTGAAATTGTATATGTATATTTTTGATTTATTTTTGTCATGCATAAACTAGCATATTAATAATCTGGTCAAATAATTGGATGACTAATTCATTACCGTAGTTTATTTATAATGAATATTGGGTATCGATGTTCCTGTGTGCACCCTTGTAATAGTTTGATGTTGATCGTGCTGTGGTCTGTGTTTAATGACACATAGTCTGTTCTTATGATTATTACTGGTAAACTTTAAAAACAAACATTCTCTCAATACAAATTCACAATCCTTTTTCAATATGGAGTTTTAAATATTTAGTGCTCTGTTACCATACAGTGGCATACATTGATTCAGAAAATGCAGAATACCAATTCACATTGCAGATCAAAAGCTTGTTCTTCCTGTTCTTTGTGAATGAGTCAGTACTTTTTTTGGGTATATAATCTATAACTTTTGTTGTCAGTTCCATGTTACTGATTAAACTGACATGATAAAATTGGAAAATACAACAAGTTATGTGGAAAAAATCAGGCAGTAGTATGCAGATAAAAGAGATAAAAGTTGGACAAAGACTTCAGAGTCAAAATATTACTCACAATAAAAGATCTTATATGTGAGTATATACATTCCTCTGCTTTTTTGATTGGCTGATGCACATAGACTGAGGCAGTTAAACCAGTCTTATCAACTGAGTCATTAAGCACAGCATTTAATTATTGAAAAAAAAAATTGTTTTATATTTTATTATAAGTTCATTGAAATATACCGGTATTATTTGAACTTAAAATACTAAAATTTGCCTTGGGGTAGAATTATAACTGTTTATCTTTGAAGTTGTTACTGTTGGTTTGATACACTCATGTTGCAGACGTCCATTTTCTCAGATCCAACAAAATGTCATCAGTTAGACTGAGCAGTTAAATTAGCATGAATGACATTAAAACAGAAGGTCTTAATGTACTAAATAAACTAAATGTTACACTTCTAAAATTGCCACTACCACCCTCTCAATAGCAGGGATTAATCTTCTTTTTTTCAAAGTATATTTTTGAGCAGAAGTTGGGGGATTTTTTTTTTCAAAGTATATTTTTGAGCAGAAGTTGGGAGAAAGATGATGATTTGTATGAAATCAGTGGATGTCTTGATTTTATTTATGTGGTATGAGGTGCAAATGGAACTATTTGTTTCATGGCATGTGTCGAAATTTCAGCTCCAGAACTTGTCGGCGAATCTGGTGAAGACTCTGATGATGAGGAAGATTCCATGGCCATTGTCAAATGTAAGTCAGTGAAAAATTTCTCATAATTCATACAGCAGTTTTAAGATTTGAAGCACATTTTGACGAGTTGTCAAATTGTTGTTCCTCTTTGTGGAACTCTTTAATGCAGTGAGTTGCAAATTATATTTTTTTGGTCATGCATAAAGTGAAGTGGGTAGAAATGGTTTCATTCATACACTGAATATGGAAAGATCAATCCAAAGAATATCTTGAGTCATATCAAATTCACTGTCTTTTGTAATTAAAATCATTGATCAGGTCAAAATGCTAATTAAGAATACATGTAATTGCAAAACTGAATTGAATAGCCACATTTAACCAATTTCTTTTTATTATGGCCATTTTATTGTGAACCATTGTCCGATATAAACAGGAAAAAAAACATTTTTGTGGCTGATTGTTGTCAATTATATCACTACCTGTACCGATTATTAACCGCTTATTAATATAAACAATATCCTTTGAGCTTTATGCTAAATTTACCAATGCATAGTTTCTTTTTTCCGTTAGTATAGATTGTATACTAGTATTCACCATCTATGCAGTCAGTCTGTAACATACATGTATGTATACATTCTGTTCCTCTGGAACTCTCCATGCGAATAGTTAACACTCCTCCAGTACAGAAGAGCTGATACTTCCGATATCGAGTATCTTTTTTTTTTATTTATTTATTTTGGGCATTATAATTAGAGAAGTATTTCTGTCCTGTAGCCTTGGGAACAAAACGAAAGATGAAAGATGTGGGAAAAGCTGCAAAAAAAGCAAAACTTGCACAGATGGATAGTGATGATGACGACGACGACGATGATGAAGATGATTATGATAGTGAAGATATGTCAGCTCTGGATTTCCTGGATGAGGAAGCCTCAGAAGTTGATAGTGATGATGAAATGGGTAAGTATGAACTTCCTCTAGCAAACAAAAAAAATTATCCCCACTATGTACTTGTCATCTGTTATATTTAGAAAAAAAAGACTGAGCAATATGTCATTTCTAAGTCTCAAATCTTGTCTCATGGCCCAAGGTCTTGTTAGAGATGTGGCCTGTGTATGAGAAAATTTCAGATAAATTCAGAGAAACATTCTCCTTATCTGGAAGCAAACAAATAATAGATCTGACATACCAACAAATTGAGACACAAACTAACTTACTGGGTGAGGTAAGTAATAAACATAAAGGGGAGTGGTAATTGTATATGAGGAGAAATCTATCACTGACTTTGTATATTTTAGCTCACCAGAGCAGGAATTGTAAGTGAACTATTCTTATCGCCATTTGTCTGTCATCTGCCTGTGAACTTTTCACATCTTTATTTTCTTCTCCAGAACCACTGGCCAGATTTCTATCAAATTTGGTATGAATCAAGGTGGGGATCACAATAGAGGATCAAAGTTTTACATGCAAATATGCATGTATAGGGAAAATCTTCTTTTCAAAAACCACTGTCCAGAAAAGTGGACATTCACATGAAAGTTTTCTGATATAGAATTAATTGAAGTTTGCACAAATCATGGTATCTGGGGGTAGGGCTACAGTAAAGGGTCATAGTTTATCATGTGATTATATAGAAAATTAAAAAAAAATCTCTTGAAGTTTAAGTTAGGGCTTTCATATCTTGTAATACATTATTTACAGAAAAAAAAACCTTTTTGTGATAGTCCCATGGGGATCTGGGTTAGAATAGGATCTCAGTACCCCTTGCTTGTCATAAGAGGTGACTAAATGGGGTGGTCCTTCAGATGAAACTGCAAAAACCGAGGTCCCATGTCAGAGCAGGTGTGGCATGATAAAGAAAAAAGATCCTTCCTTGATACGATAAAGATCCCTGCCTGCTCAAAGGCCCTGAGCAACGAGCATATGCCTAAATTTTGCAGGCCTTCACTGGCACTGGTGATGTCTCATATGAGTGATAAATTCTCGAGCAGAACATTAAGCAATATACAACCAACTAACCTTTCATGTGATGCAATGGTGTGTGATCTTGTGACCTTGATCTAGAAGTTTGACCTTTTAATAAAAATCTGACCCATTCAGTGTGTCCTGAACTATGTAAGGTTTATCTTTAATATTTTGTAAATATGTTTTCTCTGGCAAGACCTTTCATTTCAAATCATGATCTATGACCTTGTGACCTTGAACTTGGTGTTTGATCTACTTTTAAGAAAAACATATATCCAGAGCTACTGTAAGTAGAGCTGTCATATTCTGTATACAGATTCTTTATGGCAAGAAGTTGTGACACAATGGTGTTTGATCATTTGACCTTGGAGTTTGACCTATTTTTAGAAACCCATGACCTATTCAATACTTCTTGATCCATTTAAGATGAGGCTTTCATATTTTGTATGTAGATTCTTTATGGGCAGTCCTCCATGAAGTTTGGCCTTGTGCCCTTGACATTGAAGTTTGACATACTTTTTAAATTTCTGACCTATGTGATATCTCCCTAACTATTTAAGGTAGATCTTTCTTGATTTGTATTAGCTGCAGAACAGTAGCGTTATGATTTTGTATTTTATAACTTGCTTGTTTTGAATTTGCTGCCATCTGACAGCCATGTTGACCTACTGACGAGATTTCACTAAACCATCGCATATATTTATGGAATGTGTTGACTAACTACTCACTCAAGCCTCTGATGATTTCTAGAATTATGCAAGAAAAATAATTGAAAGTGTGTGTTTTCTTTGCGAAATTAGTCTATGGTGTTTAAAGAGCAAATGAAAGTTCATGAAAAAGATTGTTAATCTTTATTTTGTACGAAATCGATAAAAAATCGAGGAAGTGCTGGTTTGTGTATGTTATCAACACATTCCATATATCATGTGACGTTTTAGCGAGATCTTGTCATTAGGTCAACGTGGATGTCGGATGGCAGTTTATTGGTCTGTAGAGACGGCTATAAAGGGTTAAACATACAGGTTGGTAAAAGAATATGTCTTGAATTAGGGAATGAAAGGTATTTGATTGACCAATGCTGGAAAGTTTAGAAATACCTCCCCAACCGTTTGCAGAAAATCTTGCGTCGTAAATTGCACCATATTTGCATTACGGGAACTGTAGCGTTATGATGAAAGACTAAAATATAAAACCATTACGCTACAGTTCTGCAGCTAATTTTGTAGATAGATTTCTTATGGCAAGACCTTTTACTACATACTATGATCTTGTGACCTTGGAATTTCACCTACTTTTATGAAAAATCTTTGCTAATCATTATCTTATGAATACCTAAGATAGGGCTTTTATATTTTGCATATATAGATTTCATTGGCAAGGTCTTTCACATCATACAATGATTATGACCTTGTGACATTGATGTTATTCAGAACAGCAAGTTAAACATATATGTGTCGTGGCATCTTTATTATGTGAATTCATTTTCAGTTATGTTGTGATCATTTGGGGCTTAGATTGGGACCACAATATCATTATGGGGTCAAACCTTTTGATGGGAATAGAGATTGATAAAAAAAAGGTTTTAAAAATCACAACAGCTGAACAATGTCAAGGCCAAGGAGACTCAAATGAGCAATATGCCTCATGGAGACATACACTATTTGGATCCAAGTCATTTACTGTCAACCCTCACCTGCTGAATGAAAAGACACATGCATGTAGTCTCAATCTTTTAAAATTAGTATTTTATTAACAAGTGTGTTGATTTTAGATGAGGAAGACTCTGATGAAGATTTAGATGAGGATGAGGATAGTGATGACGAGGATGCTGACATGAAGAAGACACCAATTAAAACTCCCAACAAATCACAGCAGAAGAAAGGAGCTAATAGTACACCTGTACAGAACAAAGACACACCCAGACCTGGAGAGAAAAAACAGACGCCAGGAAAACCCGGCCAACAGACACCCAAACAGACGCCAGGAAAACCCGGCCAACAGACGCCCAAACAGACGCCAGGAAAACCCGGCCAACAGACACCTAAACAGACTCCAGGGAAAGACAATCAGCAGACGCCAGGGAAGGGGAAACAGACACCGGGAGGAGAACAGGTAGGTTTAAATACCTCTTTGGTGGGCATACCATGTTATCTGTTGTCAATCAACCAACTTGATTGGTGGAGCACTTGACTCCAAATTCAGACAGGGGGGGGGGGGGGGGGGGGTAATATATGTTAATGAAGCTAGTTTAATTGACACCCTGCCTCATGATTTGTATTTGAAATACTTTTTGAAAATAGACACTTTTGATAGTGGTGTAATGATATACCAGTATATTGTGATGTTTTTGGCTCAAGTTCGATTACTGGTACAGCAATCCATAAAACTTCTTTTTTGTGTGTGTGTGTGTGTGTATGTTCTTTTTTTTTCTTTTTTGGTGCTGTTTTAAAAATGGAATTTACATTGAGAAAGCATTTCATATTAAAGTGCATACTGCACAGAGATGAGCACTTTATTGACCCTGATTATGTTGACGTTGTTTTGAAAACATGGTAATGTGAGATGTGGACATGATGAATTAATCCGAATTCTATTGGGCCAACTTAGTTCTTGTGTTTTGGTTTGTTTTAAAATTTTACCTTTTTGTTGTTGTTCTTTTTTTTTTTTTAAATAGAATGTTGTTTATATAGTTCGAATGGTTGTAATTTACAAAATGATGCAACTTGTTATTTAGTTTAAATAACCCTTTAAAAGAACATGGAAGAAAAGTGATACGTATGGATGTATGTATTGCTTTATATGCTTTTTGTGTATCGATACTCAACCCTAACTTTTGAAGAAACAGTTAGAAAGTCATTATTTTTTTTAAATCATGAATTTGGAATCAATATTTGGAATAATAAAATTTTATCTGGCGATGTCAAAGTGGAAATGACTAAATTTTGAGTGAATCAAACAGTTTAAATTCACAGCAAGAAATGGCTACAATCAAACCTCATCCTTAAATGTATGTGCACGTGTAGCGCTCCTTGATGATTCGTAAATAAAAATAATAGGAAATAAAATTAATGTATCTTTACAGCTCTTCATGGTATTAAATGTTATATTGAGGTTTTTATATTTTATATTGAAACTTTGATATGATTGTGATACCCGAGGGCTACTCTCCATTCTGATATATATTATTCCATTTTTAATAACCGGTCACGGTCACTCAGTAGTAAAGCATTCGCTTCATAACCGGGAGGACATAAGTTCGAGTCCCTCTCATACATCAAATCAAAGATGTAAACATAAGTAGTGATTGCTCCTTAGCCAAACACTCAGCATTTAAAAGTGAGAATCACAGGTCTTTCAGATATGACCTTAAAAACTGAGGTCCCATGTTATGGCAGGTATTGGCACATTAAATAACCCTGACTGCTAAGCGCTGTGTATAGGTCTAAATTTGTAGCACTTCACCTACAACTGGTAACATCTCGATATTATGAGTGAAGAATTCTCAATGAGATATAAATAAAAAAAAAACTAATGATTTTGCTTGGATTACCTTCAAGTTTAACACAGAATAACTGTTTTGTCAATTTTTTAGAAGCCTCAAAACACAGAGACACCAAACACAGAAGGGAAGAAGAAGAAAAAGAAAAAGAAAAACAAGAATAAGGGCGATGACTCTGTAAATGAGGTAAAGTTTATGACATTTCATTTTAAATTTTGTATTGATTGATATTCATATACGAGACTGTAAGATTGGCTAGCTCATGGGTCGCCTGGAGAGCTATTGTCGTGACCCTAGTATTGGTGCTGGTGGTGACATCATTCACACTTTAAGGAAACACTTTAACCTTGGCGATATCCTTTAAAGCAAGAGGAAGGAGAAGGCGTTGACATTTCACAGGTAGATTTATTGTGACCAGGCCTTTTGGTTTGGTACCAAGACTTTTTAGTTAGTGTCCTTGACCTTTTGACCTTGACCTACTTTAACTGTGGCAGTATCTTTCATTTTACCGGCAAGCGACATTGTCTTCTGACATCTCTTGTTACTGTTTATATGATGCCCACTTGATTGATTTACTTAAGGATGTTGGTATCTAGTTGTCATATTTTATTATTTTTTATTGTTTTAAAGGCTTAGAATATTAATTACTTGGTTCTCAGGCTCATCTACATCTGTTTAAACAATCCACATAAATTGTTTTTATCCTTAAAGAATGAAATAAAATTTCAATTTAGTATGGAAGATTTTATGTTTATCATCATAAAGCTGATATAGTGAGCAAATCTGTACACTGCATATTGTATCGTCTTTAAATTCCAGGCTACGACTCCAAAGCCCGATTCGGCTACCCCTGGGAAGAAAGTCCTGTCAGGCGGGATTGTAATGGAAGAAACCAAAGCTGGACATGGACCAGAGGCTAAATCAGGAAAAATGGTAATGTACAAATTAATACTTCCACAACAGTGGTATGTGTCCCAGTAATGGTTATTTATCTGTCCATCTGTCCCACACATGTGTCATTTCCGAGAGGAAAAGGTCATAGTGGATAAATCTTATACATTATGTCTTGACCTTGAACCAGGTCTTTTTGACAATTCCAAGAACACAGGCTGAGTTGTCTTGGCCACAACTTTAAAGTGCTCAATCAGGGTTATTTGGGTAGTCATGGTAACATGGGTTAACTTTGTGGATATCTATTGAGGTCATGACCTTGCAATGTGAGAGGTTTACAAGTTCATACTTTGCATGTAATGTAATGGTAGCTGAGAACCAGATATTTTTTCATTAGTTGAATTAAGGTCATTTTGTCAAGGACAAAATATAGAGCGGAAAATTTAATGTGTGATAGTATTGTAATATGCTAATTGTCAGAATGTAACTGGTGAGCTGATATGTTCAGTAGATCAAATGAGGCTTGATTTGACACAGGGTGTTTGTGCCTCAGAAACACACATATATGATTGTCCATTTGTAATCAGAATATAATGTGGGTACTCCCATGAAATTTGTGTTGCAATATTACATACAGCATGGTTTAGTGTTCTTTTTAAGGCATTGAGCTTGCTCAAGAGCCTTCTAGCGATCATGCAAAATTTTGCCTCTACCCCGCCTTTCCGATCTCAGTGGGTTAAATCCAATAGTGCCTATTGGTATTGAACTTTTCTTATGATTCAAGACTTTGAAACATTGAATTTAATTGATATTTGAAAGGCACAATACCATTTCCATTGTTGATGTTGTTATTTATTATTGTATCTTTGTTCAATAGGTAAATAATGATTGTTTGGCAAGAAAAGTTCTTTATTAGTGGATGGATTTAATACGAAACAGATTTTAAGGCGTCATTTTTCTTCGCGAAATTTGTATCGTACGATATCATTAAGTACTTTTCATTAAGGTTTTTATTTATATCTATAGTCTTTTAGTTTCACCAAGAATCTTTATTTCAGATCAATAGAAACGGATAAATACTAAATTGGATTGCGCATTGTCACGGTTTGGTTTCTATTCCAAAATCACAGACTATTTCCAGTTTTGTTTTCGGTAATTCCGGTCCCGATTCTCAATTAAGCAAAACCAGTAGCATTTGCATTGCAACAAAAGTAACAGGTTATTTTGTGAAGAAACCCAGGCTAGGTAGCATTCATTGGGAATTGAATCTTTTCAGAATTCCAATAACCTTTCTACATATTACATTGAACTTTTGAATTGTTAGACATGATTGAAAACAGAGAGTTAATACTGTATAATTGTTACATCGTGCATGAACAGAAGATACAACTTCTATAAACAAGTAGTCTCACTCTGAAGCAGTTATATTCTTTTCAGCTTTTTTCGTCTGCGATTTCAATTCATTTATTATAGCCTTTGTAAAGTAACTAGTCTTGAGGGGATATTATCTAGCAAGAGGAGGGTACATGTATGAACTTGTTAGGATAAGCAACTTCAGTCCAAGCTTTCTTCTCTATTTCTTTGTATGTAAATAAACACAGTTTACTGACATTTTACAAATGATTGTAATGCTTTATTTATGTACTTAAACATGAGGAAATGTCTCCTGTGACACTCAAACATTTCTTCTCTTTCTCTAATTTATTTGCTCTCTGAATTTATTGAGAACCCAATAATGTATATAATATTGCACTTGATGCCTTTGTGGCCCTTCAGGCCTTTGGTTTGAATACTTAGAAAGGAAATATTTTAATGATGCAGAATCTTCCATGTGATAATATCAATTTTATTTCATGTATTTTTAACCTTCAGTCATCTTGGTGTCCTTCTGAATCTTTTGTTGTTAATATTACTTTCATTTGTATTCTAGTGTCTGTATAATTGTGTAATTTGAATTGAAGCGTTTTAATCCTTACCATGTTTACTGTATCACAGGCTTTTTGTTAATGTGGTCATGTGATATAATTTTTATCATGTTCAGCGCCTTAGGGTAAATTTATTTTTATATAGGGCGCTATATAAATGCATATATTATTATTATTATTATTATTATAAGGAATTGGAGAGAATGAGTGATGTTAAAAAATAACTACATTACCCAATGTCGTTTAAATTTGTCCGCTCTGTTCAAGACTTCAGTGTACACAAGGACTGATTTATAACCTTTAATATGGATATGTTGTAGTGATTTGGAAGTCTCAACCACTTATTGTTGAAGTATTTTACCCTTGATATCTCAAATCCTCTGATATCTCGGTCCCATAGAGTTCAAGATAACGAGGTTTGAATGTGTGTGTGATATCAAATGGGGACACATGTGTCTTTACACACCTTCCAACCGGGCACATCCGGCGTATATTGTCTAACATCCAGGCAATCCTACAAATGCTAAAATCGAGATCAGCATCCTAAAATTACCATCCTAAGTTGAAAAAAATAAACATTGAACCCAATGACAAAAGTCCCCAGTTTGATAAGATAAATCGCCTGTGTGAGTGTAAACTTTTTCCCATCCTCGGTAAACCGTATATGGGCTTTACACACGTGTCCCTGTTTGTAGAGTGAAAAATCATATCACATGATTTTAAAGACACGATATATTATTGAATTTATTTTTAAGTTGTTGACATAACAAGAACAGTTAATTGAGACCAAATGTAATTTTTAACTTAAATGGTGCAATTATATCCCCACAACAAACTTTGAGCAGCGAAGGATCTTTATCGTGCCACACCTACTATGACACGGGGTCTCGGTTTTTGCAGTCTCACCCAAAGGACCACTCAATTTATTCACCTCTTACGACAAGCAAGGGGTACTGAGGATCTATTCTAACCCACAACCCCACGGCTTTTTTGCAATGAAATTTTTATTGATTGAGCTTTGTTAATGTGCTTGATGCCATTTTCTTTGTCTTGACAAGATACAGAACGAGTTGCAGTTGGATTTTATCTATGATGAAAAGTTAAAACTTTATAAATCCCCCCCCCCCCCCCCCAAAAAAAAAACCAAAACAACCCATCACCATTTGGACAATACCTTAGATATTCTTAACCGAGCAATAAAAATACATTTTGACTGATTTTCTTATATTTATTGCATTGTATTAATGTTTTATACCAAAATGTTTCTCAAATGAAACAAATAAAATGACACCATGAACAAACATGTAGGTAGAACAATAAAATTGTTAGACCTGAAAACAAATTTATTGGCTCGCTTTAAAATGACTTAAGTCCAAAACCACATTTTCAGGGGAGAAATCTTCATTCTACATGGTACAAGAAATTTTATAATTGTTTATTTTTCCTTGTCTTGACAAGACAAAGAAATTGTTATAAACATCTTTTAAATATATAAGAAAAATAGTTGATTTAGTTAATTTTTATTTACCTGTCTAAGAAAAAGCATGCACAGATGCAGGCACATACAATTGAGGTGGGCGTTACCTTTTCATCAATAAACATTGCCCATTATTTTAATACACTAATATCGATATATTAGATAGATTGAGAATATGCCCCTCCCCTTCAGGTTTTTTGCTTGTATCAATTTTTTTGTTTGCATGCTTAGTGGCAAAAAAACCAGACTCTACTGATATATTCTTTGAAGACTGACCTTCATTTGAAAACATTAGGTGGACAGCCCAATGATTTAACAGAATCAGACTTCTGATTCTTGTCAAACTCTTGAGTACTGTTCTTACCTATCTCCATCATCATTGATGGCCGCCAGCAAAAGCACTGGCCATACCGTTGGAAATGTACATGATGGTAAAAGAATGAAATTTCAAGGTCATTTTTATGTAAGGTCAATGTCACAGACTTTAGATTTAAGCTGCACATTTACAAATATATCTGTAAATCCTGTTTACTACGTGGGCTGTTTATCTTGTATGATGAAGAAGACATAGGTGTGCATGTTTTCTACTTTAATGTATAGTGCTCTCAAGAAGCTGACTTCTGAATAAAAATTCATTTGATAGGTCAGTGTGTATTATGTTGGAAAACTATCGAGTAATGGAAAGCAGTTTGATTCCTGTACGCAAGGAAAACCGTTCCGTTTCCGATTGGGTAAAAATGAGGTCATCAGAGGCTGGGATGTGGGCCTGCAAGGTAAGAAAGTTTGTAGTGTTACTGTCCTGTAACACTTCTTTATAGTGCTGTTATTGTAAAATCATTTTCACCAGAGGGCATTACGCAAGCTTCACTTAACCTCAGTCAACACCTGTTATCAGTTTATTTAACAAATATCTTGTTTCGTTTGATGTAAAGTATTTCCATTGATGCTTAATCATTTTGATTAAACCACGTGAAATTCTCCTGCTACTGTTTTACTATAAAAAATGACGACATGTATATCATAATGAATAAACATAGAATTCCATATTAAAGTCAAGAAACCTATGTGATGTGAAAGTAGAGGTGATCAGATTCAGCTCTACTCATCATTGTAGTCTATGTGGTGTCTCCAGATAATTCCTACAAATGAAGCAAGTTCATTGGTGGCATGTAAAAAGGTTTTGGTGGAAAATCTGCACCTTTCTGTTTCCTATTGGTTACGTTAGAACTGCTGTACAATTTTCACACAAAACTGTCAATTTATTTTAACTGGCGTGTCATTGTTTGTCGTGTTACAAGGATTGTATAACGTTTACCCACCAGTTCTTTGTTAAGGTATATCAAGTGATTATTATGAAATACTATTTTTCATGCACTGACAGAGGTGTAAGTGAAGCTTGTGTAATGCGCCCTCTGGTGAGAGAAAGGAATAATTGTGTGTGTTGGTGTGATTAACTACAGTGTAAAATTTGTATCCCATTTTTCATGACAGGGATGAAAGTTGGCGGGAAGAGGAGACTGACTATTCCCCCACAACAAGCGTGAGTAAATAATGGGAGGCGAGAGTAGTTATGAAGTGTTCCACAGGCTTAAAACAAAATCCAGCACAAGTTGTATAATCTGAACTTCAAATTGTGATATGGATATATAATTATTAATGAGAGCAAATATTGGTAAAAGAGATAATAGGAAGTTTGGACATTAAAGCACATGTAAAAGCCAAGTTACAAGACTGTCGAAACAATGCAATATAGAGTGAGGATGGTTTCTGTTTTTTATTTTACAGATATGGAAATTCCAAAGTGGGACACATTCCGGCCAGTTCTACATTAGTGTTTGACGTGGAGTTAAAAGCGGTCAGTTAAGGCCAAGAATTGATGAGGTTGTAATGAAACTTGTGACATATAAACTGCTGGCCGCACATGTTAGGCAAGAATGAGTGTGGGGATACTCTGTTTTCTTCTCATTTGCGGTGGAAACTAAAAATGATGAATCACAAACTGTAATCTCATTTGATATGAAACAAAGGTCAGGATGGTGAAGGATGAACATGTAATGATTCTGGTGACATCAGACTGGCAGCTGAACAGATGGTAGGGATATCATGAATAGGACCATAGAAAGAAAATTCATAATTATCATTCATCTAAAGAAAAAGAGTGCAAAAAATGTAAAGTAAACTGTACCTTTTTTTTGTTATTGTTAAACTTTATGTTTGATTTTCACACTGGAGTTTATATGTATGTTTGTTATAAGATGTATATTGTGTAAAACTGTACGTAACAATGGTTGTCTCAATTAAACAAAGAGACGCACACATTTATTAAGTTTCTGCGGTGTCGTGTCATTTCAGACCCTGCCAGATTTAGGTTGGAAGATGAGTAAAACTTTTTGAAATCGTAATTATTATATGACTATCTTGACAGTCGTGAATTCAGGAATATATATATAGATAGTTAGTGCTATGGTGCTGTTGGGGAAACTCATTTTCAGTATCAATTTTTATACGTCTATAACACAAAACAAAACCCAGACATTACTCCTTGAGGCATTTATATTTTGTGATTTAACTTGTTTCTGTCTGTCAGTGCAGGTTTTTGTGTAAAGCGGAATGTTCACAAGTGTGACATAATATTTAAAGCCAGAATTACAAATAGATATGTAGAGACATCAACAGAATAGAAATAGGATCTTCCGATGTTAAAATTTGTGTGCTTGGGATCTTCAAGCCATTTGATATTTGGGAGAGTGTACAACTGAAACGGACAATGACATTCTGTGTTTTACATGTGGAAGGGTTTAGAATTGTCATTCTTTTTGGTCACAACTCAAAAATATTATATTTTTCATTTGAATATCAACTGTAATGATAAATTTTATATTTCTTTATGTGAGATTGATATACTGTTGAAGTCTGTAAGTACTATAGGGGGTATGGATGATATGAGACAGATCTTATATGTTGATATTTCTGCTGTCTTTGATATATATGTCTGATGGTAAATGTCACTGTATTTAGAGAACTGATTCATAATAAAATGATGCATTTTTAAGCAATATTGTTTTGTGTTTCATACAGAAATTACTGCAGCTGTCCCTATTTTAAGAAAAATAAACCAAGCAATTTCTCGGGACTGGCAAAATATTGTGAACCTCCTATAGAGAATAATATTTTGGGATTAGTCTTATTTCTTCTTACTTGATTATTTAAAAAGATTTTCCTTGACGAGATTTTAGGTCAAGGTTACAGTTGGTCATTGAATGGAACAGTGTAAACACCAAATGGAAAGTACAATTTGGTTGTCTCATAAATACTCCAGAGAGCAAATCGGGAAGAATTTTGGGGTCAAAAGGTTAAGATCACAAATTAACATTGATTGGATGTAATAGTGTTTTTAATACCATAGTAGTTTTTCTTTAATATTGCTGCAGGATGACTTGATATAGGTGGAAGTAAAAAATTTAAAGCTATCTAGATGTCAAGGTCAAAGAGAAAGGACAATCTTGATTTTAGTCATTTCACTCAAAGGAATGCAATATATTTATAAAATAAACAGATGCGTTAGATAGGTTGTGAAGCGCATTTATGTGTTACGGTAGTTTAATTATTTTGAATAATTTAGAACAAAGTATGTACAATCCCTTTTCATGCACTTCTCCTTAAATTCTATCACTAAAAAATAACACAAACAATAACAGAAATAACAATTTATAGTTCATCACAATAACAGAAATAACAATTTATAGTTCATCACAATGGGTTGGGATGTGGGACTTGACAGACTGCATGAGAAGGAATTTTTGAATGGCTTTGCATGTATGAAATACTTAGCATGGGCCTTAACAGCCTGTGCTGTGAATATTAATGTCACCAGACCAGGTGATGATGCCAACAGCCAATAGATGACAAGAAAAGACAAATACATACATGTTCGAGTATCTTCAGTAAGTAATTATGACCCTACCATATATATGCCTGGTGTGCTATACTCTTGTCTGTCCGTCAGCACTTTCTATGACACATTAGAAAATTTTTTTGTAAATTGTAAGTATAATACTAATGATTAGACATAAGAAGACCCCTTTCATTTTTTGGAGTTATAGGACTTTGAATAATAGCATTGTCTATGGCAAGCAGTAACTTGAGAAGATTTTCATAGAATTTAAAGGAACTCTTCATGTTTGGATTTGAATGCATTTTGATTGTTGGATTTATCAGTTTTATGGGACTTTGAATTATTCGTTGCAGAGGGGTGGGGGGTTGCTTTCTGACCTGTCGCTATTCTAGTCCAAAGTGAGTGAGAGTGGTACTCTCAGCATGATGATCCACCTAATGGCGTCTTTGTAAAAGATGGTTTGGTGTATGAGTAAGGTATTTGTAGTTGTGTGTCATTATTCTATTTATATTTTGTAATAGTCTTGATCAAGTATGCTGCTTTTGTTCTTTGAACACTGTAGCACAAAGACAACACAATACAGACAGTGCTATTAACTATAGCATGTTTTTGATAACAGATATCCTGTATAAAGATCGTGAGATACAAAATGGAGCACATGCATGTTCACCGTGATTTTAATGGATACCTTTAATGATCTTCTACATAGCAAATCCCTACGCCATAGCATCACATGATCAAAAGTGTGGGAAACTGTGTGCTGAGATTATCATCACATCACAGAAAATAGTGCAAATAACTTGCATAGAAAGTAAATTGTGATATAAATACAGATACTGCATAGTTTGTACATGTGTATGAAAGCAGCATGTCATTATATTTTGAGTGTTTGTGTTGAGTTGTTAGATAAGAACAGTGTCAAACACTAACCTTTGGTTTATACATGAACACAGGAAATATTTTGACATGATAATGGTGATGTAGCTGTCATCATGTTTTATTTGTCAATTTCTTCGAGATACTTGTACACTGTGACTGTGGGATTGCCTTGACATCCGACCCACAGGTTTTGTTTATCATCAAGGCAGATATCGCAGGGATTTTGTGGTGTGAGTAAAAAAGTCAGGAAATGACCATTCAAGTCTAACAGATAGATACTTGAGAACATCGATGATGAAATATTACTGCTATTACATACTAAGATATGTCCCAGACCATCTGTACAGATTCCCAAGGGAGAGAATCTCGGCTGTGAAGAATGACCAGAATAAGAGAACCGAAACTGTCCCGATGTGGTGACCACCACTACCTTATTGCCAGCACAGTCCGACACACAGATGTCGCCGTTGATGTTCTCTGTGATGTACTCTATGCTCTGGTATAAATCCTCTCCTTCGGGATCCCTCTCAATATCCTTGAGCTTTTCTCCTTCCTTGGTGTATCTGGTCATTTTCCATTCCTCATCTTTAAACATCCCCACCAGTATGTCTCCATTGATGTGAGAGGAGTAGATGGCCCCTGGTCTCCAGTCCCATGTGGTGATCAAAGTTGTAGTCTCCTGTTTGGAAACTTTGTAGATGGCTTTTTTGTTTGAATATATGTAGAGTAGATCTCCCTCAGTACTGACTGTGTGGCATTCTGTGATAGGAAACTTACTGATGGATATTACCTGTAGCAGATTTCCGTGTAGATCAGATCTAACAAGGCTGCCATGGTCATCACTGGCCCAGACCTCTTCAGATGGTAAGGAGGATATGTGGATAACATTCCTGAGTTTTGGCATGGGAATATTCTGTATTTTCCTAATTAGTCTCGTTCTCAGGTATGAGGGCTGTGCTGTTTGTAGAATTTGTTTTTCTTCTCGTTTTTGTGTTTTGGGGTCATATTGTTTGATTTCACCAAATTGCGTTTCTAATTGTTTCTTTTCTATGGTCCCCTCTATAAACTCGGGTAGGACAGGTTCAGTTGTATCAGAAATTTCCATCGAAGAAGTGCTTTCTATTTCTTTTCTGAACGTAAAAACTTCTGATGGTTTGCTTAATGACGTTCCACTCTCGTATACCTTGATCCGCTCCTTTAGGTAGGAGATCTGTTGCTCTATTTCCTGTTCCTCACTGCTCATTTCATCCAATATGGACATCTCCATGTTATCCAGCTGTGTGTTTCCTTCACTCAGGATGTTGTCCACAGCTGCTTTGATCTTGTCAGCACTCTCCATCATGGATAATCTGATCTTCGCTATTTCTTCCTTAACTATCTCCACTCTGCATTTCCATGACTTCAGTTTTTCTACAGTTTGAGGGAAAATGGTGTCTCGCAACTTGATCAGCTCTGTTTGGCATTGCTGTAGACATTCATTGTAGACTTTTTCAAGATCAAGGACTTGGTGATCATTGTGATCGGTGAGGAAGCATTTGGAACAGACTGGAAATTGGCATTTATTGCAGTACATGTCTAGGTCTCTTATGGGGTGGTTCAGACATTTCTCTCTTGGCAATTCTTGTATTCTCTCTTGGTAAAGAACCGTGGAATGTTTGGTGTTTTTTTCCTCCTTGCGGTGGATATCCATGTGTTGTTCACACATTCGCTGATGGCAGTCATTGCAGTAAAACTTGGAATAGTTGTCGCACCTGTCACATTCGATGTAGTGCTGCCCTCTATCTTCTGCACTATGACTCATACTGACAGCTAGTCATTAATCTGGAAAATTTTAAAAGACACAAATATTATCATGGGCATTGCACTAGCCTTTTGATAGCTTTAGAAGATCTGAATTGTTTGTCATGATAAATAAAACTCAATCTACTAAAAGACATAAAGCATTTCATAATTTAAAATTCTTGTCATCTTGAATCAATGATTCTGATTTAATTCCATTAATAATCATGTAGAATTATCATTGAACAAATGTATGTACAGTGATAAGTTTTAGAGGTATGTTATCATCGATGATAAGAAGTTTCAGAGCTGTACGTGCTGTGTATTTGTACTCACCAGATCGTATTTTATCATTCCCTGTAGTGATGAACGTGTCCCAGAATGTGACTGTTTTGTCTACTGTGGTCGGCCATTTCTAAATACATCGACGCATGGTTGTATTTCTTATCTGCTCAGGTTGAATGATTTTTACTTCCTGATTGACGTTAGATTTAAATCCCCAGTAAAAGTTTTTGCATAGAATGTTAGATTGTCACACAGAGGTGTGGATGCAGCCAAATATGACCTGATCGTCGTGAGTGCTAGGTGCTATAGTCAAATTATGTACAAGAAAATTATACTGAATTCTTTTGATCACCCCAAGACCATTTAGATAATTTGAAAGCTATAAGTTACTTTTCATCATGCATAATTATGTGAACCAAAATTAACATCAAGCTGATTTAGGAATAGGGATCAAAATATTTATTGATTTATGCTTCTAACTTTATGCAGCATAAAATGTTGGTGGTCTCTTCCCGGGTACATTGTATCTCGGTTCTTTCTTCCACCAATAAAAAACTGAATGGCACCAGATAACTGAAAAATTGTTGAGTGTGGTGGAAAACAACAATCAATCATGTAACATAAAGCTCCATCTTGGATTCTGCATTTGTATACCCAAGATACATGAATTTCATTAATCTTATCATTATTACATGTTCAATTTTAATGTATCTTCAACACCTGATCCATATATCTCCACCCTGGGGATTCGGCCTCTGAAATTACTATGGGGATCACGAGTTTTAAAATTCATCAGAAATGTTAGAGGTTATCATCTCACTCCTTAAGGATGCAGAATCCAAATAGGGCTTTAGTCTCATGAATTTTATCCCCCCCCCCCCCCCCCCCCCCCCCATCAAAGAAGAGAGAACACCCTCACTGCTACAGCCCTGATAGGCATAAATTTGTGCTCCATTATTAGCTGACTTGTTTTTATATTCTTATAAGGCAGTTTATGGATAGCATTTTATCAATTAACAATAGTCATTGTCATTCATGATATATGTAAATTTGATATGCCCCAGTGAACTAAAAGGACACCACAGAGTCTTCTGTATCTGCTTCATATTTGGATATTTCATTGAACAGAGATGCCAACAGCAAATTAACAACACAACTTTATAAGAAACGAGATGATTTCAACTTCTCTGTCATCAACTATCCTTATCTGTGAAGCAGTATTCCATTACTATTTTAACATGATGTTTATGTCTTCAACTGATCAGATATGTGAGAGCATGGCTTGTTCTTAAATCAGTGCAGGCTACTGAAAAATATGTCGATGTTACAGGGGTTTCAACAGTCTCATTTAAAGTCAGAATTTTGTAAATTCTATGGTTGTTATAATGATCTAATGTACAAATACAAGCTTTCGCTGGAGCAAATGCCGTCTGATCTGTTTTATACCAATTGTTAGGCTGTTCTTTACAAACTGTATTTGACTATGGATTATTCTGTGATAGGGCTCATGGAGGGTGTGACCAGTCAACAGGGGATGCTTACTCCTCTTAGACACCAGATCCCACCTCTGGTGTTCCCAGGGCTCCATGTTTATGCCCTTCTCTTAATTTTATGTTCTTTATGAGACTGATCACTGTCGTTATCTTCACGTTTTCACTGATCATTGGTCATTATCTTAAGCTCTTTTTTAAAACCTTTTTTTTCTCAAAAAGGTATGTTGCTTTTCTTTTCAGAGAAGAAAATCAAATGTCCCATTTAAAAGAGTAAAATCTGATGAGACGTTGATTGATAAGAGGCTAGCAGACAATTCATTTGAGGCCAAGGTATGGGAGATTTTGAAAATTATATATATATATATATATGTGTGTGTGTGTGTGTGTGTGTGTGTGTGATACTCTATACTATGTATATAAATGAAGTCTTTGTGTGTGAGATTTTATATTATACAGTTGAACTTTGGTATCTCAAACACCGATATCTTGAATACTATGGATATATTGAAGTAATTTGGAAGTCCCAACCACTTATTATTTAAATAATTTACCTTCAATATATCGAATACTCAGATATCTCAAAGTTTTTTTCTTGGTCCCATCAAGTTTGAGATAGTGAGGTTTGACTATATTTACATTTCCAATGTTTTTGATATCTGCACACAATGCGTATATTATTATTATTATCTACTTTTATATAGTGCTTTATCTAATTAAAACAATTATCCTAAAGTGCTTTACATGTAAGACAATAAACAGTGAAGAACAAATGCAAAAGATAAAGATATAACTCAATACTAAACTGACAACTGAAACTAAGAATAGGGAAAACTGTATAAGTGGTTTTTTTAAAATTAAAACAACTGTTTGCATAGATACTAAATTTACAGATTAAATGCTAGTTTAAAAAGATATGTTTAAAGTTTATTTTTAAAAACTGCTAAAGAATGTTGAAAACGGAGTTCCAGCGGGGGGCAGTTCCACAAGATTGATGACGATACATCAAACCATCTTTCACTGTAAAGTTTAGCATAGGAATGTGGCTGTAGAAGGAATAACAAATCTGCAGAATGAAGTGGTCGACGAAGACGGTAGACTTGAATTAGTTCCTGGATGTATGCTGGAGCTGATCAATGTAGAGCCTTGAAGGCTGGAACTCGCGGGTGAAATTACTTCAACAACTAGGAATTCTGAGAGAAATAATAAAATAAGAGTATGAACTGCAATGCTTCATGTGGACATACTTTACATGAAGCATTAATGTGCTTAATGAAGAACTTCTGGAGTGAAGTGTTGCAGTTCATACATAACCTTATGTATTTTCAAAATTGAGATGTATTTCTTATATAAACACTATCCCCTAGACTGTATAGTGTAGTCTTGGTGTGTGAGTGTGATATAAACCATTCTCTATACTATATAGCTTAGTCTTGGTGTGTGAGTGTATATATACATCATTCTCTATACTGTATGGTGTAGTCTTGGTGTGTGAGTGTATATATACATCATTCTCTATACTGTATAGTGTTGATTTGGGTGATTTATTGCTAGGAGAGATTTTGTCATTCCCCTGGCACTTGCTGTATATACATTAATGAACAGCAGTTTGAAATTCTTGAAACGATGTATTTCGACAAAACTTTAAGATTTTGTAGTGGCCAAATTTTCATTTAATGAATTTTGTGGATACCCTTTTCTACTGAATTTCAAATTGCAATGAAATACACAAAATATTTAATTTTTCAATATACAGAAGCCTTATCCATAAAACTCCACCTGAATGAAACTTTAAAATCTCAATAATCCACAAAAATTCAACCCCATAAATTTAAATGATTCCACAGTGATTCTAAACATGTCAGGTCAAACATTTTGATCAATGTTGCTATGCTGTTTGTTGAAAATTTAAAAAAATATTTTTTAGAGAGGATCTGCTGGTTCATGGGGTGAGAAGGCAAATCGGGATTTCAAATACACACAGGGGAAATCATTCAAGCGTGAAAAGACCAAGAAGAAGAAGGGTCAATACATGGGAGGAATGATAGACACCAGTGTCAACTCAGTCAAGTTTGACAGTGACAGTGAATGAGTGATTTGTCAGTGACAGCAGTAGATGTCAGTGACAATGAATGGTAGTGATTGCTGTCAGTGACAATGAATGGTAGTGATTGCTGTCAGTGATAATGAATGAGTGATGACAGCAATTGATGTTAATGATAATGAATGAGTGATGACAGAAGTTGATGTTGATGTTAATGAATGAGCGATGACAGCATTTGATGTTGATGATAATGAATGGGTGATGACAGAAATTGATGTTGATGATAATGAATGAGCGATGACAGCAATTCATGTTGATGATAATGAATGAGTGATGACATCATTTGATGTTGATGATAATGAATGAGCGATGACAGCATTTGATGTTGATGATAATGAATGAGCGATGACAGCAATTGATGTTGATGATAATGAATGAGCAATGACAGCATTTGATGTTGATGATAATGAATGAGTGATGACAGCATTTGATGTTGATGATAATGAATGAGTGCAGCAATGGATAAGTGGTAGCGAGCACCAACAGTGATTGTTGTTGATAACAGAAAGTAATGACATTAATTGACTGATTAAAGTTTGATGATGGAGAGGTGACAGTAATGGAGAGGTGACAGTAATGGAGTGGTGATAGTGTTGGAGTGGTGACAGTGTTGGAGTGGTGATAGTGTTGGAGTGGTGACATTGTTGGAGTGGTGATAGTAATGGAGTGGTGACAGTGATGGAGTGGTGATAGTAATGGAGTGGTGACAGTGATGGAGTAGTGATAGTGATGGAGTGGTGACAGTGATGGAGTGGTGATAGTGATGGAGTGGTGATAGTAATGGAGTGGTGACAGTGATGGAGTGGTAATAGTAATGGAGTGGTGACAGTGATGGAGTGGTGACAGTGATGGAGTGGTGATAGTGATGGAGTGGTGACAGTGATGGAGTGATGACAGTGATGGTGTGTTAATAGTGATGGAGTGGTGATAGTGATGGAGTGATGATAGTAATGGAGTGGTGACAGTTATGGAGTGGTGACAGTTATGGAGTGGTGAAAGTGATGGAGTGGTGACAGTGATGAAGTGACAATAGTGATGGAGTGGTGATAGGGATGAGTGGTGATAGTGATGGAGTGGTGACAGTGATGGAGTAGTGATAGTGATGGAGTTGTGACAGTCATGGAGTAGTGATAGTAATGGAGTGGTGATAGTGATGGAGTGGTGACAGTGATGGAGTAGTGATAGTGATGGAGTGGTGACTGTCATGGAATGGTGATAGTGATGGAGTGGTGATAGTGATGGAGTAGTGATAGTGATGGAGTGGTGATAGTGATGGAGTAGTGATAGTGATGGAGTGGTGACAGTGATGGAGTAGTGATAGTGATGGAGTTGTGACAGTCATGGAGTAGTGATAGTAATGGAGTGGTGATAGTGATGGAGTGGTGACAGTCATGGAGTAGTGATAGTAATGGAGTGGTGACTGTCATGGAATGGTGATAGTGATGGAGTGGTGATAGTGATGGAGTAGTGATAGTGATGGAGTGGTGACAGTGATGGAGTAGTGATAGTGATGGAGTTGTGACAGTCATGGAGTGGTGATAGTGATGGAGTGGTGACAGTCATGGAGTAGTGATAGTAATGGAGTTGTGACAGTCATGGAGTGGTGATAGTGATGGAGTTGTGACAGTCATGGATTAGTGATAGTGTTGGTAGTGATGGAGTGGTGATAGTGATGGAGTCACTGGAGAATTAATACACCATTTAGTATCACATTCTTTTGTTTTAGGTAGATATATTTTAATCCTTGACAGAACATAGGTATATTTGTTTATTTTGATTTGTGTCATTTATGAGAAATCATTATTTTTTTTAACATTGCTATTTCAATACTGTAGAAATTAAATAAAAATATTTGTAGATAAATGTAATCTGTTAAACTACATAAAACTGAATTCATTTAAAAAAAACCCAAACAAACTTGGATGCACAAACTCTCCCTAGGGCCCTCTTTATGTGGAAAAAAATGATATCATGCTTTGAGACATGTTATATAAATTATATATCATTAACAGAAATGATATCATGCCTCGAGAAATTTTATACAAATTATACTTTTTACAGACAGAAATGATATCTTGTCCCAAGATATTTCATACGGATTTTATACATTTAGATAACTGACAGAAATGGAAACGGCTGTAATTGGATTACATCCTTTATCAGCTGATTTATTATTCACTCTTTACAAACAATACATAGAGGCCATACGTTTTATTTCAATAATATGATTTTGGTTTGCTATCCTAGAAATTAAGGTCACAAACATTGCTGAAAAACTGCACGGGCTTGGCAATTTTTTTCTGCAATATTTCAACCTTCAACGTTTAACAAACCAAGAAATGCAATAATTTTATTAGTTCTATTTTTATTTTTCTGTATTTTTTTAATTTTATAAAAACCTTCAAGTGCAAAAAATATAAATATTATTGACCTGCTAGTTATTTAAACATAACAGCTGAAATCACCTGACATGAATTATTCTCCTTGGTAATGAATTCCTATGGGAACGATGGTAAAAGAAATACTGCAGGAAGGACGAAATGTAAATTCATAAAGTAAACCATCGGATTATATAGGTATGCGTCATTTCTTATTCTGAATTTAGATAAAAGATAAAATGTAAACCCAAAAAACCGTATTTTTCAATAATTTCAACAATGCCGCGAAATCGGTGGCGGAGTTTGTGGAATGTATGTATTCATACGCGGACAGACGACACTAAAAACCAGATAACTAGATTGAAACAAAACGTGTCTTCATTATTGCAGATTTCAATAGAAACTAAGCAGAATTATATACACAGTGACTTAAATATATAGCGATAGAAAGAGGACAAAATCCTAAATAATCACAAGGATACAGCATGTTAAAGTAATGGAACTGACCAGACCAGGATTCGAATTTGGAGAGAGAGAGAGAGAGAGAGAGAGAGAGAGAGAGAATCTGATGTTCGTCTAGCCACCAACGAGCAAACCCTTTTGACCTCAGCTCTGTGTATCAAAAACGTTTTATAAGTGTTACCTCCTGTTCAACGCAAGCCATGCACATACTTAATAAGTAATTTTCGCTTGGGTAGAACTTTGAACAAATATAAAATCCATGAATGTTTAGAATGTACTCCGCTATCAACATGTCGACATCTTCTATCTTAAAGCTTTTGTACACCCAAAATGTTGGTATCTATTACAGCGCAACGTATATTGGAAATTGTAACAGACAACCGTATTTTTTCCTCTTTCTGTTCTTTGCTGGGCTCAAGAACATTTTCGCACAATAGATCGGAAGGTGTGCTTGAAAGAGTGCAGGAGATCTTTACAGGAGGAAAGCTGCTTAAAACACTGAATCTCTTTTTCTCTCAATTGAACTACTTCAAAGAAACTTCTATAGACAAAAGCATTGCCTCTTTGGACTAGTCAATAAAGCGTTATTATCAGAATCTAGACAATCCTTAATGAATTCACGCTTACAGTGAAGTGATCCGGTTCAAAATTACTTGGATATCGAATGTCTTCTGATACGTCACAAGAACATTGCTTTCATAATCCACCACTATAACCCTGCACCAATTCACCAACACTCCCCAAAGCCAGATTGATCCACCACTTCATTACTTTCTGAAATATAACAGCTAGGAGTCTGTTTCATCTACCATTTGGGGGGTACTTGTAGGACTGATGCCCAAAGAGAAAATATGTAAGTCAACTATTTTTCTGATATTATTTTGTACTTTAGCAGATCCCAAAATGCCTACTCCAAATATAGTCGTTGTTGATTATGCCGACACTTCTGTGCGTGTATCCTGGTATTTTCAGAGATCCTAGGTGTCGTCTTCAGTGGACGGCAAAGACTCGTCTTTCACACGTTCGGGCTGTACATAGTGTTTGATATATTCCGTATAGGTTTTGTCTTTGAGAAAAGTTCAGCGAATTCCACCGTCGTTTATGGTAAGTTAACCTTGTTAGTTAATGTGTAAAGTTATTCTCTAGTAAGTGAATTTACACTTTGGCCAGTTTTATACCCCTACGTCAAGGCCAGTAGCAGCTATTCTATAAGATCTTCTATCACTATCATCAATTATAAATCAAACCCATACTTTGCTACAAACACGCTGAAGCATATTACCGGTAATATACCGCGCGCGTGGGGATCCTGGTTAGAATAGATCCTCAGTACCCCTTGCTTGTCGCAAAAGGCCACTAAATGGGGGCGGTCTTTCGGATGACACCGCAAACATCGAGGTCTCGTGTCGCAGAAGGTGTGGCACGATAAAGATCCCTCTCTGCTAAAAGGCCATAAGCTCCGAGCATAGGCCTAAATTTTGCAGCCTTCACCGGCAATGGTGACGTCTCCATAAGAGTGAACGGTTCTCGAGAGGGACGTTAAACAATATATAATCTCCAATCAATCAATCGTGAAGTATCTAAAATGTATGAGTTATATATATATATATATATATATATATATATATATATATATATAAAGCGTAAGTATAATTTTACTTCCTGTGTTCATATGCGGAATATATTTCAGTTGTAACTGACCTAATCTACTTCGGTCAATTCTAGTCTGGTCTCCTTTCTACAATTCGGTTTGCACAGTCTCCACACATCAACGTAGGAAGTGCGTCACTGAATGGAATAGTGGGGGAGGGGACCAGATTATGGTCAGTCACAAGTACTACTACTACTACCTTGTTAGCTAAACATACCTGTACTCTGCTAATCGTCGCCTTAAGATCATGCGTGGTATTTTTCTAATGTCTCTATTCATTAGCTAATATTTATATATCCAATGTTTAAACGGCGTATCATTTGGTACGAAACACCTATATATATCTCTGTTATGAGTATAGCTATGGAATATAAGGTAAATCCACCCGGGGGTCGCAAAAAACCCCGATAAGACCCAAGACTTTGCCAAGGGGGTTGCCACTTTTTTGCAACCCGAGGGTGGGTTTCATGGCTTCTCATAAGACAGTATTTTTTCTCTCATATCTCTAATTATTTTTCGTTTTTCTTTGTGCCCAGCGATGCCATATGAAGAATTCTCAAATTATCAATTTTTCGCAATGCATCAAAAATGTCCCAGAGACGAACTCTAGGGCCTTAATTTTGGCAACTACGTTGCTGGCAGTAGAATTTTATTAGAGTTCTTCCTCTTTGAGTATAAACCTGGAGATTTCAATCCCTGTTATTTGCATGCCTGAACACACACGCAATAGTACTTGTAGATCTAGTTATCAAATAGCATCAATAGTCTATAGTATAGAAAACTGACCCGTAAAAAGTGACCTAATGACGGTATGACTCATGACGTCATTCGGTCTACATCTGGGGGAGGTTTTTCAGTGCAGTGCGTCAATTAATCAGAATCTGAGTTCAAAACCGCATGTTTTCTTTTCAAAGTAGCATTAATACTGATTATCGGCTGCAGGAGCGGCCCGATCTGTTTGTGGTTGTGTTAGAAAGTGCGCATGGGGAAATGAGAAATCATTTTGTTTAGTTTTTTGTTGTTGTTTTGATACAACAATTCCTTTATTCCTTTTGCATAAAAGTTCTGGATAACAGACTTTTAAAATCGTATAAATATAAGTATTGATTACTATAATCAATACATTTTATTTTTATTTATTAGTACTTGAATATTACGAATTAGTACTCCCCAGAATAGCAGTCTTTAAAATATAGAAACAACTCAGTTTGAGTTTCCAGATATTAATTAAATAAAATCAAGTTATTTTGGTTTGAATATTCTGGAATATATATACTGGGGGATCCTCCGTGGCCGAGATTCTGGCTCGCGCCGATATATACGAAAAAGTTTGCTAGTTTACTTTCGGAAGGTCGTTGGTCTCTTTCGGGGTACATCGTATCTGGATTCTCTCCTCCACCAATAAAAACTGGAAGCCACCAGATAACTGAAAAATTGTTGAGTGTGGCGGAAAACAACAATCAATCAATTATATATTGCTTATTGCCTTATTTCAAATTCGTGATGTGCAAATCAGAATAGCAGATATGTACATTACATAGCCAGTCCAGCAAATTTGCATCACCATCATCACGTGACATAGATCCGGGCATGTCTTGTCATTGCATTCTACTTATAAAATATAAAAGACATTAAGTACACTTCAGAAGCATTTTTGATTTCTTTTATAAACTTAAACTCAGAATCTAATAATTGATATTCATGTGAATTGCTTCATTTGCATACGGTTACCATCGTGATGGTACGTCGACAATTTATTGATCAATTTACCTTCTTCAATGTAAATTGCCTTATACAATGGGTGGATTTAGGATTTCAGTTTAGAGGGGCGTGGGGAAATATCTGAGAAACAAAAGTTCTGTGGCTCGTTTTAGGTCCCCAGTTCGCCCTGATTGAGGCCCAGTGGACAAAGCCCCAACAAACGTTTCGTGTTTAATTGTGTATTTTTAAAATGAAATCTGGTGTAAAACTTCATAAAATTTTCAAGAACACCTTTATTCTGATATGGGCATAAATAATGTTTCGGTCTTTAAACTTCATCCAGGTGTTTGATAACGCTGTTGGCTCCCTGTGTTTGGAGTATTTTTAACCAACAGACAGACTAGGACTTGCACGACGTTCGTATTTTGTATATATTTACTCTGAACGTCCTCGATATACATCTTTTGAAACGCACCTGCTGATTTTAAGATGTGTTATTGTAAGGTTTGCTGCAATGTTAACCTGACATATCCAATATTGAAACCCAAAATACGGATAATTTATACCTTTGTAATGTTTTTTATTTTTAAATCTCTCAGGTGCTCTTACATAAATGATAACGTACATATATTAAGGCTTTTTAAAGTGGATATTCAAATTAAATTGTTTCTTAATTTTGTTTCCAGTTTTAAGCAAGATATTTCGTATTACAATTTCCGCGTGTTTCTTTGGAACTAATTTAGAATATTTAAAAGTTTGGCGGCAGTTTGATGTTTTGCATCAAAATTATCTTGTATTAATTGTGCAGTTATTTAATTTAGCAACGAGTATGTAAACAGAGATTTCTAGTCATTTTGGTTAGTGGATATAGACAATGAATTTCTTTTGTTTTCCAAACCAGTCTCGTGGGCACTGGAGACACTTGTACATACAGCAAAGACACACGTGGCTGTTGGAAGAGGGAGTGAGGAGATAAAATTAGAAGAGCTTGCGCGATACAATAAACATAAAGTTCAGGGGAGGGGTTGAATCTCTCACGATTTCCTCTCTTAATATGGAGAAATTCTGTCATAAATTAAGGTGTCTGGCTATTTTCATCAATGCGTTCTTATTTGCATTAGCGTCATTAGTATCTGTGAAGTCATCTAAATTCAAAGGCTGAAATCTGGAGGATGTCATGATTGTTCTTTTTACAACAAACAGACGAACTATAAGTATTCATCAGGGTTGTGTAACTGTGCTTTGTCACATAATAATGCAATACCTTTCCGTCATGGGATATCTGTCTATTACATGCATGGATATGAGAGAATAAATTTCTTTTTATGAAAATCCACAAATGCTCCCATGAAGCAAGAGAAAATAACACACACACACACACACACACACACACGAAGCAAGATCGTTCTAAGATCATGTTCCGAGTGTTCTTCATATTACGGGTCGGTTTCGCTTGCAGTGCGGATGGATGTATATTGCTTAACATCCCACTCAAGAATCTTCACTCATATGGAGGCGTCATCATTGCCGGTGAAGGGCTGCAAAATTTAGGCCTATGCTCGGCGCTCAGGGCCTTTGAGCAGGGAGGGATCTTTATCGTGCTACACCTGCTGTGACATGGGACCTCGGTTTATGCGGTCTCATCCGAAAGACTGCCCCATTTAGTCGCCTCTTATGACAAGCAAGGGTTTCTAACCCGGTTCCCCACGTGCGGCGGAACAGGAGTTAAGAAATAAAATAAATAATAATAATAAAAACAAACTACCGGGCATGTGAATGAATCCCCCCCCCCCCCCCCCCCACCACGTGACATGCTTTTCCATGTATACAGCAACCACCGAGTTACAATTATATCCTCACTTTGTTTTTAGAATGAACACAAATTTTGAAATAAATAAATGATAAAAATACAGAAAACAAAAAACGAAAGAAAATGAGATTACATAAAAGTAGACATTTTTTTTAATAAGTCTTAGGATACCAAAGATTTTGGACCCATCAAATGAAGAAGAATTTTGCCGTGTTTACGAGGGATTTTTTCTGTATTTGATTAAAGGAAACCGGTGTAAATCGGAAATGCACCATTAAAAAGACGCTTTTGAAGGATTTTAAATTTTTGGTAATCTTTTCTTATTGAATTTTCAAGAAAAGATGTAGAATAATGCAAATGAAGGTGGTTTCACAGGAACATTTCGTGGTAAAGATGGTGGTTTTAGCAATACTATATTATTTACAAATAGTTTTTTCAAATTTCTATACGAAATCTTTTAGAGGGTATCCTATGTCTTTAAATCTGACTTTCAAAAAAAAAAAACAAAAAAAAAACAAAAAAAAAAAAAACAAAACACAACCCCCCCCCCCCAAAAAAACCCCCAAAAAAACAAAACAAAACAAACAAACAAAAAAAAAACAAAAAAAAAAACAAAACAAAAAAAACCCAAAAAAAAACAAAACAAAAAAACAAACAACCTCCCCCCCCCAAAAAAAAACAAAAAAAAACCACCAAACAATCAAACAAACCCAACAAATAATATGCACTTGGGGTAATGTGCAGTCCTGTTTAAGTTAAGGACGTCTTTGTGATTACGTAAGATAATATTTGATATTTGCAGTGTAAAGAATATATATACATGTTCGTGCAACTTGAGTGAACTTTGGTTATTTGCAGGAAAGTAAATTGTCCCTAAATCATGGGGAGGCAGTAAATCAAAGGGAAAGGGGGCAGACGTCGACCAAGTTCCTATGTCTTGTAAGTAATTAATTCATTTCATAAGGGATGCGTAATTTAAGTGTTATTACAATGTTCTTGGTCTAATTTCAATGAAGAGGCAATTTCTATTTTTTTTTATACTTCTTTTGAATCTTTGTTTGATCTTTTTTCTGTGTGTCTAATGAATTTAAGAAAAATGTATTTGCTAAAAAGTCGCAACTGCCTCTACGCAGCTATGGAATTTATGACCCTGACGTAATATAATTTTTTTCTTAAGCATGAAGATTCACTGATTTTGAAATAATTGTCTAAAAGAGGAAAAAAGAGATGCAATGTTTTATAAAAATGTTTTCTCCAAAGTGTAAACGAGAATGTTGATTTAAATTGTGAAATTCCAGATTAAAAGTCCTACGGAGTATCTGCCGTTTCTTCTGATAGCTTACATTTAGTGCCTGTGTTTATCATGAAATGTATTCATTGTTTTGATGATGACGAACAAGAAGAAAAATAACAAAAACACGGAAGAGAAAAAGTCTCATGAAGTTAATCATAACATGTGTAAGTAATGTCTTCTCAGAACATGACAGATATCACTTCATAAATTTGCAAGATAAAATTAATGGCTCTTTTAATCTAAAACACTGCAGCAATATTTCATAATTTTTGTTTTGACTTTTAACATGACACGTAAGAGGCAGTTTTTAAAACATTCCTCTGGGAAAATTAATTTATTCTGATATCTTGTCAAATGTTCTGTTCAATAATTTAATTCACACTGCAAAAATTAACATAAAGTTACCCTATAAAAGTATGGTGCTACTGTACTCCATCAAGCAATGTAGTTTAAAATGTAATGAATTAAGAAAACCTTCATGATGAAAAAAAAAAAAAAATGAAAAAAAAAATTCTACAAATATAGCGGTATTCCTAAATTTTTATTGTGACAACATTTATTTCTGTACCTGATAGATTGCGGAATAATAATTCCAAAGACTAGGGATCTATTTGTTTTTTTTCGAATCCTGTTATTTGTGAAGTTCGTTGATAATTTGTAGAAAAGAATGATTAATGGCAATGTGTTACGTACCATACAGATATATATTTTAACAACATTTTACCAGATTCCAGGATGACTTTCAAAAAATACATATAACCAAGCAATTTAAAAGTGCAAATATACTGAATGCTCTTTTGCATATATCTTCTATTATATTACGTAAATGTAATTGCATTCACCCATTGTATTACCTTGTGGTTCACTATATGATAATATATTTAAAAGTAAGCATAAATTAATTTTATACGTTTTCTCTTTTATAATTCATAAAGACGTGGGGAATTCACCTGTGTTGGAAATGGTTATTCTTAAATTTGGTTTACGCAATAGTGGTCACGTTAATCAAACCAAGAAAAGAATATTTAATTGTGATATATCGTGCCGCCAATTCTTTAGGAATTTTCTTCGTTTTATTTAAATTCATTGTGCAATCATCGGGACATGGAATCCATTAACTACACTCGCCGACCCTCCCCCGTGACATTTCCGCACCTTACACAGAACCTGGGCGTACCTTTTTCCTCATTCCCGTATGCCCTGAGTCACATAAGCAAACCAAATCAGGAATATAATTTATTTAAGCCTTGTCTTTACAATAAATATATTTTACGTGGGCTTTCCGGCGGAGCAAGCAGAAAAAAAATGACATCAAATTAGTTTTGCTTACTTGTAATATTTATAACGATTATTGTTTTGTAATTACAACATTCTAAAACCGCAACGACATTTACGTCATACAAAGTTTTATTAGAAAATATTTGCCGAAAAAGTATGATGTATACTGGTACTTTCAATTTGTTTAGTTATAAAATTTTTTACAAGTCATCTAGGTTGGCTATATCTGTATGGTACGCTGTACGTATTGTCACTACTTATCATGTTCTAAAAATCATGAGCGAACTTCGCAATTTCACAACTCTCATGTTCTTTTTACATATAAGAAAAATCGGAAAAAAAACAGACCCCGAGATTTAGTAATTAGTATTCCGTCATGTATTACATCTGGAAACTTTATAGCACTTCATGATGTTATTTGGAAATAAATTTGATTTTCGAAAATTCATAAGGATATGAACTATGACGCTTCATGCCAGCATATTTCGTGACACGTTGCAGTTCATACCCTCATGTATTTTCAAAAATCAAATCCCAGTCTAGTCCGTTGCATTTTCTCCCTTCCTGTTTCGTACCGTAACCAGGATTCGAACCTGGGTTGTCGTTGACCATACCTAGGCTTGCAGGTGAAAGTTTTGCCAATGGAAAAAAATCTGGGTTGTGTCTTCGAGGACTAAGACAATTTAAGAAGAGAGGAATGTAGCGGTCAGATCGGTTCGATCGCCGGTGGCCAGTTAGCTCAGTTGGCAGAGCACCTAACTAGAGATTTAGGGGGCCCGGGTTCGAATTCCGGTCTGGTCCGTTGCATTTTCAGCCTTCCTGTTACAACGTTTAACTTGTTATCGTTTCAGATTTTTGTTGCAAAGACGATCTAAATGCATTAGAATAATTCATCATGTTTTATACTAGAAAATAAGTTTGATTATAATATCACCGTCTTGTACTGTGTACCTATTCAGAATAATACTGTTTATCCCAATAATGGTTTTTGACGCGTCATAATATTAAACCTAGACTTTACTAAATAACAATATGAAACAAACTTATTATTGTTAATTCATTCACAATGAGTGGGAAAATATTATTCGTACAGAAGGACCAGATGATTATGAATTCTGTAATGCTAATTAAGCTATCGATAAAAGTATTTAAAAATATATCAAAGACGACAGCATAACGTTATAAAAAGAAGACTACCTGTCGTTATGTAAAGTGCTGTGTATGTCATGTCACACGTCGATTTCAAGCAAAAAATGATGAATTATGACTTTATAAAGCTGTCGTATTAATAGAGCTATTTATCTTGAAACTTGTGAAATGATTAACGGTATACTGCTTGCCCAAGAACTGCATGGTACGTGGTAATGCCGATGAATTTGTTAATTCGTTAACTTTTTTTAAAGGGTGGTTTTCTATTGTTTAAAGGAAAATCATTCAATTAATTAATTGATTAATTGTCTTGCTTAGGTTCGAACCTAAGATTTGTAGTGCAGATAGTCAATAGTTTTGGAAATATATTATTGATTTCTACAGTGAAGGAGAATTACGAAGAAAAAAAAAAGAGGGGGATCATAATGCTACAGAGTGACATTTTTGCACTTAAAATCTACTTTTTGATTTATTAGCATAATCTTGTCGTGTTTTGTTGTCCACATGATATAAATAGCGCAAATTAATAATTTCTTTAAATTGACGCGCACTCATTAACAATACAGAAATGACAAGTTTAATACTAGTAGATTGAAATAATTCATATAAAAATTAGAAAAAGCTGAAAATAGCGAACATTGATCAACTTCATAATCCTATAAGAAGATAAACAATAATAAAATACAATAAATTTTCACAACACATATTCATCACACATCAAATTTTTTTTAATTTATTTTTTTAGTAGGAGTAAACATCCACCATTGACCGGCCACACCAACCATGGAACCTCCGTCCCAATCAAGAACAATTAGTAGTTAAAATCATCATGAAAAGAACGGCTCATCGATCGACATGAAACACGTAAAACAACATTTAATCCAACGACAGACTGCATTTAAAAAATAAGATCACTAAGACGAATTGATTTGCGAAATTGTCCCATCTCTGTCGCCAGTTTATGATTAAATATATTTTTCATTTATATATGAAGTGTAGTTATTATATATATATATATATATATATATATATATATATATATATATATATATATCTCGCTTTCCCAGCATATGCTGCTCAAAGCGCTTCACAATACATTATTACCCCAGCAGACCTTACAACATTCCAGAGCTTTCTCAGTTATGCCATGTATACTTGTCGCTGTAGGTACTTTTCGATTTTTTTAAACATTGGACAGTTGTAATGTTTGTTATTTTCATAAGCAGATTAGACTTTGGTAGAAAGATTTTATGTTATAAACTGTAAGTGAGATGATGATATACTTTGGAAAATGCTGTCTATAAACGAGACAGTTGAAATCCCTATGACATCAACTTATTTATCAGTAGCCTGCTTCAGTATAGAAAAAGATCATACGCAGAACATGCTCTCGCACATTGGAATCCGTCGGGATACATCCTTCTGCAGGTGAAAATTGGACATTACTACTTAGATATAGAAATCCAATGATGAAGAAGCCGATCTTCCGTACTCAGCATAACATCCAGACATGACAGAAGACCCCGTGGTTTCCTTCATTTTGTGCCCACCGGTACACCCACCGGTACACCCAAATCAATCAATGAATTGTGCAGGAGTATTATCAATTTAAAATATTGCACATAATATGCAATACCATCCCTGTACATTTAAATCAGAACGTAAAATGTAGGTGTGATAATGTTTTTTGACTCACCGGCAAATGAAAGATGTTCATATAAAATTTCAGGTAAATAAACATAAATGTTGTTAAGAATCAAAGTTCGGTTAAAAAAAAATACATCAAATAAATTCATATAAATTTACAACATATGGATTAGTTTCAAGCCTCTACAATTTGTATTAAAATTGTTTGTTTGTTTGGTAAAATTAAAATTGTAAAACATATTGACAATATCATCATGCATATAAAAGCTATAAATACGTGCATCTGTGTTCTCCCAGTTAGACAATTATTTGGAAATCGATGGATCTTCGTGATGATATTAAATAACAACAGTTCAAGCAAATCATGTGAACAATTATTTAAATACTATACAGAAATTTCTTATGGTAAACGCTTTCTTAATTATAAATGAGTGAAGATAACGAACGATGATCAATGTCATAAATGCTATAAAGAACACAAAATTGAGAGTAAGGCAAACGAGGAACCCAGGACATACCAGAAGTGGGATCAGGCGCTTAGCAGGAGTAAGCATCTCCCGAGGACCGGTCACACTCGTATTGAGCCCTAAGTCTTGATCAGGGAAATGGAATAATCCGTAGTCAAAATCAATCGTAAAAGTATGAAACACATCAGACAGCTTTCGATAAAGTATTTGTGGATCATTATTACAACTATACCAGCTATATAATCAATATTAAACGTAACACGTACGTTGGCAGACTGAATATTTATAATGGATATGGGGGACAACAAATTGACAAACTAGGGCTTTTTTCTTCTTTGTTTGTTTATTTACATCGCAACATTGTTAAATTGTAGGCTTACTACATGTATAAAATACAAAATCAATGAAATTGTGCGTGCAAATACGTTACGTTTGTTAAGATTTGTCTCGGGGTCAAACAAGATGTATAAAACACTGTGGTAAAAATTCAATAATCTCTGTGTGATATCTAAATAACTGCATAAAACAAGATATCCTATTCGAAATTTTAGAATGCATTTTTACTAGGGGAAAATTGCTTGCTCTCTCTCTCTCTCACATGGACCTGTGAGTCAATCACATTCTTGTAATTCACAGTGTCGGCTTTTAATTGACAACAATGCAGTTAAAAGTAATAAATGATGATATAATGACCGTATTTTGTGTTGGAATGACCTTAATGTCGATTTTAAAGTGATGCAAGGTGAACATTATGATGTTTTCTATTATGAAGATTCACAGTAAACTCCACTTGTTTAAAGTTAAAAAATGAATTAAATGTTCCGGTTGAACGGAAAACAAAGATGGCTGATTTGACAGTTCTACGCTTAACTTCATTGTAGCTAATGCATTTATGGGTGTTTAAATGTTTAAATTCCACAAAACGCTTTGTGTGTGTGCATGCTTTTTTTTGCATTGACCTGCCGAACATGCTTTTATGACTGATTAGACTTTGCCGTTTGGATTTGTATGACTAGAATTACGTTAGAATGAAACACACACACACACACACACACACACACACACACACACACACACACACACACACAAAACAACAAAACAATAGAATAAGGTAAATACAATTCAATCAATGAGATGATTTATTTCAGCAAATGAATAAAAGTTTATTTGTGTGTTGTTTGTATGTTATTTGATTTACGTCCCATTCAAGATTTTTTCACTGATACGAAGAAGTCGCCAGGTTAGGATGAATTGCCACAATTCTGACGTTTCACATGGTGCTTGGGGCCGGAGTGGGGGTGAATCTTTATCGTGCCAACGACGGTCGCGACACGGGACCTCTCTTTATAAAGGACTCATAACGTTCATTTCTTGATAAGTGCTTGGTGAAGGAACATTCACTACCTACTATCACCGCTGGGATCGAAAATCAAACCCGGCATCTCTCTGTTGCGAAACGGACGCCATAACCACATGGCTATCGTGATCGGTGTTAGATACATGTTAATTGACAAAATTTATTCATTTATTAGTATACATACCCAAAAGACCCCTGATTCTCACTCTAAATACTGCGTGTTTTGCGAAGGAGAAATCACTACCTATATTTACATAAGTAGGTTGAACACGGCCATGACACAAATAGGGCTCGAACTCACTGTTACGAAGCGATTGGTCTACCACTGAGCTATCGTGACCGGTATTGGAGTGTACAATTATGCATTAGAATATCCTAAAATCTAACCGATATTTTTAATCAGTTGCAAATCAGGTAATTAGAGATAAAATTCCGAGGATTAGACATGGAATCCTTCAGTCGCAAATAAAAGACTAGCGACTGCCACCTCATGATAAGGCTAAGATAACGAATAGTATTGAACCTCGTAATTCCTATAGAAAAATACAAATAAGTTAGATTGGTAAACACGGACATCTGGACATACCAGGGATAGGATCAGGTGTCTAGGAGGAGTAAGCATCCCCCGTTGACGTGTAACACCCGCTATGAGGCCTACATCCCGATCAGATAAACGTAGTGTGTACTCAGAATCAGTGTGCCAAGAACGGCCTAAGAATTGGATTAAAATACGTCAGACAGCATTTGACCTGCTGGAAGGTTGTAATGGCAAACTACATCGTTATGACAAACAAAATTTGCCAAATGCTGACTTTAGACGAGACTGTACAAACACCTGGAACATCAACTTCTTTGTCAGTAGCCCGCCTCGATTTAAAAACTGATCATAAGTAGAACAAACTCTTGCGTATCGAATCCGTTGGGAGATATAAACACCATATGCAGGTGATGATGGAATATTACCACATAAATAAGGGACGTTGACGATGGAGACATTGAAATCATCCCGTTTGTCATCAAGTTGAATTGTTAGTTTGCTGCAGGCATCTATTTTCAATAAAATATCTAAGTACGAAGGAGAAGTGGAAGACTCTGGGGCGTCTTACTGGGATATGTCGAATCGAGACATGAATGAAAATGATCATTGTTAATAGACACAACGTCGTCGATATATCTAAATGTCAAATTGAAGGTCACAGCGAGAGATTTGTTTCTTCTCCTGTTGAAGCTTTTGAATGAATTCTGCTTCGTAAGAAATAAAAATAGCTCAGCTAACAAAGGAGCACAATTCGTGCCAATGGGAATTCCAACAGACTGTTGGAAGGCCTCATCACCAAAGACTACGAAATATTGTCAATGAGGAACTCTAGCATATTTTTAATATCAACTTCAGAGTACTTGTGCGTGGAGTCAGAGTGGTGTTTAACAAAATAACTTTTGGGATGACCAATCACTAAATATGAATATTTCCTTTTACCATTTTTGTTCACGAAACAACTGCCTATGATGATCAAAAAGTCTAGTCTTTAATCTATGGTGAGGTACGGTCGTGTAAAAAGTTGTCAAGTCATACGTTTTAATGTTGTGAATTCGAGAAAATTTGTGTGATTTCAAATTCAATGAAAGTTCTTTAGAATTTGTAAGTATCCACATTTGATAACACCACTTCTGGCACATGTAGTGGCACAGTACGTTTGAAGTTTCTCCTTCACAGCAGTTAATATTTTCGAAAGGAGCAAAGATAGGGCCTTGGTAGAACATATACGCGATCCAGCAATGTATCTTTGTTTGTAAGGTTTTTTGTGGAGTTTGGGGATCCAGTATAGGTACGGTAACTCATATTCATCCGTTTGATTGACTGGGATATTAAATGTATTTAAAACTGAAGCATGATTTGAAGAATTTCATGTTTTGAAAGGGCAGTATAGGAGTGTCCGATTAATTAACAATGAATCTATATAGAGTATCTATGGAAAGGGCATTTTAAGATCTGGTAAAGTACACATTGGCGACCTCGGTTCATATCCAAGTATGAACACAGATTACCCGAATTGCGATCAAACGAAAAGTTTCAAAGCAGACAATCACCTAACTATTCAACTCTTAAATCGGCCACAGAATTTACGAAATACTGACTTTAAATGAGACTGTTGAAACCCCATGGAACATCAATTTATTTGTCAGTAATCTGCATTGATTAAAAATACTGCTCACACGCAGAACATGCAAATCAACTCTGTTGTGAGACATAAACACCACGTGGGATAACAAAGAAAATCCCAGTAATAAAATAAGCCAGTTTTATAAATATATAAAATTTATTCACGTAAACAAATGACATTAGTAACAGACAATCATTGGGGTCCCTCCAACCAATTTAGTATACCTGAAATGTAAATATAAATCATTAATGAAGATTTAGCTGTCAACATTTCACCACATAGTGGGAAGCATTATACACATTAAAACATGAAGATTACAATTTTGAAATATGACTTGCGGACTTACTTTTCTAAGTCTCCTGCTTCCAAAACTGCGTCTGGATCCACCGAAGATGATTCCGTCATTAAAACCATTGAATCCACCAACAGAGGCAGCCGAAGCAGCGGCGGCATTTCCAATTCCCGCAGCAGTGGCGCTAGCGGCAGCAGATCCACCTCCAAGGTTCAAGCCATAGTAGGGGAAAGAGAATTGCCTGTTATAGTGGAACCCTGGGTAGGTGTAGTATTGTCCGGGGTAAGTGTAGTATTGTTCGGGGAAATGAGTGTAATATTGCGATGGGTACCAATAGTTGTTAGGGACAACGTTCCATCCTAATCCACCAGCAGCGGCAGCAGAGGATGCAGCGGCGTTTCCACCAACAGCAGCAGCGGAAGCAGCAGCAGCATTCTGACTAGCAGCGGCAGCAGCAGCGGCGGCGGCGGCGTTTCCTGAAGCAGCGGCGCTGGCGGCAGCTGATCCACCTCCAAGACCGAACAATCCTGTGTTAAGTCCTCCAGTGCTAACGAAACCAGTGCTAACTCCATTGCCACCAGTACTGAGGAGTCCTTGATAAGCTCCATAGAGACCCTGTGATTGGACACCGTACGTACATCCCCATGGTCCACATTTCCCGTAGTAGTCCGATTTAGGGTAGTCTAGGGAATCTGCAAACGCCGAGGCCACAATACAGACAATGGCAATGAATCGCATCATTTTCTAGGAAGAAAAAATATGTTTGTATTAGCATAAAGTAGATAACATAACGTGTACAAGTAGGTTTCGATATTTTCTTTATTACAAGATTCCTTGCAAGTTCTCTGCATGTAGTGCAGGGATTTAAAATATCCCACCAGTACTGTTCGTTTTAAAAGTAAATTGGTATTGAATAACAGTAAGTCAAATTATGTCTTTGAATAATTGAGGTAAGGTAAGACATGCACAGCAAAATGATAAAATGCTTACCTAGATATTTGTTTCAGTCTTGTGAGTTGAACAGCTCTTGTGTCGTACTGAACTGATTAATTTCGTCTGTGTTTTTATAGTGTTAGGAACAATGACGTCACACGGAAGGTTGTCCATTGTGGGTTTATAATGACAGAATTAGTATTGAAATGGAGGAAATAAAATAATGATTGACAATGATGACTCTTTGAAATAAGGTTCTTAATTTACAAAGTTCTGAGATGATTTTATGAAACGTAAGTTATATTTTTCATATAAAGAAGTTAAATAGCTAACATAGCTAGCTATCGATGGAAATAGATTGCCTCGAAGAATTTTATCCGTATTGCTCGCTAGATTAAATCTCTCAAAACTGATATATCATATTTAATAAATTGGATGAGCTACGTATTTCCTTTATACCTGTTTGCACCTATTATAATATAAAACATAAACGGTACCAATGTTGATGCATCAGATGCACATTTCGACAAAGAATGCCTCTTCAGTGATGCCAAAATCTAAATGTTGGAAATCCGAAATTTACGTAGAGAAATTGTATGCGAGTGTACATGCAATTGCTATTTCCCACTGCCATTTTTCTCGTATGTGTAAATGGCAAATATTAGAATTTTAGACATCCATCCATTGTATATAACTTTATCATTTCAAAGATTAAACATTCTTTCAAGATGTTCCTTCTTTACATCGATTGCAAATGGACGGACACAAAATATCCGTGACAATGAAGTTTTTAAAACAATTCACATCGAATCATCGCTATAACTTTGAATGAACTAACAGTCTTAAGACATTTCTGATTCACGAGGAATTTAACATCTGAAGATGATGGTAGTTAATTATCTACTTAATTGAATCGATGGGCATAATTTATTAGTGACCACCACTTGAGAGGAACACTGGACACGATATTTATATCTGGACCTCGCACTTGGCAATATCATATTGCGGAGAATAAGATATTATTGAATTCACGCGAAATAGAGCATTATTTTAAATAAGATACTATTATGATTTTCGATTATCCTACAGCGATTTATTATTCAGGAGAATTAGATATATATGTTAAAATATTTATTTTAGGTTGATATTTATTGTATATGCGTCTTTGTGGTATATTTTGTGTGCTGTTTCGAAAGAGCAGTAAAAAATAAGAAACGAGGGGGAATTCATGATCTCAATGTATACTGACGAAATGAATTTGTCCTTTCATACTTTGTTATCATAGTTAATTAATTTGATAAATACGTATGACAAATTACATTAATCAGGATGTATATGTGAAAGGAGATATATTATGAAACTTGATTCCAAAGTACAAAAATGAAAAATGAAGTTGGAACTCACCTGGATAAGACATAATAACCTGAGAATAGAGGAAGGTTTAAATTTCGAATCCAAGTAATTTCATCTAGCCTATATAAATCTTTAGAACATAAGTAATCAAATTTTGATTTAAGTATATTCTCGTTTGATGGTGGTGAGGCCGGAATACAGGTTTTCTGATGACGTTTGTCTAGTATTTCTTAAACGTACTGTTTTATAATATCACTAAGCCACAAAATACTTCATTAAAATGTCCTTAACATTGAGACGGTTCTCTGGTTTTTGTTTCCAAATGAATTTGTAGAAGAATATTTCCAAACCATTCTTTTGAAAAACTTCTAGATTTATCTAGAAGTCTAGATATATCTATACCAGAGCCTGGTGTGACCGGTCGACAGGAGATGCTTACTCCTCCTAGGCACCTGATCCCACCAGGGGTCCGTGTTTGCCCATCTCTCTGATTTGTATTTTCTGTAGGAATTGCGACATTGAATACTGTTTGTTATTTTGGTCTTATATAGCAATGCATAGTAAACCGCCCCTGTAGGTACTTTGTATGTTAAGGCAACGAACCACCTCTCTATCTATATAGAATGAAAATTGTTTTACAGTATATTGTAAAATTAAAAGCTTACTCTGATAACCCTTTATTTAACTGCGTTTTCCAGCCTCTGTTTGAAGATTGATATGACAAAATGAAGACTTGCATCAAATCAATTGGTCTAAGAGTTAAGAAAAATCTAGATCGTTTATCTTTGCTCTGGACATTGTAAAACCCTCAACACATTCTGAAATACCGCCGTGGATTGATTATATATTGTTTTAACGTCTCGCTCGCGAATTTGTCACTTATATGAAATCATCACCATTGCCGGTGAAGTGCTGCACAATTCAGGCCTATGCTCGGCGATGAGGGCCTTTGAGCAAGGAGGGATCTTTATCGTGGCACTCCTGCTGTGACTCAGGAGCTCGATTTTTGCTGTGTCATCCGAAGGACCGCCCCATTTAGTCGCCTCTTACGACAAGCTAGGGATACTTGGGATCTATCTTAACCCGGATTCCCACGGGATTGCTGCCTTGGAAATGATTAAAACCCAAATATCACTTTCTGAATAGAAAAGTCGGAAGCAAATGCCGTTGTTTTAAACAAAATTATCCGAAATGAAACAATTCAAACATTCTACAATTGATATTTATACACATGGTTCAAAAGACCAAAATAAAGTCGCTGCTGCTGCAGTAATCACAAACGAAGTTTTCTCTGCATGTCTTCCTATTGAAGCAATAATTTATACCGCCGAAGCTAAGGCTATATCAGCTTGCGTATGAGTACATTAAAATGTCTAATGACAAACATTGTACTATTTTTTCAGATTCCTTACTTTGTCTACAATCAATTGACAACATGAATATTGATCATACATATATTTGAGATATTCTAAACTAGCACTATCTTTTAACTATACAAGGTAAAATAGTTGAGTTCTGCTGCATTCCAAATGATATTGATGTTCATGGCAACACCAAAGCAGTAAAAAGCAGCAAAATATGCACTTAGATATGATATTGTACACTTTCAAATTCTGTACACTGATTTAAAATATTTCATAAAACTGTACGTAAATTCTCTTTGGGAAATCTGTTTGTGTTTCTGTGATTTAAGTAAACTTTATTCAATTCATAGAAAGTAAATAAACCCTGTAAGGTCATACTGAAAGGCAACGAAGAAGTTATAATTTGAAGACTACGCATTGGACACTTACAACTGACACATTCTTATCTACTTAACAGAGAAACTTGATCGGTCACACCCGCTGTGCGCTCTCTATCTGGATCAGGTAAACGGAGTAATCTGCAGTCGTAATCAGTGTGGCAGGAATGGGCTAATAATTGGTATGAAACACGTCAGGCAGCATTTGAGGTAATGGAAGGTTGTACTGGCAAATTAGATTGTTATAACGACCATTGAATATGCGAAATTCTGAGATTAAACGAGACTGAACAAACACCTGGAACATCAACTTCTTTGTCAGTAGCCCGCCTCGATTTAAAAACTGATCATAAGCAGAACAAACTCTTGCGTATCGAATCCGTTGGGAGATATAAACACCATATGCAGAAGATGATGGAATAATGCCACATAAATAAGGGAAGTTGACGATGGAGAAATTGAAATCATCCCGTTTGTCATCAAGTTGGATTGTTAGTTTGCCGCAGGCATCTATTTTCAATAAAATATCTAAGTACGAAGGAGAAGTGGAAGATTCTGGGGCGTCTTTATTTAAGCTCACTGGAATATTTCGAATCGAGATATGAATGAAAATGATCATTGTTAATAGACAAAACGTCGTCTAGGATATTAAATGTATTTAAAACTGAAGCATGAGTTTGAAGAATTTCATCTTTTGAAAGGGCAGTATAGAAGGGACAGATTAATTAACAATAAATCTATTTAGGGTATCTATGGAAAGGACATTTTAAGATCTGGTAAAGTACAAATTGGTTTAAAAAATAGTCAATATTATTTGGACATCTATTAGTCACATACAAGTGTCCAACGTTATGCATCAAATTGATGGTCTCCAAGTTGTATTCCAGTGGTGGAACAAATTGGAGCAGAGGCGACTTTAGGTCATATCCATGTACAAACACAGATTACCCGAATTGCGATCAAACAGAGAGTTTCAAATCAGACAACCACCTAACCATTCAACTCTTATATCAACCACATTATTTACGAAATACTGACTTTAAATGAGACTGTTGAAACCCCATGGAACATCAATTTATTTGTCAGTAGTCTGCATTGATTAAAAATACTGCTTACACACAGAACATGCAAATCGACTCTGTTGTGAGACATAAACACCATGTGCGATAACAAGGAAAACTCCAGTAATAAAAAAACCCAATTTTATAAATATATAAAATTTATTCACGTAAACAAATGACATTAGTAACAAACAAAACATTGGGGTCCCTCCAACCAATTTAGTATACCTGAAATGTAAATATAAATCATTAATGAAGATTTAGCAGTCAACAATTCACCACATAGTGGGAAGCATTATACACATTAAAACATGAAGATTACAATTTTGAAATATGACTTGCGGACTTACTTTTCTAAGTCTCCTGCTTCCAAAACTGCGTCTGGATCCACCGAAGATGATTCCGTCATTCAAACCATTGAATCCACCAACAGAGGCAGCCGAAGCAGCGGCGGCATTTCCAATTCCCGCAGCAGTGGCGCTAGCGGCAGCAGATCCACCTCCAAGGTTCAAGCCATAGTAGGGGAAAGAGAATTGCCTGTTATAGTGGAACCCTGGGTAGGTGTAGTATTGTCCGGGGTAAGTGTAGTATTGTCCGGGGAAATGAGTGTAATATTGCGATGGGTACCAGTAGTTGTTAGGGGCAACGTTCCATCCTAATCCACCAGCAGCGGCAGCAGAGGATGCAGCGGCGTTTCCACCAACAGCAGCAGCGGAAGCAGCAGCAGCATTCTGACTAGCAGCGGCAGCAGCAGCGGCGGCGGCGGCGTTTCCTGAAGCAGCGGCGCTGGCGGCAGCTGATCCACCTCCAAGACCGAACAATCCTGTGTTAAGTCCTCCAGTGCTAACGAAACCAGTGCTAACTCCATTGCCACCAGTACTGAGGAGTCCTTGATAAGCTCCATAGAGACCCTGTGATTGGACACCGTAAGCACATCCCCATGGTCCACATTTCCCGTAATAGTCCGATTTGGGGTAGTCTAGGGAATCTGCAAACGCCGAGGCCACAATACAGACAATGGCAATGAATCGCATCATTTTCTAGGAAGAAAAAATATGTTTGTATTAGTATAAAGTAGATAACATCACGTGTACAAGTAGGTTTCGATATTTTCTTTATTACAAGATTCCTTGCAAGTTCTCTGCATGTAGTGCAGGGATTTAAAATATCCCACCAGTACTGTTCGTTTTAAAGGTAAAATGGTATTGAATAACAGTAAGTCAAATTATGTCTTTGAATAATTGAAGTAAGGTAAGACATGCACAGCAAAATGATAAAATGCTTACCTAGATATTTGTTTCAGTCTTGTGAGTTGAACAGCTCTTGTGTCGTACTGAACTGATTAATTTCGTCTGTGTTTTTATAGTGTTAGGAAGAAAGACGTCACACGGAAGGTTGTCCATTGTGGGTTTATAATGACAGAATTAGTATTGAAATGGAGGAAATAAAATAATGATTGACAATGATGACTCTTTGAAATAAGGTTCTTAATTTACAAAGTTCTGAGATGATTTTATGAAACGTAAGTTATTTTTTTCATATAAAGAAGTTAAATAGCTTACATAGCTAGCTCTCGATGGAAATAGATTGTCTGGAAGAATTTTATCCGTATTGCTCTCTAGATGAAATCTCTCCAAACTGATATATCATATTTAATAAATTGGATGAATCGTGTTCATGAGCTATGTATTTCCTTTATACCTGTTTGCACCTATTATAATATAAAACATAAACGGTACCAATGTTGATGCATCAGATGCACATTTCGACAAAGAATGTCTCCTCAGTGATGTCGAAATCTAAATGTTGGAAATCCGAAATTTACGTAGAGAAATTGTATGCGAGTGTACATGCAATTGATATTTCCCACTGCCATTTTTCTCATATGTGTAAATGGCAAATATTTGAATTTTAGACATCCATCCATTGTATATAACTTTATCATTTCAAAGATAAAACATTCTTTCAATATGTTCCTTCATTACATCGATTGCAAATGGACGGACACAAAATATCCGGGACAAGGAAGTTTTTAAAACAATTCACATCGAATCATCGCTATAACTTTGAATGAACTAACAGTCTTAAGACATTTCTGATTCACGAGGAATTTGACATCTGAAGATGATGGTAGTTAATTATCTACTTAATTGAATTGATGGGCATAATTTATTATTGACCACCACTTGATAGGAACACTGGACACGATATTTATATCTGGACCTCGCACTTGGCAATATCATATTGCGGAGAATAAGATATTATTGAATTCACGCGAAATAGAGCATTATTTTAAATAAGATACTATTATGATTTTCGATTTTCCTACAGCGATTTATTATTCAGGAGAATTAAATATATATGTTAAAATATTTATTTGAGGTTGATATTTATTGTATATGCGTCTTTGTGGTATATTTTGTGTGCTGTTTCGAAAGAGCAGTAAAAAATAAGAAACGAGGGGGAATTCATGATCTCAATGTATACTGACGAAATGAATTTGTCCTTTCATACTTTGTTATCATAGTTAATTAATTTGATAAATACGTATGACAAATTACATTAATCAGGATGTATATGTGAAAGGAGATATATTATGAAACTTGATTCCAAAGTACAAAAATGAAAAATGAAGTTGGAACTCACCTGGATAAGACATAATAACCTGAGAATAGACGGATGTTTAAATTTCGAATCCAAGTAATTTCATCTAGCCTATATAAATCTTTAGGACATAAGTAATCAAATTTCGATTAAACTATATTCTCGTTTCACGGTGGTGAGGCAGGAATACAAGTTTTCTGATGACGTTTGTCTAGTATTTCTTAAACGTACTGTTTTATAATATCACTAAGCCACAAAAACCTTCGTTAAAATGTCCGCAACATTGAGACGGTTCTCTGGTTTTTGTTTCCAAATGAATTTGTAGAAGAAAATTTCCAAACCATTCTTTTGAAAAACTTTTAGATTTATCTAGAAGTCTAGATATATCTATACCAGAGCCTGATGTGACCGGTCGAGAGGAGATGCTTACTCCTACTAGGCACGTGATCCCACCAGAGGTCCGTGTTTGCCCATCTCTCTGATTTGTATTTTCTGTAGGAATTGCGACATTGAATACTGTTTGTTATTTTGGTCTTACATAGCAATGCATAGTAAACCGCCCCTGTAGGTACTTTGTATGTTAAGGCAAACGCACCACCTCTCGATCCACATAGAATGAAAATTGTTTTACAGTATATTGTAAAATTAAAAGCTTACTCTGATAACCCTTTATTTAACTGCGTTTTCCAGCCTCTGTTTGAAGATTGATATGACAAAATGAAGACTTGCATCAAATCAATTGGTCTAAGGGTTAAGAAAAATCTAGATGATTTATCTTTGCTCTGGACATTGTAAAACCCTCAACACATTCTGAAATACCGCCGTGGATTGATTATATATTGTTTTAACGTCTCGCTCGCGAATTTGTCACTTATATGAAATCATCACCATTGCCGGTGAAGTGCTGCACAATTCAGGCCTATGCTCGGCGATGAGGGCCTTTGAGCAAGGAGGGATCTTTATCGTGGCACTCCTGCTGTGACTCTGGAGCTCGATTTTTGCTGTGTCATCCGAAGGACCGCCCCATTTAGTCTCCTCTTACGATAAGCTAGGGATACTTGGGATCTATCTTAACCCGGATTCCCACGGGATTGCTGCCTTGGAAATGATTAAAACCCAAATATCACTTTCTGACTAGAAAAGTCGGAAGCAAATGCCGTTGTTTTAAACAAAATTATCCGAAATGAAACAATTCAAACATTCTACAATTGATATTTATACACATGGTTCAAAAGACCAAAATAAAGTCGCTGCTGCTTCAGTAATCACAAACGAAGTTTTCTTTGCATGTCTTCCTATTGAAGCAATAATTTATACCGCCGAAGCTAAGGCTATATCAGCTTGCGTATGAGTACATTAAAATGTCTAATGACAAACATTGTACTATTTTTTCAGATTCCTTACCTTGTCTACAATCAATTGACAACATGAATATTAATCATACATACATTTGAGATATTCTAACCAGCACTATCTTTTAACTATACAAGGTAAAATAGTTGAGTTCTGCTGCATTCCAAATGATATTGATGTTCATGGCAACACCAAAGCAGACAAAGCAGCAAAATATGCACTTAAATATGATATTGTACACTTTCAAATTCTGTACACTGATTTAAAATATTTCATAAAACTGTACGTAAATTCTCTTTGGGAAATCTGTTTGTGTTTCTGTGATATAAGTAAACTTTATTCTATTCATAGAAAGTAAATAAACCCTGTAAGGTCATACTGAAAGGCAACGAAGAAGTTATAATTTGAAGACTACGCATTGGACACTTACAATTGACACATTCTTATCTACTTAACAGAGAAACTTGATCGGTCACACCCGCTGTGCGCTCTCTATCTGGATCAGGTAAACGGAGTAATCTGCAGTCGTAATCAGTGTGGCAGGAATGGGCTAATAATTGGTATGAAACACGTCAGGCAGCATTTGAGGTAATGGAAGGTTGTACTGGCAAATTAGATTGTTATAACGACCATTGAATGTGCGAAATTCTGAGATTAAACGAGACTGAACAAACACCTGGAACATCAACTTCTTTGTCAGTAGCCCGCCTCGATTTAAAAACTGATCATAAGCAGAACAAACTCTTGCGTATCGAATCCGTTGGGAGATATAAACACCATATGCAGAAGATGATGGAATACTGCCACATAAATAAGGGAAGTTGACGATGGATAAATTGAAATCATCCCGTTTGTCATCAAGTTGAATTGTTAGTTTGCCGCAGGCATCTATTTTCAATAAAATATCTAAGTACGAAGGAGAAGTGGAAGATTCTGGGGCGTCTTTAGTTCAAGCTCACTGGAATATGTCAAATCGAGATATGAATGAAAATGATCATTGTTAATAGACAAAACGTCGTCTAGGATATTAAATGTATTTAAAACTGAGGTATGAGTATGAGAAATTTCATCTTTTGAAAGGGCAGTATAGAAGGGACAGATTAATTAACAATAAATCTATTTAGGGTATCTATGGAAAGGGCATTTTAAGATCTGGTAAAGTACAAATTGGTTTAAAAAATAGTCAATATTATTTGGACATCTATTAGTCACATACAAGTGTCCAACGTTATGCATCAAACTGATGGTCTCCAAGTTGCATTCCAGTGGTGGAACAAATTGGAGCACACGCGACTTTAGGTCATATCCATGTACAAACACAGATTACCCGAATTGCGATCAAACGGAGAGTTTCAAATCAGACAACTACCTAACCATTCAACTCTTATATCGACCACAGCATTTACAAAATACTGACTTTAAATGAGAATGTTGAAACCCCATGGAACATCAATTTATTTGTCAGTAGTCTGTATTGATTAAAAAGATTGCTCACACGCAGAACATGATGTTGCGAATCGACTCTGTTGTGAGACATAACCACCATGTGCGATAACAAAGAAAACTCCAGGAATAAAATTAACCCAGTTTTATAAATATATAAAATTTATTCACGTAAACAAATGACATTAGTAACAGACAAAACATTGGGGTCCCTCCAACCAATTTAGTATACCTGAAATGTAAATATAAATCATTAATGAAGATTTAGCTGTCAACATTTCACCACATAGTGGGAAGCATTATACACATTAAAACATGAAGATTACAATTTTGAAATATGACTTGCGGACTTACTTTTCTAAGTCTCCTGCTTCCAAAACTGCGTCTGGATCCACCGAAGATGATTCCGTCATTCAAACCATTGAATCCACCAACAGAGGCAGCCGAAGCAGCGGCGGCATTTCCAATTCCCGCAGCAGTGGCGCTAGCGGCAGCAGATCCACCTCCAAGGTTCAAGCCATAGTAGGGGAAAGAGAATTGCCTGTTATAGTGGAACCCTGGGTAGGTGTAGTATTGTCCGGGGTAAGTGTAGTATTGTCCGGGGAAATGAGTGTAATATTGCGATGGGTACCAGTAGTTGTTAGGGACAACGTTCCATCCTAATCCACCAGCAGCGGCAGCAGAGGATGCAGCGGCGTTTCCACCAACAGCAGCAGCGGAAGCAGCAGCAGCATTCTGACTAGCAGCGGCAGCAGCAGCGGCGGCGGCGGCGTTTCCTGAAGCAGCGGCACTGGCGGCAGCTGATCCACCTCCAAGACCGAACAATCCTGTGTTAAGTCCTCCAGTGCTAACGAAACCAGTGCTAACTCCATTGCCACCAGTACTGAGGAGTCCTTGATAAGCTCCATAGAGACCCTGTGATTGGACACCGTACGTACATCCCCATGGTCCACATTTCCCGTAGTAGTCCGATTTGGGGTAGTCTAGGGAATCTGCAAACGCCGAGGCCACAATACAGACAATGGCAATGAATCGCATCATTTTCTAGGAAGAAAAAATATGTTTGCATTAGCATAAAGTAGATAACATCACGTGTACAAGTAAGTTTCGATATTTTCTTTATTACAAGATTCCTTGCAAGTTCTCTGCATGTAGTGCAGGGATTTAAAATATCCCACTAGTACTGTTCGTTTTAAAGGTAAAATGGTATTGAATAACAGTAAGTCAAATTATGTCTTTGAATAATTAAGGTAAGGTAAGACATGCACAGCAAAATGATAAAATGCTTACCTAGATATTTGTTTCAGTCTTGTGAGTTGAACAGCTCTTGTGTCGTACTGAACTGATTAATTTCGTCTGTGTTTTTATAGTGTTAGGAAGAAAGACGTCACGCGGAAGGTTGTCCATTGTGGGTTTATAATGACAGAATTAGTATTGAAATGGAGGAAATAAAATAATGATTGACAATGATGACTCTTTGAAATAAGGTTCTTAATTTACAAAGTTCTGAGATGATTTTATGAAACGTAAGTTATATTTTTCATATAAAGAAGTTAAATAGCTAACAGAGCTAGCTCTCGATAGAAGTTTATCCGTACTGCTCTCTGGATTAAAACTCTCAAAACTGATATATCATATTTAATACATTGGATGAATCGTGTTCATGAGCTATGTATTTCCTTTGCACTTTTTATAGGATAAAATGTAAACGGTACCAATTTTGATATATTAGATGCACATTTCGACAAATACTATCTTTTCAGTGATGCCGAAATCTAAATGTTGGAAATCCGAAATATACGCAGAGAAATTGTATTCGAGTGTACATGCAATTGATAATTCCCACTGCCATTTTTCTCGTATGTGTAAATGGCAAATATTAGAATTTTAGACATCCATTAATTGCATATAACTTGATCATTTCAAAGATTAAACATTCTTTCAATATGTTCCTTCTGTACATCGATTGAAAATGGACGGACGCAAAATATCCGTGACAAGGAAGTTTTTCACACAATTCACATCGAATCATCGCTATGACTTTGGATGAGTTAACAGTCTTAAGACATTTCTGATTTACGAGGAATTTAACATCTCAAGGTGATGGTAGTTAATTATCTACTTAATTGAATTGATGGACATAATTGATTAATTACCACCATTTGAGAAGAACACTGGACAAGATATTTCTGTCTAGACCTCGCACCTGGGAATATCATATTGCGGAGAATAAGATATTATTGAATTCACGCGAAATAGAGCATTATTTTAAATAAGATACTATTATGATTTTCGATTTTGCTACAGCGAATTATTCCTTAGGAGAATTACATATAAATCTGTTAAAATATTTATTTTAAGTTGATATTCATTGTATATGCGTCTTTGTGGTATATTTTGTGTGCTGTTTCGAAAGAGCTGTTAAGAATAAGAAATCATTGGGATTTCATTATCTCGATGTATACTGACGAAATGAATTTAACCCTTCATACTTTGTTATCATAGTTATTTAATTTGATAAATACGTATGACAAATTACATTATTCAGGATGTATATGTGAAACGAGATATATTATTACACTTGAATCCAAAGTACACAATTCATATTTTCATTAGTTGTTTTTGAACGAAATGTGTGTAAAAATTGAAAAATGAAGTTGGAACTCACCTGGATAAGACATAATAACCTGAGAATAGACGGATGTTTAAATTTCGAATCCAAGTAATTTCATCTAGCCTATAAAAATCTTTAGGACATAGGTAATCAAATTTTGATTTAAGTATGTTCTCGTTTGATGGTGGTGAGGCCGGAATACAGGTTTTCTGATGACGTTTGTCTAGTATTTCTTAAACGTACTGTTTTATAATATCACTAAGCCACAAAAACCTTCATTAAAATGTCCTTAACATTGAGACGGTTCTCTGGTTTTTGTTTCCAAATGAATTTGTAGAAGAACATTTCCAAACCATTCTTTTGAAAAACTTCTAGATTTATCTAGAAGTCTAGATATATCTATACCAGAGCCTGGTGTGACCGGTCGACAGGAGATGCTTACTCCTCCTAGGCACCTGATCCCACCAGGGGTCCGTGTTTGCCCATCTCTCTGATTTGTATTTTCTGTAGGAATTGCGACATTGAATACTGTTTGTTATTTTGGTCTTACATAGCAATGCATAGTAAACCGCCCCTGTAGGTACTTTGTATGTTAAGGCAAACGAACCACCTCTCGATCTATATAGAATGAAAATTGTTTTACAGTATATTGTAAAATTAAAAGCTTACTCTGATAACCCTTTATTTAACTGCGTTTTCCAGCCTCTGTTTGAAGATTGATATGACAAAATGAAGACTTGCATCAAATCAATTGGTCTAAGAGTTAAGAAAAATCTAGATGATTTATCTTTGCTCTGGACATTGTAAAACCCTCAACACATTCTGAAATACCGCCGTGGATTGATTATATATTGTTTTAACGTCTCGCTCGCGAATTTGTAACTTATATGAAATCATCACCATTGCCGGTGAAGTGCTGAACAATTCAGGCCTATGCTCGGCGATGAGGGCCTTTGAGCAAGGAGGGATCTTTATCGTGGCACTCCTGCTGTGACTCAGGAGCTCGATTTTTGCTGTGTCATCCGAAGGACCGCCCCATTTAGTCGCCTCTTACGACAAGCTAGGGATACTTGGGATCTATCTTAACCCGGATCCCCACGGTATTGCTGCCTTGGAAATGATTAAAACCCAAATATCACTTTCTGACTAGAAAAGTCGGAAGCAAATGCCGTTGTTTTAAACAAAATTATCCGAAATGAAACAATTCAAACATTCTACAATTGATATTTATACACATGGTTCAAAAGACCAAAATAAAGTCGCTGCTGCTGCAGTAATCACAAAGGAAGTTTTCTCTGCATGTCTTCCTATTGAAGCAATGATTTATATCGCCGTAGCTAAGGCTATATCAGCTTGCGTATGAGTACATTAAAATGTCTAATGACAAACATTTTACGATATTCGCAGATTCCTTACTTTGTCTACATTCAATTGACAACATGAATATTGATCATACATATATTTGAGATATTCTAAACCAGCACTATCTTTTAACTATACAAGGTAAAATAGTTGAGTTCTGCTGCATTCCAAATGATATTGATGTTCATGGCAACACCAAAGCAGACAAAGCAGCAAATTATGCACTTAAATATGATATTGTACACTTTCAAATTCTGTACACTGATTTAAAATATTTCATAAAACTGTACGTAAATTCTCTTTGGGAAATCTGTTTGCGTTTCTGTGATTTAAGTAAACTTTATTCTATTCATAGAAAGTAAATAAACCCTGTAATGTCATACTGAAAGGCAACGAAGAAGTTATAATTTGAAGACTACGCATTGGACACTTACAATTGACACATTCTTATCTACTTAACAGAGAAACTTGATCGGTCACACCCGCTGTGCGCTCTCTATCTGGATCAGGTAAACGGAGTAATCTGCAGTCGTAATCAGTGTGGCAGGAATGGGCTAATAATTGGTATGAAACACGTCAGGCAGCATTTGAGGTAATGGAAGGTTGTACTGGCAAATTAGATTGTTATAACGACCATTGAATGTGCGAAATTCTGAGATTAAACGAGACTGAACAAACACCTGGAACATCAACTTCTTTGTCAGTAGCCCGCCTCGATTTAAAAACTGATCATAAGCAGAACAAACTCTTGCGTATCGAATCCGTTGGGAGATATAAACACCATATGCAGAAGATGATGGAATACTGCCACATAAATAAGGGAAGTTGACGATGGAGAAATTGAAATCATCCCGTTTGTCATCAAGTTGAATTGTTAGTTTGCTGCAGGCATCTATTTTCAATAAAATATCTAAGTACGAAGGAGAAGTGGAAGATTCTGGGGCGTCTTTATTTCAGCTCATGGAATATGTCAAATCGAGATATGAATGAAAATGATCATTGTTAATAGACAAAATGTCGTCTAGGATATTAAATGTATTTAAAACTGAAGCATGAGTTTGAAGAATTTCATCTTTTGAAAGGGCAGTATAGAAGTGACAGATTAATTAACAATAAATCTATTTAGGGTATCTATGGAAAGGGCATTTTAAGATCTGGTAAAGTACAAATTGGTTTAAAAAATAGTCAATATTATTTGGACATCTATTAGTCACATACAAGTGTCCAACGTTATGCATCAAACTGATGGTCTCCAAGTTGCATTCCAGTGGTGGAACAAATTGGAGCAGAGGCGACTTTAGGTCATATCCATGTACAAACACAGATTACCCGAATTGCGATCAAACGGAGAGTTTCAAATCAGACAACTACCTAACCATTCAACTCTTATATCGACCACAGCATTTACAAAATACTGACTTTAAATGAGAATGTTGAAACCCCATGGAACATCAATTTATTTGTCAGTAGTCTGCATTGATTAAAAGGACTGCTCACACGCAGAACATGATGTTGCGAATCGACTCTGTTGTGAGACATAAACACCATGTGCTATAACAAAGAAAACTCCAGTAATAAAATTAAGCCAGTTTTATAAATATATAAAATTTATTCACGTAAACAAATGACATTAGTAACAGACAAAACATTGGGGTCCCTCCAACCAATTTAGTATACCTGAAATGTAAATATAAATCATTAATGAAGATTTAGCTGTCAACATTACACCACATAGTGGGAAGCATTATACACATTAAAACATGAAGATTACAATTTTGAAATATGACTTGCGGACTTACTTTTCTAAGTCTCCTGCTTCCAAAACTGCGTCTGGATCCACCGAAGATGATTCCGTCATTCAAACCATTGAATCCACCAACAGAGGCAGCCGAAGCAGCGGCGGCATTTCCAATTCCCGCAGCAGTGGCGCTAGCGGCAGCAGATCCACCTCCAAGGTTCAAGCCATAGTAGGGGAAAGAGAATTGCCTGTTATAGTGGAACCCTGGGTAGGTGTAGTATTGTCCGGGGTAAGTGTAGTATTGTCCGGGGAAATGAGTGTAATATTGCGATGGGTACCAGTAATTGTTAGGGGCAACGTTCCATCCTAATCCACCAGCAGCGGCAGCAGAGGATGCAGCGGCGTTTCCACCAACAGCAGCAGCGGAAGCAGCAGCAGCATTCTGACTAGCAGCGGCAGCAGCAGCGGCGGCGTGTCCTGAAGCAGCGGCGCTGGCGGCAGCTGATCCACCTCCAAGACCGAACAATCCTGTGTTAAGTCCTCCAGTGCTAACGAAACCAGTGCTAACTCCATTGCCACCAGTACTGAGGAGTCCTTGATAAGCTCCATAGAGACCCTGTGATTGGACACCGTACGTACATCCCCATGGTCCACATTTCCCGTAGTAGTCCGATTTGGGGTAGTCTAGGGAATCTGCAAACGCCGAGGCCACAATACAGACAATGGCAATGAATCGCATCATTTTCTAGGAAGAAAAAATATGTTTGTATTAGTATAAAGTAGATAACATCACGTGTACAAGTAAGTTTCGATATTTTCTTTATTACAAGATTCCTTGCAAGTTCTCTGCATGTAGTGCAGGGAGTTAAAATATCCCACCAGTACTGTTCGTTTTAAAGGTAAAATGGTATTGAATAACAGTAAGTCAAATTATGTCTTTGAATAATTGAAGTAAGGTAAGACATGCACAGCAAAATGATAAAATGCTTACCTAGATATTTGTTTCAGTCTTGTGAGTTGAACAGCTCTTGTGTCGTACTGAACTGATTAATTTCGTCTGTGTTTTTATAGTGTTAGGAAGAAAGACGTCACACGGAAGGTTGTCCATTGTGGGTTTATAATGACAGAATTAGTATTGAAATGGAGGAAATAAAATAATGATTGACAATGATGACTCTTTGAAATAAGGTTCTTAATTTACAAAGTTCTGAGATGATTTTATGAAACGTAAGTTATATTTTTCATAGAAAGAAGTTAAATAGCTTACATAGCTAGCTCTCGATGGAAATAGATTGTCTGGAAGAATTTTATCCGTATTGCTCTCTAGATGAAATCTCTCAAAACTGATATATCATATTTAATAAATTGGATGAATCGTGTTCATGAGCTATGTATTTCCTTTATACCTGTTTGCACCTATTATAATATAAAACATAAACGGTACCAATGTTGATGCATCAGATGCACATTTCGGCAAAGAATGCCTCTTCAGTGATGCCGAAATCTAAATGTTGGAAATCCGAAATTTACGTAGAGAAATTGTTTGCGAGTGTACATGCAATTGATATTTCCCACTGCCATTTTTCTCATATGTGTAAATGGCAAATATTAGAATTTTAGACATCCATCCATTGTATATAACTTTATCATTTCAAAGATAAAACATTCTTTCAATATGTTCCTTCATTACATCGAATTCAAATGGACGGACAGAAAATATCCGTGACAAGGAAGTTTTTAAAACAATTCACATGGAATCATCGCTATAACTTTGAATGAACTAACAGTCTTAAGACATTTCTGATTCACGAGGAATTTAACATCTGAAGATGATGGTAGTTAATTATCTACTTAATTGAATTGATGGGCATAATTTATTAGTGACCACCACTTGAGAGGAACACTGGACACGATATTTATATCTGGACCTCGCACTTGGCAATATCATATTGCGGAGAATACGATCTTATTGAATTCACGCGAAATAGAGCATTATTTTAAATAAGATACTATTATGATTTTCGATTTTCCTACAGCGATTTATTATTCAGGAGAATTAAATATATATGTTAAAATATTTATTTGAGGCTGATATTTATTGTATATGCGTCTTTGTGGTATATTTTGTGTGCTGTTTCGAAAGAGCAGTAAAAAATAAGAAACGAGGAGGAATTCATTATCTCAATGTATACTGACGAAATGAATTTGTCCTTTCATACTTTGTTATCATAGTTAATTAATTTGATAAATACGTATGACAAATTACATTAATCAGGATGTATATGTGAAAGGAGATATATTATGAAACTTGATTCCAAATTACAAAAATGAAAAATGAAGTTGGAACTCACCTGGATAAGACATAATAACCTGAGAATAGACGGATGTTTAAATTTCGAATCCAAGTAATTTCATCTAGGCTATATAAATCTTTAGGACATAAGTAATCAAATTTTGATTAAACTATATTCTCGTTTCACGGTGGTGAGGCAGGAAGACAGGTTTTCTGATGACCTTTGTCTAGTATTTCTTAAACGTACTGTTTTATAATATCACTAAGCCACAAAAACCTTCATTAAAATGTCCTTAACATTGAGACGGTTTTCTGGTTTTTGATTCCAAATGAATTTGTAGAAGAAAATTTCCAAAACATTCTTTTGAAAAACTTTTAGATTTATCTAGAAGTCTAGATATATCTATACCAGAGCCTGATGTAACCGGTCGAGAGGAGATGCTTACTCCTCCTAGGCACCTGATCCCACCAGGGATCCGTGTTTGCCCATCTCTCTGATTTGTATTTTCTGTAGGAATTGCGACATTGAATACTGTTTGTTATTTTGGTCTTACATAGCAATGCATAGTAAACCGCCCCTGTAGGTACTTTGTATGTTAAGGCAAACGAACCACCTCTCGATCTACATAGAATGAAAATTGTTTTACAGTATATTGTAAAATTAAAAGCTTACTCTGATAACCCTTTATTTAACTGCGTTTTCCAGCCTCTGTTTGAAGATTGATATGACAAAATGAAGACTTGCATCAAATCAATTGGTCTAAGAGTTAAGAAAAATCTAGATGATTTATCTTTGCTCTGGACATTGTAAAACCCTCAACACATTCTGAAATACCGCCGTGGATTGATTATATATTGTTTTAACGTCTCGCTCGCGAATTTGTCACTTATATGAAATCATCACCATTGCCGGTGAAGTGCTGAACAATTCAGGCCTATGCTCGGCGATGAGGGCCTTTGAGCAAGGAGGGATCTTTATCGTGGCACTCCTGCTGTGACTCAGGAGCTCGATTTTTGCTGTGTCATCCGAAGGACCGCCCCATTTAGTCGCCTCTTACGACAAGCTAGGGATACTTGGGATCTATCTTAACCCGGATTCCCACGGAATTGCTGCCTTGGAAATGATTAAAACCCAAATATCACTTTCTGACTAGAAAAGTCGGAAGCAAATGCCGTTGTTTTAAACAAAATTATCCGAAATGAAACAATTCAAACATTCTACAATTGATATTTATACACATGGTTCAAAAGACCAAAATAAAGTCGCTGCTGCTGCAGTAATCACAAACGAAGTTTTCTCTGCATGTCTCCCTATTGAAGCAATAATTTATACCGCCGAAGCTAAGGCTATATCAGCTTGCGTATGAGTACATTAAAATGTCTGATGACAAACATTGTACTATTTTTTCAGATTCCTTACCTTGTCTACAATCAATTGACAACATGAATATTGATCATACATATATTTGAGATATTCTAAACCAGCACTATCTTTTAACTATACAAGGTGAAATAGTTGAGTTCTGCTGCATTCCAAATGATATTGATGTTCATGGCAACACCAAAGCAGACAAAGCAGCAAAATATGCACTTAGATATGATATTGTACACTTTCAAATTCTGTACACTGATTTAAAATATTTCATAAACTGTACGTAAATTCTCTTTGGGAAATGTGTTTGCGTTTCTGTGATTTAAGTAAACTTTATTCTATTCATAGAAAGTAAATAAACCCTGTAATGTCATACTGAAAGGCAACGAAGAAGTTATAATTTGAAGACTACGCATTGGACACTTACAATTGACACATTCTTATCTACTTAACAGAGAAACTTGATCGGTCACACCCGCTGTGCGCTCTCTATCTGGATCAGGTAAACGGAGTAATCTGCAGTCGTAATCAGTGTGGCAGGAATGGGCTAATAATTGGTATGAAACACGTCAGGCAGCATTTGAGGTAATGGAAGGTTGTACTGGCAAATTAGATTGTTATAACGACCATTGAATGTGCGAAATTCTGAGATTAAACGAGACCGAACAAACACCTGGAACATCAACTTCTTTGTCAGTAGCCCGCCTCGATTTAAAAACTGATCATAAGCAGAACAAACTCTTGCGTATCGAATCCGTTGGGAGATATAAACACCATATGCAGAAGATGATGGAATACTGCCACATAAATAAGGGAAGTTGACGATGGAGAAATTGAAATCATCCCGTTTGTCATCAAGTTGAATTGTTAGTTTGCTGCAGGCATCTATTTTCAATAAAATATCTAAGTACGAAGGAGAAGTGGAAGATTCTGGGGCGTCTTTATTTCAAGCTCACTGGAATATGTCAAATCGAGATATGAATGAAAATGATCATTGTTAATAGACAAAACGTCGTCTAGGATATTAAATGTATTTAAAACTGAAGCATGAGTTTGAAGAATTTCATCTTTTGAAAGGGCAGTATAGAAGTGACAGATTAATTAACAATAAATCTATTTAGGGTATCTATGGAAAGGGCATTTTAAGATCTGGTAAAGTACAAATTGGTTTAAAAAATAGTCAATATTATTTGGACATCTATTAGTCACATACAAGTGTCCAACGTTATGCATCAAACTGATGGTCTCCAAGTTGCATTCCAGTGGTGGAACAAATTGGAGCAGAGGCGACTTTAGGTCATATCCATGTACAAACACAGATTACCCGAATTGCGATCAAACGGAGAGTTTCAAATCAGACAACCACCTAACCATTCAACTCTTATATCGACCACAGAATTTGCAAAATACTGACTTTAAATGAGACTGTTGAAACCCGATGGAACATCAATTTATTTGTCAGTAGTCTGTATTGATTAAAAAGATTGCTCACACGCAGAACATTATGTTGCGAATCGACTCTGTTGTGAGACATAAACACCATGTGCGATAACAAAGAAAACTCCAGGAATAAAATTAACCCAGTTTTATAAATATATAAAATTTATTCACGTAAACAAATGACATTAGTAACAGACAAAACAGTGGGGTCCCTCCAACCAATTTAGTATACCTGAAATGTAAATATAAATCATTAATGAAGATTTAGCTGTCAACATTTCACCACATAGTGGGAAGCATTATACACATTAAAACATGAAGATTACAATTTTGAAATATGACTTGCGGACTTACTTTTCTAAGTCTCCTGCTTCCAAAACTGCGTCTGGATCCACCGAAGATGATTCCGTCATTCAAACCATTGAATCCACCAACAGAGGCAGCCGAAGCAGCGGCGGCATTTCCAATTCCCGCAGCAGTGGCGCTAGCGGCAGCAGATCCACCTCCAAGGTTCAAGCCATAGTAGGGGAAAGAGAATTGCCTGTTATAGTGGAACCCTGGGTAGGTGTAGTATTGTCCGGGGTAAGTGTAGTATTGTCCGGGGAACTGAGTGTAATATTGCGATGGGTACCAATAGTTGTTAGGGACAACGTTCCATCCTAATCCACCAGCAGCGGCAGCAGAGGATGCAGCGGCGTTTCCACCAACAGCAGCAGCGGAAGCAGCAGCAGCATTCTGACTAGCAGCGGCAGCAGCAGCGGCGGCGGCGGCGTTTCCTGAAGCAGCGGCGCTGGCGGCAGCTGATCCACCTCCAAGACCGAACAATCCTGTGTTAAGTCCTCCAGTGCCAACGAAACCAGTGCTAACTCCATTGCCACCAGTACTGAGGAGTCCTTGATAAGCTCCATAGAGACCCTGTGATTGGACACCGTACGTACATCCCCATGGTCCACATTTCCCGTAGTAGTCCGATTTGGGGTAGTCTAGGGAATCTGCAAACGCCGAGGCCACAATACAGACAATGGCAATAAATCGCATCATTTTCTAGGAAGAAAAAATATGTTTGTATTAGTATAAAGTAGATAACATCACGTGTACAAGTAAGTTTCGATATTTTCTTTATTACAAGATTCCTTGCAAGTTCTCTGCATGTAGTGCAGGGATTTAAAATATCCCACCAGTACTGTTCGTTTTAAAGGTAAAATGGTATTGAATAACAGTAAGTCAAATTATGTCTTTGAATAATTAAGGTAAGGTAAGACATGCACAGCAAAATGATAAAATGCTTACCTAGATATTTGTTTCAGTCTTGTGAGTTGAACAGCTCTTGTGTCGTACTGAACTGATTAATTTCGTCTGTGTTTTTATAGTGTTAGGAAGAAAGACGTCACGCGGAATGTTGTCCATTGTGGGTTTATAATGACAGAATTAGTATTGAAATGGAGGAAATAAAATAATGATTGACAATGATGACTCTTTGAAATAAGGTTCTTAATTTACAAAGTTCTGAGATGATTTTATGAAACGTAAGTTATATTTTTCATATAAAGAAGTTAAATAGCTAACAGAGCTAGCTCTCGATAGAAGTTTATCCGTACTGCTCTCTGGATTAAAACTTTCAAAACTGATATATCATATTTAATAAATTGGATGAATCGTGTTCATGAGCTATGTATTTCCTTTGCACTTTGTATAGTATAAAATGTAAACGGTACCAATTTTGATATATTAGATGCACATTTCGACAAATACTATCTTTTCAGTGATGCCGAAATCTAAATGTTGGAAATCCGAAATATACGCAGAGAAATTGTATTCGAGTGTACATGCAATTGATAATTCCCACTGCCATTTTTCTCGTATGTGTAAATGGCAAATATTAGAATTTTAGACATCCATTAATTGCATATAACTTTATCATTTCAAAGATTAAACATTCTTTCAATATGTTCCTTCTGTACATCGATTGGAAATGGACGGACGCAAAATATCCGTGACAAGGAAGTTTTTCACACAATTCACATCGAATCATCGCTATGACTTTGGATGAGTTAACAGTCTTAAGACATTTCTGATTTACGAGGAATTTAACATCTCAAGGTGATGGTAGTTAATTATCTACTTAATTGAATTGATGGACATAATTGATTAATTACCACCATTTGAGAAGAACACTGGACAAGATATTTCTGTCTAGACCTCGCACCTGGGAATATCATATTGCGGAGAATAAGATATTATTGAATTCACGCGAAATAGAGCATTATTTTAAATAAGATACTATTATGATTTTGGATTTTGCTACAGCGAATTATTCCTCAGGAGAATTACATATAAATCTGTTAAAATATTTATTTTAAGTTGATATTCATTGTATATGCGTCTTTGTGGTATATTTTGTGTGCTGTTTCGAAAGAGCTGTTAAGAATAAGAAATCATTGGGATTTCATTATCTCGATGTATACTGACGAAATGAATTTAACCCTTCATACTTTGTTATCATAGTTATTTAATTTGATAATTACGTATGACAAATGACATTATTCAGGATGTATATGTGAAACGAGATATATTATTACACTTGAATCCAAAGTACACAATTCATATTTTCATTAGTTGTTTTTGAACGAAATGTGTGTAAAAATTGAAAAATGAAGTTGGAACTCACCTGGATAAGACATAATTACCTGAGAATAGACGGAGGTTTAAATTTCGAATCCAAGTAATTTCATCTAGCCTATATAAATCTTTAGGACATAGGTAATCAAATCTTGATTTAAGTATATTCTCGTTTGATGATGGTGAGGCCGGAATACAGGTTTTCTGATGACGTTTGTCTAGTATTTCTTAAACGTACTGTTTTATAATATCACTAAGCCACAAAAACCTTCATTAAAATGTTCTTAACATTGAGACGGTTCTCTGGTTTTTGATTCCAAATGAATTTTTAGAAGAAAATTTCCAAACCATTCTTTTGAAAAAGTTTTGGATTTATCTAGAAGTCTAGATATATCTATACCAGAGCCTGGTGTGGCAGGTCGACAGAGGATGCTAACTCCTCCTAGGCCCCTGATCCCACTTCTGGTATGACCAGGGGTCCGTGTTTGCCCATCTCTCTGATTTGTATATTCTGTAGGAATTACGAGATTGAATACTGTTTGCTATTTTGGCCTTTTCATAGCAATGCTGAAGGAGAAATGTACAAATGTACAAATGTATAAAGTTGTAGCAAATACGAAATGTACATCTGTATCGTTCGCTAATCCAGTTTAAACGATACTACGGCTGTATAGTATATAGAGCGGTAAGAACATCTTATATCAAAGGTCTTCATCCAAATAGTTCCAAGAACTTCGACTTGGCACAGGTGTTTTTCGAACCGCACCTGTAGATACTTTGTATGTTAAGGCAAACGAACCACCTCTCGATCTACATAGAATGAAACTTGTCTTACAGTTTATTGTAAAATTGAAAGCTTAATCTGATAGCCCTTTATTTAACTGCGTTTTCCAGCCTCTGTTTGAAGATTGATATGACAAAATGAAGACTTGCATCAAATCTATTGGTCTAAGAGTTAGAAAAAATCTAGATGATTTTATCTGGGCTTTGGACATTGTAAAACCCTCAACACATTCTGAAATACCGCCGTGGATTGATTATATATTGTTTTAACGTCCCGCTAGCGCATTTGTCACTCATATGGAGATATCATCATTGCTGGCGAAGAGCTGCAAAATTTAGGCCTATGCTCGGCGCTGAGGGCCTTTGAGCAGGCAGGGATCTTTACGTGGCACAACTGCTGTGACAGGGGAGCTCGATTTTTGCGATGTCATCCGAAGGACCACCCCATTTAGTCGCCTCTTACGACAAGCAAGGAGTACTGAGGATCTATTTTAACCCGGATCCTCACGGGATTGCTGCCTTGGAAATTACTAAAACCAAAATATCACTTTCTGAATAGAAACGTCGAAAGCAAATTCCGTTGTTTTAAACAAAATTATCCGAAATGAAACAATTCAAACATTCTACAATTGATATTTATACACATGGTTCAAAAGACCAAAATAAAGTCGCTGCTGCTGCAGTAATTACAAACAACGTTTTCTTTGCATGTCTTCCTACTGAAGCAATAATTTATACCGCCGAAGCTAAAGCTATAGCAGCCTGCGTATGAGTACATTAAAATGTCTAATGACAAACATTTTACGATATTCGCAGATTCCTTACTTTGTCTACAATCAATTGACAACATGAATATTGATCATACATACATTTGAGATATTCTAAACCAGCACTATCCTTTAACGATACAAGGTAAAATAGTTGAGTTCTGCTGGATTCGAAGTCATATTGGTATTCATGGCAACACCAAAGCAGACAAAGCAGCAAAATATGCACTTAAATATGATATTGTACACTTTCAAATTCTGTACACTGATTTAAAATAAATCATAAAACTATACGTTAATTATCTTTGGGAAATCTGTTGCATTTCTATGATTTACGTAAAGTTTATTCTATTCAAAGAAAGTAAATAAACCCTGTAACGTCATACTGAAACGCGACGAAGAAGTTATAATTTCAAGACTACGCATTGGACACTCACAATTGACACATTCTTATCTACTTCACACCGAAACTGGACCTGTCACACCCGCTGTGCGCTACGTTTCAATATTGTGAATTCGAGAAAAGTTTTGTGAATTCAAATTCAATAAAAGTTCTTTAGGATTTGTAAGAATCCACATTTGAGTAACACCACTTCTGGCACATGTAGTGGCACAGTACGTTTGAAGTTTCTCCTTCACAGCAGTTAATAGTTTCTTAAGGAGCAAAGACAGACCTTGGTAGAACGTATACTTGATCCAGCAGTGCATCTTGTTTGTAAGGGTTTTTGTGGAGTATGGGGATTCAGTATTGGTACGGTAACTCATATTCATCCGTTTCATTGACTGGGGTATTAAATGTATTTAAACCTGAAGCATGATTTTGAAGAATTTCATTTTTTGAAAGGGCAGTATAGAAGTGTCAGATTAATTAACAATGAATCTATATAGGGTATCTATGGAAAGGGCATTTTAAGATCTGGTAACAGCCGCCGGATAGCTGAAAAATTGCTCAGGCGGCTATAAAAAACAAACAAACAAACAAACAAAAGATCTGGTAAAGTACAAATTGGTTTAAAAAATAGTCGACTTAACATTATTTGGACGTCTATTAGTAACATACAAGTGTCCAACGTTATGCATCAACTTGATGGTCTCCAAGTTGCATTCCAGTAGTAGAACAAATTGGCGCATTAAATTTAAATCCAGAGGCGACTTCGGTTCATATCCAAGTACGAAGACAGATTACCCAAAATTCCGATCAAACGGAGAGTTTCAAATCAGACAACCACTTAACCATTCAACTCTTATATCGACCACAGAATTTACGAAATACTGACTTTAAATAAGACTGTTGAAACCCCATGGAACATCAATTTATTTGTCAGTAGTCTGCATTGATTAAAAGGACTGCTCACACGATTATCATGCGAATCGACTCTGTTGTGAGACATAAACACCATGTGTGATAACAAAGAAAACTCCAGTAATAAAATTAACCCAGTTTTATAAATATATAAAATTTATTCACGTAAACAAATGACATTAGTAACAGACAATCATTGGGGTCCCTCCAACCAATTTAGTATACCTGAAATGTAAATATAAATCATTAATAAACATTTACTAATCAACATTTCACCACATAGTGGGAAACATTATACACATTAAAACATGAAGATTACAATTTTGAAATATGACTTGCGGACTTACTTTTCTAAGTCTCCTGCTTCCAAAACTGCGTCTGGATCCACCGAAGATGATTCCGTCATTCAAACCATTGAATCCACCAACAGAGGCAGCCGAAGCAGCGGCGGCATTTCCAATTCCCGCAGCAGTGGCGCTAGCGGCAGCAGATCCACCTCCAAGGTTCAAGCCATAGTAGGGGAAAGAGAATTGCCTGTTATAGTGGAACCCTGGGTAGGTGTAGTATTGTCCGGGGTAAGTGTAGTATTGTCCGGGGAAATGAGTGTAATATTGCGATGGGTACCAATAGTTGTTAGGGACAACGTTCCATCCTAATCCACCAGCAGCGGCAGCAGAGGATGCAGCGGCGTTTCCACCAACAGCAGCAGCGGAAGCAGCAGCAGCATTCTGACTAGCAGCGGCAGCAGCAGCGGCGGCGTGTCCTGAAGCAGCGGCGCTGGCGGCAGCTGATCCACCTCCAAGACCGAACAATCCTGTGTTAAGTCCTCCAGTGCCAACGAAACCAGTGCTAACGCCATTGCCACCAGTACTGAGGAGTCCTTGATAAGCTCCATAGAGACCCTGTGATTGGACACCGTAAGTACATCCCCATGGTCCACATTTCCCGTAGTAGTCCGATTTGGGGTAGTCTAAGGAGTCTGCAAACGCCGAGGCCACAATACAGAGAATGGCAATGAATCGCATCATTTTCTAGAAAGAAAAGATATATTTGTATGAGCACAAAGGATATAACAGAACGTCTCCAGCCTGGTTTTTGTAATATTTTTATATTCCTTACAAGTTCCATGTTTCTAGTGCAGGGATTTAAAATAGCCCACCAGTAGTGTTGAATTTAAAAGGAGAATGTTATTGAGTAACAGTGAGTAAAGGTATTTCTTTGAATAATTGAGATGAATTAAGATATGGACACAAAATGATAAGAATAATAATTGAGGTAAGACATGCACAGGAAAATGATAAAATGCTTACCTAGATGTTTGTGTCAGTCTTGTGAGTTCAACAGCTCATTTGTCGCACTGAACTGGTGAATTTGGTCTCTGTTTTTATAGTGTTAGGAACAAAGACGTCATACGTAAGATTGTACTTTGTGGGTTTATAATTACAAAATTAGTATTGAAATGAAGGAAATAAAATAATGATTGACAATGATGCCTATTTGAAACAAAATCTGATATGATTTTATGTAAAATAAGGTATATATTTCATATAAAGGAATTAAATTTGCTCTCGTTGGAAATACATTGCCTGGGATAATTCTATCTGTACTGCTCTCTGGATTAAAATACTATCAAAACTGATATATCACATTTAATAAATTGGATTAATAATGTCCATTAGCTAGGGGACCCTTTTATACTTTTTTTATACCTGACTTAATGTACGCACATGAAGAACATGTGAGTTTGCATGCAATTGCTATTTCCCAATACCGTTTTTCTCATATATGTACATGGCAAATTTTAGACCTCTAGGCATACATCGATTTTAGATATTAAGCATTCTTTCAATTATTATACATTCTTTGAATATTTTTTTTGCCCGTTGATGAAAATTTGACGTACACAAAATATCCTTTACAAGGAAGTTCTTAAAACAATTCCCATCGAATCATCACTATAATTTTGGATGAGTTAACATTCTTAAAACATTTCTGATTCATGAGGAAGTTAACATCTCACGGTGATGTTAGTTAATTGTCTACTTAATTGAATTGATGGACATAATTTATTATTGTCCACCATTTTAGAGGAAACCTAGACAGGATATTTATATCTAGACCTCGCACCTGGCACTGTCGTATTTCGGAGAATATGATAATACTTAATTCACACGAAATAAAGCATTTTTCGTAAGTCTGATATTATTATGATTTTCAAACTTTGCTACAGCGATCTTTTATCCAGGAGAATTATATATTTTGTCTAAAATATTCAGTTTAGGTTTACATCCATCGTGCAAGTCTCTTTGAAATGGAATGAAATGTTTCGAAAGAGCAGAAAAAGACAATAAACAAGGGGAAACTTCATCATCGTCATCTACACTGACGAAAGGAACGGGGCCTTTGATGATTTGTTACTGTATTTAATTGATTTGATAATTACGTATTTAAAATTGCGTTAATCATGGATATGTATGTGAAACGATATACATTATGTCACTTTAATCCAGAGTACACAACTTTTATAAGAGGTTTGTGAACGCCATGTGTGTCAAAATTGGAAACAAAGTTGGAACTCACCTGGGTGAGACATCGTAACTTGAGACTGAAGTTTAAATTTCGAATCCACTAATTTCACAAAAAATCAAAATAAATAAATAAAATTTTCAGGCTATATTTGCATTTAATTTTCTTTATAAACCAGAAGTTTTGTAAACATCTATGCTAAATACATCTTTAAGGTATAAGTAACCAAATTTTAATTCAAGTTCATTCTCGGTTTGGGGTGACGACACAGGAATAGAGACACTGATGTTTTCTGATGAAGGTTGTCTAGTATTTCTTAAATGAACTGTTTAATAATACCACTAATCAGCTAATACCAGCAGAAAAACCTCTTAAAAGTTTGTAAGCAACATTGAAACGGCACTCTCTCAGTTTTGTACATGGGAATTTGTAGAAGAAAAGTTTCAAAGCATTCTTTTCAAAACCGTCTAGATTCATCTGCATAAAAATAGTGGAGTAAGCAGATGAAATTCAAAAACAAAATTCCAAGTATATTTTTAGCATGTTACAAAGGATATGTTTATTCCAAAACGTCTACCTGAAAAGAAAAACATCTTGCTGTAGCCTTCAACATGACATTTAGAAATATAGACGATGTTTTATGTATTAACAATAACCAATTTCATTCATAGGTCGAGCGTATATATCCCAGAGAACTCGAAATAAAAGACACCATTGGGTTTTCCACATCTGCTTCATACTTAAATATTTTATTGAAAATTGATGTTAACGGCAAAGTAACAACTCAACGTTATGGTAAACGGAATAACGTTAGCTTCTCTATTGTCAACATCCCATATTTATGTTTCAATATTCCATTATCACCAAGCCGCAGGATAGCTGAAAAATTGCTCAAGCGGCTATAAACAATAAATAATCAATCAATCAATCCATTATCACCCGAGTGTGGAGTATATATCTCTACACTGATTCAATGCGCTTGAGGATGTTTTAAATCGAGGGAGGCTACTGGCAAATGAGTTGAAGTTACTATGATTCGACAGTCTCAATTAAAGTCAGCATATTGCGTATTCTATGACCTATGAGATGATAGGACACATTCTGACATACTGTTCTCCAAAGATGCAGTGTGGAATCAGATTTGTTTACGTCAATATTTCAGGTTTAGCAAAGGACAAGAAAAAGATTGGAAAGTTGTAAAAGGTTAAGGGGCACTCTTTATACATCTTCTTACCACGAAACATGGTGTATAATGTGATCAATAAATGTAACGGCACTAACATGCAGCGTAGAATAGGTGGAGATATTAAAGCAGATTGTGAAAGTCTTTGGTGAGGTAAAATCCGATATGACGTCATAATTGAAATAAGTATATCATTATTTGATTACACATTTAACTCCGATTTTGTTTCCATTTAGCTTTTATTCATAAAAAATAAACCATACAGCTACTAAGATCCAAAATACAAAAATACTACGCTGCTGTCGAGTAACCTGTATCTGATGAATATGAAAGCAATCTGGTGACTATCCATCAAGTGACGATGGCACGTGTACATGTACAAAGACATTGATAATTGTATTATGTAAATATCGACAAAATGTGGAGTGTTTGAAATATATATCATGGGATATGTAGAATATATATGTGAAACACTGACAATTTATTGGTAATTTGATTGATTATTTATGGCTTTCCGCCACACTCAACAATTTTTCAGTTATCTGGTGGCGTCCAGTTTTTGTTGGTGGAGGAGAGAACCCAGATACAATGTACCTGGGAAGAGACCACCGACCTTCCGCAAGTGAACTGGCAAACTTGCTCACATAACGCCGCGGCCGAGATTCGAAAACGCGCCGACAGAGGTGAGAGGCTTTGTGATTTGGAGCCCGATGCTCTAACCACTCGGCCACGGAGGCCCTCTTTGGTGATTTGAAGGTATGTTAATTCCATTCATTGACAATTTGTTCAATGAAAAAAACAACAATTCATTTAGCATGCTAATCCGATTCTGCTCTGTCACACCCTGACATCAATAGGCTAAGATAACTAACAGTATTCAATCTCGTAATTCTTATAGAAAATACAAGTTAGGTAGAGATGGGCAAACATGGACCCCTGGACATACCAGAGATGGGATCAGGCGCCTAGGAGGAGTAAGCATCCCCTGTCGACCTATCACCCCCGACGTGAGCCCTACATCCCGATCAGATAAACATAGCAATCCGAAGTCAGAATCATTGTGCCGAGAATGGCCTAACAATTTGTATGAAACAAACCAGACTGCATTTGACCTAATGAAAAGTTGTACTGGCAAATTAGATTGTTATAATGACCATAGACTTTGCGAAGTTCTGAGATTAGACGAGTCTCCACAAACCCCTGTAACATCAAGTTGTTTGTAAGTAGCCTGCCTAGATTTAAAAACAGATCACAAGCAAAACAAGATCTTGCGTATCGAATCAGTTGAGTGATGTAAACCACATATGCAGATGATAGTGAAATATTGCAACATAAATATGGGGAGTTGACGATGGAGAACATTATTATGAATGGCGGCGAAAAAATGGAGAAGCCTGATTAACCACCAAAAATTTCCAGGAAGTGACCTTAAAGTATCCGCGTAACATTTGCTTAAAGCTTATATCTCCAGGATGGGGTTAAAATCTACATACATGCTTGGATGTAAGAAATACGTAACTACAATGTTGTAGTACTGGATTAGTTCAAAGTCAGAAAAGTTCTATGTCTGCACGATTTTACCATTTCTGCTTCATCGAATATATTTTCAATTTTATACTCCTATACGTGCTATAATATAATTTATAATGCCAGTAGGTGGGACTTGGAACGAATTTAGCTGTTATACTATATCACTTTGCTTTATATAGCTTTCTGAGTAGAACACTGATTCTTAAAAAAGTCTAAATTAATTCAATCGAAACATTTTATAAAAGATAACGATATTGGTAAATTATTTAATAATTTGATCTCTACCATCCCCTTTTTAAAGTTGCATTTTAAATTTTAAGATACAAAAGATTTAATTGATGTGAGAGTTTAGAAATTGATATTATTATTACTTAATATGAGCCTTTAAACTTGAGAATTCTATATGATGAATTTTTCCGAATATCAAGTGCAAAAAGATCATTATTTTCAACTGACTAGTATTAAACTTTGTTTAATATCTGTATTGTTAGAAGACATGATTATACATCCGCATGATTGATCTGCCTTGCTTATATTGTGTGGCCACCAACAGACAAATCAAGTTCAAAGGAATAAATCTTCAGTAAAAGTTTGGTGCAGACAGATTATATTGACACCATTGCTCAACAACCAGCATCATGACCCCAGTTTTTCTTTTCAAATGACTAATTCTCCTTCAACGTTGAAATCAAAAACAATGATAAAAAACTCAGGTGCGATTCTCTTTAATGCGGATAAAACGCGCATCCGTGTGAATAAGCGTTATATCTAAGTTTTTTGTGCGTAAGAAAAAGCGTCCATTCATGTATATTATACAATAAATGTCAAATTGATGGAAATTAATTCAAATTACAGGGACGTTATGAATGAAGAGGTTTGTTATTCTAAGGTTTAAAGGTTTTATGACAGGTCGCGGTAGATCAGTGGTTATAACGTTCGCTTCGTAACTGAGAGGTCGTGAGTTCGAGCCCCGCTCGTACCTTGATAGCATTAAACCTAAGGCGTAAACATAGGTAGTGATTACTCCTTCGCCAAACGCTCGGCATTTAGAAGTGAAAATCACGGGTCTTTCGGATATGATCCTAAAAACGGAGGTCCTGTGTCGCGGCAGGCATTGGCAATATCACTGCTATGTCCCTGATAGTTAAGCATAGGTCTAGAATTTGTAGCACTTCACCTACAATTGGTGTCGTCCCTATATAAGTGAAAAAAGTGTCAATCCGTTGTTTTGGCTAAATTAGCGTCTGTAGGCGTTACATTTCTTGACTAGCATCGCGTATTGAAGTACTAAAAGGTAATGAGCCCCTAGGTCCTTATTCACAAGGAATTAGCATCCGTTTGAAAACACACTGCAAACGCTCGAATGGTAATCCACTATCAGATGCCCGTTTCATTTCCAATAGAGGCCTTGATAAGGGTTGGAATATTTTTGATCACTTTATTATGTATGGGAACATTACTTACACAGTGGTCTTGATAACAAAGAAAACCCCAGTAATAAAATAAACCAGTTTTATAAATATAAAAAATTTATTCACCTAAAGAAATAACATCAGTAACAGAGAATCGTGGGTACCTCCAACCATTTAGTATACCTGAAATGTAAATATAAATCATTAATGAACATTTACTAGTTAACAATTCGGCACATATGAGAACTAGAACACACATTAAACGATAGATACTATAATTTTGAAATATTATTTGTGGACTTACTTTCCTAAGTCTCCTGCTTCCAAAACTGCGTCCGGATCCACCGAAAATGATTCCGTCATTAAAACCATTGAATCCACCAACAGAGGCAGCCGAAGCAGCGGCGGCATTTCCAATTCCCGCAGCAGTAGCGCTAGCGGCAGCAGATCCACCTCCAAGGTTCAAGCCAAAGTAGGGGAAAGAGAATTGCCTGTTATAGTGGAATCCTGGGTAGGTGTAGTATTGTCCGGGGTAAGTGTAGTATTGTCCTGGGAAATGAGTGTAATATTGCGATGGGTACCAATAGTTGTTAGGGACAACGTTCCATCCTAATCCACCAGCAGCGGCAGCGGAGGATGCAGCAGCGTTTCCACCAACAGCAGCAGCGGAAGCAGCAGCAGCATTCTGACTAGCAGCGGCAGCAGCAGCAGCAGCGGCGGCGGCGTTTCCTGAAGCAGCGGCGCTGGCGGCAGCTGATCCACCTCCAAGACCGAACAATCCTGTGTTAAGTCCTCCAGTGCCAACGAAACCAGTGCTAACTCCATTGCCACCAGTACTGAGGAGTCCTTGATAAGCTCCATAGAGACCCTGTGATTGGACACCATAAGTACATCCCCATGGTCCACATTTCCCGTAGTAGTCCGATTTGGGGTAGTCTAGGGAGTCTGCAAATGTGCAGGCCACAATGCAGGCAATAGCAATGAATCGCATCATTTTCTAGAAAATAACATTATATTTGTATTGCTTCAAATAATATATAGCATATATGTAGCTGTCGATATAACTACTAGTTTTCTTGAAACATGTTTTTATATATGATGGGGATGTTGAAAATAATTCCACCCGTGCTATTCATTTGAAAGAATGACACGTATTAAAAATAAGTAAATCTCAGTATTAATATTTCTTGAAATAATTGAGTTGAAATTAAGACAAAGACAGAAAAATGGATAAAATACTTACCTGGATGTTTGTGTGAGTCTTGTGAGTTTAACAGCTCTTGTGTCGCACTGAACTGGTGAATTGGGTCTCTGTTTTTATAGTGTTAGAAAAAAAGACGTCACACGGAAGATTGTCCTTTGCGGTTTTTTTCAATTGTGTTGATAATCACACAACTAAAACGAAATGAAGGAAATAAAATAATGATTGACAGTAATTACTCTTTTAGTTGAGCTCCACGTTTTACAATTTCTCTTTATCAAGAATATATATGTGATAATAATTCATGAAATTGCTTACAATATCATGCTAGGAATTGAAAGACATTGCCATTAATATATTTATATGTTTTCTCTCGCCAGCAAGAAGATATCGAAACTGATATTTTTGATTAATCATGGTTATCAGCTTTGTGTTTCTCTCATACATGTTTTACACATTTCACATTTCATTATGTATACATATGAAGTGTATGTGAATCGGCTTTGTTATCTTATTTATATGTAAATGGTTTTTCCCCATAACCATTTGTTGGTCCTTGTACATTGCACATGTTACAAAGAAATTCATTGCGCAACACTCAATAATTGCTGTATTAGTTATTTTATAAAAAATTTATTTCAATCGTTTAGAAATTGAAGGGAGTCCAGAAAACAAATCATTGAATCATCGCTATCCTCGTAAGGTAATGAACATTCGTCGGAAGAAACTGCCTCGGTTAATACATGAGGAATTATTACACGATAATGACATTTTTTTCTATTGATTTAAATCATTGATATTCATCGCGTCATAGATGTGGAGAGGTAATTTATATATATGTTGCATAAGGCCTAATCTTATTGTATCAATTCACTAAATAAGATATCGCTATTCAAAAAAAAAAATAAAAAAAATTAACCCCCCCCCCCAAAAAAAAATTCCTTCAACTTGGCATTTAGGTCTCTCGACAAATTTTACAATACTCATTTTCATTCATACATGTGAATTCGATATATATTCAAGTGATCTTAAAATTTAAAGAACCACCACTGCACCTTCGACATCTGTTTCACGCACGAATATTGTATTGGAGATAGATGTTAAAGCCAAACTAGCTATGCACCTTTATGACAAACACGATAACTTCATTTCGTTTTCTCTATATCAAATTTCTATATGTATATAGTAATATTCAAGTTTACTTGCACATGCATTTTGTCTCTTTTCTGATTTTTTTAAGGTAAGAACATGTTTTGAGTATGATACAGTGGTTTTCCATCGTGGAATGCTACAGACGAATATTTTGATGGAGCAGGACTTTGACAAAGTCTTGTTTGAAATAAGCAATTCGCAAATTGTACGCTCGTTATAACCATCTTCTTTATATATAAAATATATCATTATGTCAAATGTTGTTTGAAGTGATTCATTTCAATAATAGGCCTTACTTTATATGCTTATTTCCTATATTTAACTCATCAAGATACAGGGCGTACGGCGGGTGCGACGGGTAAACAGGGGATGCTTACTCCTTCTAGGCACATGCTATCACGTTTTGTGTGTTCAGAAATCCGTTCTTGCCTTACTCTTAATAGAGATGATAAGATTGGTTAATAGTGTTGTTTATTATTTTCAATGTTTATAGTTGAAATAAAACAAGATGCATTACTTGTTATTTAGATGTCATTGTCACTTTTACATTTTGCTCCGATTCTCTTCTACCCAGCAAATTTAGACGAAATGGTTTTGCAGGTTGATGCTCGTTCTATGTTTGAGATAGCCTGTGTAGAATGTCAGGAAATAGCCACAATATATTTATTTATTATTTTCCGCCACAATAAACAATTTTTCAGTTATCTGGTGGTGTCCAGTTTTTGTTGGTGGAGGAGAGAACCCAGATACAATGTACCTGGAAAGAGACCACCGACCTTCCGCAAGTGAACTGGCAAACTTGCTCACATAACGCCGCGGCCGAGATTCGAACACGCGCCGACAGAGATGAGAGGCTTTGTGATTTTGAGCCCGATGCTCTAACCACTCGGCCGCGGAAGCCCCCCTACAATATAAGATGAAGCGAACTTACCTGAGTTTGTGGTATATTTTACTAAATAGGCCGAACATATAAAATGTAAACGTAAACGTTAGTTTTTGCATATTATGTGAATTGGCTAATGCTATCATATGCCATTGAAAAGTACACGATTTTACTTGTGGATGTAGAAATAAAAAAAGTCTGCAGTCAATTATCTACTGACGTCTTAAGTTTTTCTGATGACATTTGTCTAGTAAAATGAAGATAACGGAAAGTGATCAATCTCATGATCTTATAAAGAATACAAAATTAAGAGTAGGTCATACATGATCCTTCTGGACACAGCAGATGTGAAACCAAGTGTCGAGGAGGAGTAAGCATTTCCGGTGATCAGTACTGTTCTCCAGTACCACTAAAACCAGAAAAGTCAAGACCAGCATGAAAAACTGTTCCTAGGTAGTCCGCTAAATGGAAAATTCCTTCGATTATTTTGTTTTCAGAGGAATATGTAGAGGAAACATTTGAGCTTGAAAGGTATAAGTTTTTTAATGACGTTGGATTTGTATCAATCATGACCCATACACTAGGCCGGAGCTATAATAGGGGTGTAATGCGATACGTATGCATTAATAGGATAGCCATCGCACTTTGTGTTTGAAAGAGATGATAGGATATACTCGGACAAACTGGTATGTAGAGATATGTAGTGTAGATTCAGTTTTGTTTATCCCAATATATTTATTTTTGAATAGGACAGTAAAATGTTAAGAGAAGGATGAACACGAGTCCCTGATACATAAGTGGTGGGATCTGTTGTCTAGGAGGAATAAACATACCCTGTTGACCGGTCATACTCGCCCAAAGTCATAATCAGATAAAAGGAGTAATCCTTTGTCAAAAGCAGTGTGTAAAGAGTGACCGAATAATTGGTATTGAAGGCGATAAATACGTTTTACAAACCACACCCAAAACTACACTTTAATATAATACATAATATGCTGTACTTGGATACGAATACTTTACTGTTAAAGCTCAATTTCTAATGAAAAAATGTATCTGAAATATATTATACAACACAAAAAGGAAAATCGTTACGCAACGCACATGGAACAAATAACTGTCTAAATTATAAGAAAAGGCCAAGATAACTAACAATATTCAATCTCGTAATTCCTATAGAAAATACAAATCAGAGAGATGGGCAAACACGGACCCCTGGTCATACCAGAGGTGGGATCAGGTGCCTAGAAGGAGTAAGCATCCCCTTTCGACCGGTCACACCCGCCATATATTCCGATCAGGTGAACGGAACAATCCAAAGTCAGAATCAGTGTATCAATAACGGCTTAACAATTGGTATGAAACACGTAAAACAGCATTTGACTTAATGGTACGTTCTTCTGGCAAACTAGATCGTTATAACGACCATAAAATTTGCGAAATGCTGACTTTAGACGAAGCTGTGCAAACCCCTGTAACATCAACTTCTTTGTCAGTAGTCCGCCTCGATTTAAATACTGATCATAAGTAGAACAAGCTCTTGCGTATCGAATTTGTTGGGAGATGTAAACACCATATGCAGATGATGCTGGAATATTGCCACATAAATAAGGGAATTTAACGATGGGGAAATTGAAATCATCCCGTTTGTCACAAAGTTGAGTTGTTATTTTTAATTTCAAATCTATATTCGCCATGTATTGTGCGTAAGAAAAAACGTCCATTCATTTGTATTATAATAAGAAATGTCAAATAGATAGAAATTAATTCAATTACAGGAGACTTTCTGACTGATGCGGTTTCATATTGTAATGTTTGAGATTTTAGAAATAATTAGAAAAATAATTTTTATTACCGGTTCCAAATTTCACTAAGGTTGGTTAATTATGTAATAGTCTTGTATATTGGGCGGATTAGTATGTATTTCATTGTTTTTTTTATATATAGAAAGATGACTTCACACCTTTGTTGATATGTTCTAAATAAGCAATTATTTTCATTTGATGGCTTAAACATTAGTTAATGCGCATTAAATATGAACCGCGGTCACAAGAGGGTTTTAATGGATATTAATTTACTTCGAATTAAAATTTACGTCGCGTTTCAAGGCGCATCAAATTTACTTCGCATTAGCTCCGTGTGAACGGAAATCAATGCGGATCAATTTATTCGCATGAATAATGGCAAATTTTGGTTACAGGCATCATATCCGTGGTGAGCTATAGATAATTATATTATCAGAGAGAAACAATTCTAAATCATTGTTATAATCTTTAAGTTCGCTGCTTAGCTTTTGAGCACAACTGCGCATGATGTTATAACTTAGTATTCACTGGTTCAATACTGGTCCCATTGGTCCAAACATTTTACACATATATACTTAAACGTTATCCAGTTGAGAAATTTCGTGCCAATTCAAATTATGAAAATTTTGAAAGCGTTTGGAAGGGATCACATTGTTTGTTGGATTGTGTAATCGAAAAGTTCTGAATTTGCATGCTGTTATACATCCTGCTTCATCCAGTATATCGGACATTTGTATGCGTGCAATTCAGTTTTATAATTTATCGTACAAGTAATTGCAACTAGAAATTAATTTAAATGTTATAATTTATTAATTTGCTTGATATATTTTTCCAAACAGAACACTGATTCTTAAAAATGTCTAAATTAATTCAGTCGAAATTTTATATAAAATTGATCATTTTGACTGATCATTTACAAATTTGATCTACAATCCCCACTTTTTAAATGTTCCTTCATTAAATTTTAAGAAAAGCTTTTCAAACTGATGTGAAATGTTCATGTATAGGAATACTGTACTTTCAAAGCTTAATTACTAATACAAATCCATCTGAAATATAACACACAACACAAACGCAAAGTGGTAACGAAATATGCAGTAATCAAAACCTGCCTAAATGAAATGCTATGCCTTATTTCATATTTATATTCATCGTCGGAGTAAAAAAATGTCCACTCATTCATGTGTATTATACAGCAAATGTGAAATAGACTTTCTGAATTAAGACGTTTCAAATCTTAATATTTAAAATTTGATAAATGATTAGAAATGTAACATTTTACTACTGGTTCGAAATTTTGCTAAGGCGTGTTAGTTGGATGAACAGGTGCATATCAGGAACTTATCAACTGTATCAAAAGGTGAAGATAACAGACAGTGATCAATCGCATAGCTCCTGTAAGGAATACAAAATAAAGAGAAGGGCAAACGCGTATCTTAAAGGTAGAATCACGCGTATAGGATTAAGAATTTTAGATCTAGGGGTAACGGCGATGTGACCGGTCAACAGGGATGATTATTCCTCTTAGACAGTAGATTCCACCTTTTGTATAGTCAGGGATCCGTGTTTGTCCCTTTGTATTTCGGGCTGATTGCTATGTATTTCACACTGCACTGTCTATAGAAACTATAATGATGTTGGCATCGGTTATGTTGTCTTATAGAGTAAACTTAGTTTTTTTTTTTTATTGTGTTCTCAATATGAAATGATTTTCATTTTACCGTTTGAAATATTATCTTCCGTAATTAGGTATATTTGACTGTTTTATTATTTCACAACACAGTTGCTAATACTCTAGTTATCTATTCTCAGACAGCAGTAGTTGAAGAATGATAATACATCACTGACATCAAAACTATTTTCATCTAATTTGTCTGAATGATGACAAGACCCCATCATCAGTGAGATCACTTTACACAAGAAATGTGTTTATGAATATTACTTTAACAGTCGTAGTATTCTTAATAACAAATAAATGAAAGAAGATCAGTCATATTTATAAATATACAAAATTTATTCACGTAAACAAATGGCATTCTAGCAGACAATCATGGATTCCCTCCAACCATTTTAGTATACCTGAAATGCAAATGTGAATCGTTAATGAACATTAATAACATTTGAGCACATAGTCAGAAGTATTATGCACATTAACACAGAAATACTACAATTTTGAAATATAACTTGCGGTCTTACTTTTCTAAGTCTCCTGCTTCCAAAACTGCGTCTGGATCCACCGAAGATGATTCCGTCATTAAAACCATTGAACCCACCAACAGAGGCAGCCGAAGCAGCGGCGGCATTTCCAATTCCTGCAGCAGTGGCGCTAGCGGCAGCAGATCCACCTCCAAGGTTCAATCCAGAGTAGGGGAAAGAGAATTGCCTGTTATAGTGGAATTCTGGGTAGGTGTAGTATTGTCCGGGGTAAGTGTAGTATTGTCGTGGGAAATGAGTGTAATATTGCGATGGGTACCAATAGTTGTTAGGGACAACGTTCCATCCTAATCCACCAGCAGCGGCAGCGGAGGATGCAGCGGCGTTTCCACCAACAGCAGCAGCGGAAGCAGCAGCAGCATTCTGACTAGCAGCGGCAGCAGCAGCAGCGGCGGCGGCGTTTCCTGAAGCAGCGGCGCTGGCGGCAGCTGATCCACCTCCAAGACCGAACAATCCTGTGTTAAGTCCTCCAGTGCCAACGAAACCAGTGCTAACTCCATTGCCACCAGTACTGAGGAGTCCTTGATAAGCTCCATAGAGACCCTGTGATTGGACACCGTAAGTACATCCCCATGGTCCACATTTCCCGTAGTAATCCGATTTGGGGTAATCTAGGGAGTCTGCAAATGTGCAGGCCACAATGCAGGCAATGGCAATGAATCGCATCATTTTCTAGAAAATAGAATCATATTTTAATATTAAGCAAACTTCAGACGACATATAGCATAAATATGGGTATCGATATCACTTCAGATTACTAGATGTCTTGAAAATTGTGTTGATATAGTGTAGTGATTTTATTAAATGAAAAAAATCACCAGTACTATTAATTAGAAAGATACAATATCAGTTAACAGTGAGTAAATCTCAGCATTAATATTTCTTAAACTAATTCAAATGAAGTTAAGGCATATACAAAGAAGTGATAAAATGCTTACCTGGATGTTTGTGTCAGTCTTGGGAGTTCAACAGCTCTTTTGTCGCACTGAACTGGTGAAATTGGTCTCTGTTTTTATAGTGTTAGGTACACAGACGTCACATGAAAGGGCTGTCCTTTGTGGTTTGATTAAATTGTGTTGAAATTACACAACTAATAATGAAATGAAGGAAATAAAATAATGATTGACTGAAATGACTCTTGAGTAAAGACCCACGATTTAGAATTTCCCTTTATCAAGAATCAACTTTTGTTAGGATAAGAATGAATGATATTTCTTAGAATATCATACTATCAATTCAATGACATTGACAGTAATAAATTTATACCTTCTAGTCTCGCCATTGACATAGTATTAAAAACTCCTTTTTTATTAATCATGTTTATGAGCTTTGTGTTTGTTTTATGCATTTTTGAAAAAAAAAGTTTAATTGTATATACACGTAAGGTGTATGTGGTTGATCGTATTTTCTCCTTTATATGTAAATAGTTTACTCCATAGCCGTTCTATGCCCATGTTACAGAGAAATGTATGACACATTACTCAATTACATCATTAGTAATCAATTTCAATTTCATTCTTTCGTTTAGAAATTGAAAGGCGCAATGTATACATGACAAGGAAGTATAGGAATAAATCGAGTCGGGCTGCTGACAAAGAAGTCGCTGTTACAGGGGTTTGTACAGTTTCGTCTAAAGTCAGCATTTCGCAACTTTTATGGTCGTTATAACGATATATTTTGCCAGTAAAACTTACTATTAAGTCAAATGCTGTCTGATGTGTGTCATACCAATTGTTAGGCTGCTCTTGGCACACTGACTCTTACTACAGATTGCTCCGTTACCTGATCAGAATATAGGGCTCACGGCCAGTGTTTACTCCTCCTAGGCACCCGATCCCACCTATGGTATGACCAGGGATCCGTGTTTGCCCATCTCTCTGATTTGTATTTTCTATAGGAATTACTAGAATGAATACTGTTAGTTATCTTAGCCTTTTCTTCGACTGATGTTTATAACATTGGATGAGTTAATATTATTCACACATGAGGGAGATGCTCTGGCTGATGAGCGAGGAACTTGTCATCTCGTGATTTTCTCGGTTTATCTACTACTGAATGAAAATCTTACTATCCATCCCTACTTAGAGTATTAAAAGATGGTCGTCAATAAGATAATGGTCTTCAAAAGCTTTTATTCGAAAAGAAAGAAAAATGTCTTGCTGTAGCTTTCAACTCGATATTTAGATACATCGACGTTTTACAATACTGATATTCATTCACATTTCGATTTAATATACATGTCCGTGAAACGTAATATGAAAAGAAACCATCAATTTAAAAATGATCCTATGCAAAACAACCATCTACCTTACATATACAATATGCGATTATGTTGAATGCTGTATGAAGTGTTTCTTGTCAGTTGCTATACAGTAGTGTTAAGGTGTCGCGAGTAAAGTTAACAAGTGATAACAGCATATACATATTAAAGTAAGTTCTTCCAAGCGTGGAATATTTTACGAATAATCGTTTGTCAATATTACTGTTTTTACCTTATCACAATATATGGCTGATATGGTGTGACCGGTCAACAGGAGATGATTACTCCTCCTAGGTATGATCTCACCCCTGGTGTGTTTAGAAGTCGGGTATAGCATTACTCATATTTTTGATAGAAGTGATGACATTGGTTAATGTTTGTTATTTCCATTTCTCATTGTTTAAATAAAAATGTGGCATTATTTCTTAATTAGATGTCATTGGATTTTTACGTTTTACTATAGTTTTCTTCTAGCCTGAAAATTAAAGACATTGCTTTTGCAAGCTGATGTTTCTTGTATGTCTGAGGTGAATTCTCGAAACCGTCGCGATAGAGCCTGAACATGAGATGAATAGGAATGAGACTTTGTCTGAATTCTTGGTGTATTTCACCAATTAGTAAAGAATGTTTAAAAACGTTTACGTAAACGTTTATTTTCCAAAGTATATGTAATGGTTTAAGCTGTCATATCTTGGTCCAAAGTACACAGTTTTGATTAAAGTTATATCGATTTGAAAATAAACTCTTACGTTAACTGTGTCGACGAATTCGTTTTCTTTTCTGATGACGTTTGTCTACTAAAATGAAAAGTGCTCGATGTTATGATATTATAAAGACTACAAAATTATGAGTAGAGCAATCGTGGACCCACATGGATACAGCAGAGGTTGGACCAGGTGCAATAGGAGGAGTAAGCATTCCCGTTGATCAGTACCGTTCTCCAGTACCACTAAAATCAGAAAGGCCAACACCTGCATGAAAACTTGCAAGTACTTATTCAATAGTCAGTAAATTGAAGTGGCGGTCTGATTGATTTTATTACAGGAGAATTGTGAGGGTAAATCTTACATATACTTGTTTTTTTATTTTTTTTTATTTTTTGTAAAACCGTTAGGTGATATATTTTGCATATGACTCTGGATTTGTTCTGGTCATGACCTGTACAGTTAGGCTACTACTAAACGTATGTATAGATATGATAGGGATCTGCATTCTTCCTTCAAAGAAATGATAGGATATAATCTGACAAACTGTCATCTGTTATGTGAAGATTTTATGTAGTTTGTGGTACGATTTATGTAAGTCAGTAAGTCTATTTTGAATAGGGCAGTAAAACAGATTTCAGAATGTATACTGGATATACAAGATGAAAACGTGAAAACAACAAACACTGATCAATCTAATGAAAGAGGACAAATACGGTCCCTGGATATACAAGATATAGGACCTGTTGTGTCGGAGGATCGAATATACTCATTTTACCGATCATACTATGACCACGTTATCTTGATCAGGTAAAAGGAGTAATCCTTACTCAAACGTAGTATGTAAGGAACGGCCTAGCAATTGGTATGAAACTGTCAGATAAATTTTACAAACGACACCCCAAATAGTAATGTATATGTAGTACTTGATATTATATACAGGAATACTTTACTTTCAAACCTTAATTACTAATACAAATGCATCTGAAATATAACACAAAGACCAACGCAAGGTGGTAACGAAATATGCAGTTAGCAAAACCTGTCTAAATGGAGTGATATTTCTTTTTTCATATTCATATTCACTGCCTGCATAAAAAGCGTTCTTTCATATGTATTATAGAACAAAAGTGCAATAGATGTCCGACGTGAAAACGTTTCATATTTTGATATTTTGAAATTTTATAAATTAGAAAATTTTTTACTACTGGTTCCAAATTTTGCTAAGGCATGTTAATTGTCTAAAGAGTGAAGATAACGAACTTATTAATTGTATGAAAGGTGAAGATAACAAACAGTGATCAATCCCATAGCTTCTATAAAAATGAAAAGAAAGGGAAACTAGGACTCCTGGATATCTCAGAGGTAGAATCCGGTGTCTAGGATTAAGAATTTTAAATATAGGGGTCACGGCGATGTGACCGGTCAACAGGGATGATTATTCCTCTTAGACAGTAGATTCCACCTTTTGTATAGTCGGGGGTCCGTGTTTGTTCCTTTGTATTTCGGGCTGATTGCTATGTATTTCACACGACTTTGTGTATAGAAACTATAATGATGTTGGCATCGGTTATGTTGTCTTAGAGAGTAAACTTAGTTTTTTAATGTGTTCTCAATACAAAATGATTTTCATTTTACCGTTTGACCTATTTCATTTATCCTCTATAATTTGCCTGGTGTATTTGACTGTTTTATTATATAAGGAATGGGGAATGTGTATTTCACAATACAGTTGCTAAAACTCTAGTTATCTATTCTCAGACAGCAGTAGTTGAAGAATGATAATACGTCACGGATAGTAAAACTATTTTCATCTAATTTGTCTGAATGACGCCAAGATTTCATTATCAGTAAGATCACATTACACAAGAAGTGTGTTTATGAATATTACTTAAACATTCGTAGTATTCTTAATAACAAATAAATGAAAGAAGATCAGTCATATTTATAAATATACAAAATTTATTCACGTAAACAAATGACATTCTAGCAGACAATCATGGATTCCCTCCAACCATTTTAGTATACCTGAAATGCAAATGTGAATCATTAATGAACATTAATAACATTTGAGCACATAGTCAGAAGTATTATGCACATTAACACAGAAATACTACAATTTTGAAATATGACTTGCGGTCTTACTTTTCTAAGTCTCCTGCTTCCAAAGCTGCGTCTGGATCCACTGAAGATGATTCCGTCATTAAAACCATTGAATCCACCAACAGAGGCAGCCGAAGCAGCGGCGGCATTTCCAATTCCTGCAGCAGTGGCGCTAGCGGCAGCAGATCCACCTCCAAGGTTCAATCCAGAGTAGGGGAAAGAGAATTGCCTGTTATAGTGGAATCCTGGGTAGGTGTAGTATTGTCTGGGGTAAGTGTAGTGTTGTCCGGGGAAATGAGTGTAATATTGCGATGGGTACCAATAGTTGTTAGGGACAACGTTCCATCCTAATCCACCAGCAGCGGCAGCGGAGGATGCAGCGGCGTTTCCACCAACAGCAGCAGCGGAAGCAGCAGCAGCATTCTGACTAGCAGCGGCAGCAGCAGCAGCGGCGGCGGCGTTTCCTGAAGCAGCGGCGCTGGCGGCAGCTGATCCACCTCCAAGACCGAACAATCCTGTGTTAAGTCCTCCAGTGCCAACGAAACCAGTGCTAACTCCATTGCCACCAGTACTGAGGAGTCCTTGATAAGCTCCATAGAGACCCTGTGATTGGACACCGTAAGTACATCCCCATGGTCCACATTTCCCGTAGTAATCCGATTTGGGGTAGTCTAGGGAGTCTGCAAATGTGCAGGCCACAATGCAGGCAACGGCAATGAATCGCATCATTTTCTAGAAAATAGAATCATTTTTTAATATTAAGCAAACTTCAGACGACATATAGCATAAACATGGGTATCGATATCACTTCAGATTACTAGTTGTCTTGTAAATTGTGTTGATATAGTGTAGTGATTTTATTAAATGAAAAAAATCACCAGTACTATTAATTAGAAAGATACAATATCAGTTAACAGTGAGTAAATCTCAGCATTAATATTTCTTAAACTAATTCAAATGAAGTTAAGGCATATACAAAGAAGTGATAAAATGCTTACCTGGATGATTGTGTCAATCTTGGGAGTTCAACAGCTCTTTTGTAGCACTGAACTGGTGAAATTGGTCTCTGTTTTTATAGTGTTAGGAACACAGACGTCACATGAAAGGGCTGTCCTTTGTGGTTTGATTAAATTGTGTTGAAATTACACAACTAATAATGAAATGAAGGAAATAAAATAATGATTGACTGAAATGACTCTTGAGTAAAGACCCACGATTTAGAATTTCCCTTTATATCAAGAATCAACTTTTGTTAGGATAAGAATGAATGATATTTCTTAGAATATCATGCTATCAATTCAATGACATTGACAGTAATAAATTTATACCTTCTAGTCTCGCCATTGACATAGTATTAAAAACTCCTTTTTTATTAATCATGTTTCTGAGCTTTGTGTTTGTTTTATGCATTTTTGAAAAAAAAAAGTTTAATTGTATATACACGTAAGGTGTATGTGGTTGATCGTATTTTCTCCTTTATATGTAAATAGTTTACTCCATAGCCGTTCTATGCTCATGTTACAGAGAAATGTATGACATATTACTCAATTACATCATTAGTAATCAATTTCAATTTCATTCTTTCGTTTAGAAATTGAAAGGCGCAATGTATACATGACAAGGAAGTACAGGAATAAATCGAGGCGGGCTGCTGACAAAGAAGTCGCTGTTACAGGGGTTTGTACAGTTTCGTCTAAAGTCAGCATTTCGCAACTTTTATGGTCGTTATAACGATCTAGTTTGCCAGTAAAACTTACTATTAAGTCAAATGCTGTCTGATGTGTTTCATACCAATTGTTAGGCTGCTCTTGGCACACTGACTCTTACTACAGGTTGCTCCGTTACGTGATCAGAATATAGGGCTCACGGCGAGTGTTTACTCCTCCTAGGCACCCGATCCCACCTATGGTATGACCAGGGATCCGTGTTTGCCCATCTCTCTGATTTGTATTTTCTATAGGAATTACTAGAATGAATACTGTTAGTTATCTTAACCTTTTCTTCGACTGATGTTTATAACATTGGATGAGTTAATATTATTCACACATGAGGGAGATGCTCTGGCTGATGAGCGAGGAACTTGTCATCTCGTGATTTTCTCGGTTTATCTACTACTGAATGAAAATCTTACTATCCATCCCTACTTAGAGTATTAAAAGATGGTCGTCAATAAGATAATGGTCTTCAAAAGCTTTTATTCGAAAAGAAAGAAAAATGTCTTGCTGTAGCTTTCAACTCGATATTTAGATACATCGACGTTTTACAATACTGATATTCATTCACATTTCGATTTAATATACATCTCCGTGAAACGTAATATGAAAAGAAACCATCAATTTAAAAATGATCCTATGCAAAACAACCATCTACCTTACATATACAATATGCGATTATGTTGAATGCTGTATGAAGTGTTTCTTGTCAGTTGCTATACAGTAGTGTTAAGGTGTCGCGAGTAAAGTTAACAAGTGATAACAGCACATACATATTAAAGTAAGTTCTTCCAAGCGTGGAATATTTTACGAATAATCGTTTGTCAATATTACTGTTTTTACCTTATCACAATATATGGCTGATATGGTGTGACCGGTCAACAGGAGATGATTACTCCTCCTAGGTATGATCTCACCCCTGGTGTGTTTAGAAGTCGGGTATAGCATTACTCATATTTTTGATAGAAGTGATGACATTGGTTAATGTTTGTTATTTCCATTTCTCATTGTTTAAATAAAAATGTGGCATTATTTCTTAATTAGATGTCATTGGATTTTTACGTTTTACTATAGTTTTCTTCTAGCCTGAAAATTAAAGACATTGCTTTTGCAAGCTGATGTTTCTTGTATGTCTGAGGTGAATTCTCGAAACCGTCGCGATAGAGCCTGAACATGAGATGAATAGGAATGAGACTTTGTCTGAATTCTTGGTGTATTTCACCAATTAGTAAAGAATGTTTAAAAACGTTTACGTAAACGTTTATTTTCCAAAGTATATGTAATGGTTTAAGCTGTCATATCTTGGTCCAAAGTACACAATTTTGATTAAAGTTATATCGATTTGAAAATAAACTCTTACGTTAACTGTATCGACGAATTCGTTTTCTTTTCTGATGACGTCTGTCTACTAAAATGAAAAGTGCTCGATGTTATGATATTATAAAGACTACAAAATTATGAGTAGAGCAATCGTGGACCCACATGGATACAGCAGAGGTTGGACCAGGTGCAATAGGAGGAGTAAGCATTCCCGTTGATCAGTACCGTTCTCCAGTACCACTAAAATCAGAAAGGCCAACACCTGCATGAAAACTTGCTAGTACTTATTGAATAGTCAGTAAATTGAAGTGGCGGTCTGATTGATTTTATTACAGGAGAATTGTGAGGGTAAATCTTACATATACTTGTTTTTTTTAAATTTTTTTTATATTTTTTGTAAAACCGTTAGGTGATATATTTTGCATATGACTCTGGATTTGTTCTGGTCATGACCTGTACAGTTAGGCTACTACTAAACGTATGTATAGATATGATAGGGATCTGCATTCTTCCTTCAAAGAAATGATAGGATATAATCTGACAAACTGTCATCTGTTATGTGAAGATTTTATGTAGTTTGTGGTACGATTTATGTAAGTCAGTAAGTCTATTTTGAATAGGGCAGTAAAACAGATTTCAGAATGTATACTGGATATACAAGATGAAAACGTGAAAACAACAAACACTGATCAATCTAATGAAAGAGGACAAATACGGTCCCTGGATATACAAGAGATAGGACCTGTTGTGTCGGAGGATCGGATATACTCATTTTACCGATCATACTATGACCACGTTATCTTGATCAGGTAAATGGAGTAATCCTTACTCAAACGTAGTATGTAAGGAACGGCCTAGCAATTGGTATGAAACTGTCAGATAAATTTTACAAACGACACCCCAAATAGTAATGTATATGTAGTACTTGATATTATATACAGGGATACTTTACTTTCAAACCTTAATTACTAATACAAATGCATCTGAAATATAACCCAAAGACCAACGCAAGGTGGTAACGAAATATGCAGTTAGCAAATCCTGTCTAAATGGAATGATATTTCTTTTTTCATATTCATATTCACTGCCTGCATAAAAAGCGTTTTTTAATATGTATTATAGAACAAAAGTGCAATAGATGTCCGACGTGAAAACGTTTCATATTTTGATATTTTGAAATTTTATAAATTAGAAATTTTTTTCCTACTGGTTCCAAATTTTGCTAAGGCGTGTTAATTGTCTAAAGAGTGAAGATAACGAACTTATTAATTGTATGAAAGGTGAAGATAACAAACAGTGATCAATCCCATACCTTCTATAAAAATTCAAAATGAAAAGAAGGGGAAACTAGGACTCCTGGATATCTCAGAGGTAGAATCCGGTGTCTAGGATTAAGCATTTTAAATATAGGGGTCACGGCGATGTGACCGGTCAACAGGGATGATTATTCCTCTTAGACAGTAGATTCCACCTTTTGTATAGTCAGGAGTCCGTGTTTGTCCCTTTGTATTTCGGGCTGATTGCTATGTATTTCACACTACACTGTCTATAGAAACTATAATGATGTTGGTATCGGTTATTTGTCACAGAGAGTAAACTTAGTTTTTTAATGTGTTCTCAATACAAAATGATTTTCATTTTACCGTTTGACCTATTTCATTTATCCTCTATAATTTGACTGGTGTATTTGACTGTTTTATTATATAAGGAATGGGGAATGTGTATTTCACAATACAGTTGCTAAAACTCTAGTTATCTATTCTCAGACAGCAGTAGTTGAAGAATGATAATACATCAAGGATAGTAAAACTATTTTCATCTAATTTGTCTGAATGACGCCAAGATTTCATCATCAGTAAGATCACATTACACAAGAAGTGTGGTTATGAATATTACTTAAACATTCGTAGTATTCTTAATAACAAATAAATGAAAGAAGATCAGTCATATTTATAAATATACAAAATTTATTCACGTAAACAAATGACATTCTAGCAGACAATCATGGATTCCCTCCAACCATTTTAGTATACCTGAAATGCAAATGTGAATCGTTAATGAACATTAATAACATTTGAGCACATAGTCAGAAGTATTATGCACATTAACACAGAAATACTACAATTTTGAAATATGACTTGCGGTCTTACTTTTCTAAGTCCCCTGCTTCCAAAACTGCGTCTGGATCCACCGAAGATGATTCCGTCATTAAAACCATTGAACCCACCAACAGAGGCAGCCGAAGCAGCGGCGGCATTTCCAATTCCTGCAGCAGTGGCGCTAGCGGCAGCAGATCCACCTCCAAGGTTCAATCCAAAGTAGGGGAAAGAGAATTGCCTGTTATAGTGGAATCCTGGGTAGGTGTAGTATTGTCCGGGGTAAGTGTAGTATTGTCCTGGGAAATGAGTGTAATATTGCGATGGGTACCAATAGTTGTTAGGGACAACGTTCCATCCTAATCCACCAGCAGCGGCAGCGGAGGATGCAGCGGCGTTTCCACCAACAGCAGCAGCGGAAGCAGCAGCAGCATTCTGACTAGCAGCGGCAGCAGCAGCAGCGGCGGCGGCGTTTCCTGAAGCAGCGGCGCTGGCAGCTGCTGATCCACCTTCAAGACCGAACAATCCTGTGTTAAGTCCTCCAGTGCCAACGAAACCAGTGCTAACTCCATTGCCACCAGTACTGAGGAGTCCTTGATAAGCTCCATAGAGACCCTGTGATTGGACACCGTAAGTACATCCCCATGGTCCACATTTCCCGTAGTAATCCGATTTGGGGTAGTCTAGGGAGTCTGCAAATGTGCAGGCCACAATGCAGGCAACGGCAATGAATCGCATCATTTTCTAGAAAATAGAATCATTTTTTAATATTAAGCAAACTTCAGACGACATATAGCATAAATATTGGTATCGATATCACTTCAGATTACTAGTTGTCTTGAAAATTGTGTTGATATAGTGTAGTGATTTTATTAAATGAAAAAAATCACCAGTACTATTAATTAGAAAGATACAATATCAGTTAACAGTGAGTAAATCTCAGCATTAATATTTCTTAAACTAATCCAAATGAAGTTAAGGCATATACAAAGAAGTGATAAAATGCTTACCTGGATGTTTGTGTCAGTCTTGGGAGTTCAACAGCTCTTGTGTCGCACTGAAGTGGTGAAAGTGGTCTCTGTTTTTATAGTGTTAGGAACATAGACGTCACACGGAAGGGCTGTCCTTTGTGGTTTGATTAAATTGTGTTAAAATTACAGAACTAATAACGAAATGAAGGAAATAAAATAATGATTGACTGAAATGACTCTTGAGTAAAGATCCACGATTTAGAATTTTCCTTTATGAAGAATGAAAAATAGTTATGATAATAATGAAAAATAGTTATGATAATAAGGAATGAGATTTTCCTTTATCAAGAATACACTATGGAAATGATATCAATAAATGAAATTGCTTACAATATCATGATATGAATTAAAAAATATTGTCAATAAGAAATTGATACGGTCTACTCTGGCTTTTAACAAGGCATAAAAAGTGATGTTTTTGATTAAGTATATTTATGAACTTTGTGTTTCTTTTAGATATTTTCACACATTTATTATATATACATATAAAATGGATGCGATTGAAATGTATCTACCTCCTGTATATGTAATAGCTGGTTTTGCTTCCTTGTCATTTACATATGTTATACATAAAATGATTGCGCAATACACAATTACGTGAAATATTAATCATTTTGAGAAAAATTCCATTCTTTCGTTGAAAAATTGGAGGGCGCAAAATATCCTTAATAAGGAAGTCCAGAAAGCAAATTATATTGAATCAGCGCTATAACTTTGGATGAGTTGACATTCGTAAGAGTTGAGGAAGATGCTTTGGATGATGTACGAGGATTGTATCGTCTAAGCATGATGTAGATTGTCTTACACGGAATTAAATTACATTATTAATATTCATCTCTTCATAGAGTATTTTGATATGACATTTATATATAGATTGTGTGTGGCCCACTCTTACTGCAGTCAATAAGATATCATTATTCAAAAGCCTTTACATGACAAGAAAAACTCTTGGTGCTGCCTTAAACTCGACATTAGATATATGGAAATCGTTTTAGCATGTTTATTTTCATTCAAATATTGATTCGATATATATCCCAAATAAACTTGAAAGAAAACGAAAATACCACTGGGTCTTCCGCATCTGCTTCATGTACGGATAATTTATAGAACATACATTTTAAAGGTAAACTAGCATCTCAACTTAATAACAAATTCCCATATTTATCTAGAATATTTCATTTTTACTTGCACATGGTCTTTATATGTCTCAACTCATTTGATACGTAAGAGTATGTTCTGTGTATGATGAGGTAGTTTTCAATCGCGGCAGGCTAGAGATAAGTAAGTTGATGTCACAGGGCTTTGAAATGTGTCGTTTACAAGCAGTATTCACAAATTCATTGGTCGTTGTAACGTCTACTTTACAGATAAAACAATGTCATATCGAATGTTGTGTGATGCGTTTAATGTCAATTGCTAGGCTGTACCTTACATAGTAATTTTAACTAAGTTTCCTCTTCAACATATAGGGTTCACAACGGGTGCGACTAGTCAACAGGAAATGCTTACCGTTCGTAGGTACATGGTGTCATCTCTGGTTTATCCAGAAGTCCGTTTTATCTTATTCTTAATTTTATATTCTCTATATTTGTTGAGAATGGTTAACGTTCGTTATTCTAAATTTTCATTGTTGCATTATTTGACAATTAGAGTCATTACGATTTTCAGAGTTTGTTATGGTCGTCTGCTATTGAGGAAGACTAGACTAGTTGGTTTGTAGCTCTGAGTAGATTGTATACACACCTTCGCGAAAGACGCAGAAGACAACATGAAATGAATCAGACCTTGCGGAAATTGAAAGTGCATTTTACCAATTATACAAAATATACTGAAGGAGAGTAAGCATTAAGTTTTCATATTATATGAAATAGTTTAAGCTATCATATCTTAATCCAAAGTACACAATTTTGATTAACTTTGAATGAATGTGAAAATTAAGAAAAATGTTGACGCATACAGGTTTTTCTGATGACATTTATCAAGTAAAGATAATGAAAAATAATCAATTTTATTATCCTATAAAGATTACAAAATAAAGAGCAGGACCAACATGGACCCTCTGGATAAGTAGAGGTCGGACCACCATGTGCAAAGATTGTTGTTATTTACGGAGGAATTTGTAGGGGAAACTTTCAAACTACTGTTTTTAGTGGGAAGACTTGAAGGCTATATTTTTATAATGGCACTGGATTTGTTCTAGTCATGACTCATGCAGGTAGGCCGGGGTTATAATATTGGTGTAATGTTATAGATATGCATTAATATAAAATAGCCATCTGAATTCTTCGTTTAATCACATGATAAGATATACTCTGTCAAACTGTTATGCCAAGAGTTTGTGTTGTGTAACATCAGATTTATTTAAGTCAATACATCTGCTTTAAATAGGGCAGTAAAACAGATTGAAGAATTTATATTGGTTACACAGAATGAAAAGTGCAATTAGCAAACTAAAAGTGCACAAAATTAAGAGGATAAACACGGACCCCTAGATATACAATAGGTAGGATCTGTTGTCTAGGAGGATCAAACATCCCTGTTAACCGGTCACAATCGCCGTGACCCCCTAAACCTCGATCAAGTAAAAGGAGTAATCCTTAGTCAAAAGTATTGTAAAAGGAACATCCTAACAACTGGTATAAATACGTCAGATAAATTTTACGAAACTGCAATAAGATACATAACGTGTTGTACATGTATAAGAATACTTTACCTTCAAACCTATTTTCATTGAAAAAAACACATCTGAATATAATAGAACACGCAAATGCAAAATAGTAGCAAAACATGCAGTAAGCAAAATTTGTCAATTAAGCGTTATTTCTTTAATTTGATATTCATAGTCATCCTTTATTGTGTATACGAAAGAGCGTGCATTATACAACAAATGCCAAATAGATGGAAATTAATTCAAATTACAGGGACATTCTGAATTAAGAGGTTTCATATATTGATATTTGAAATAAACCATTAGAATATTAAATGATTACTACTAGTTTCAAATTGCACCAACGTTTGTTAATGTATGAATGGGTGAAAATAACGAACATTGATCAATTTCATAATATAATTCCTATAAGGAATACAAAATTATGTGTTGGGCAAACACGGACCCCTGGATATATTAGAGGTGGGATCAGGTGTCTAGGCTTACGAATTGTATGGATCACATCTATTGTATATTTAAGTTTCCGTGTTTGCCGTTTTGTATTTTGGGCTGATTGATATGTATTTCACGATTTTTATATAGAAACTATAGTCCTTTTGGCATCAATTATATTGTCATAGAAAGAAAATTTCAAAGTCTTGATGTTGTATTCTAAGTAAAACCATTTTCATTTTATGGTTTGAATTATATTATATAAAACATGTAAGGTACAAAGTTTGATACACCAGATGCGCATTTCGACAAATAGTGTGTCTTCATTTATGCTCAGGTCAAAAATGTTGGAAATCCGAAATAAGAACAAACTTGGAGGAGCTGAAAGAACCAAAAAAAGCAAATAGTGGAGCCAAATCCGGCAAAGGATCAGAGCTATGCATGAGGGAGAGAATCCTTAATTTTGAAATGAATTTCTTAATTCTGTCACAGCAAATGTTTATACGTAATTCATTTTAGTACCGAAGTACTTAGCAACTGGGCTGGTGAATATCCTCAGTGATAAGGTTTTATTTCATTGTTTCATAAGATAAAGGATGAGGAATTTCACAATACAATTTATGAAACTTAGATTAAGAGTGATCATTCATCATAAACATGATTATTTTCAAACAGCCTTTCCAGTGATTAACTGCAGAATTGGATGTTATTTATGTCATAATTTGATTCCGTAGATTTATAAAACTCTTATTACAATAGCATTGGAACCGAGAGGTATACACAATGACATAAAATAGAATATGGATATCAGAGTAAGAGTATATAAGAAAGAGAACAAAATGATTTTCTGATGATTCCCACAGAGGTTATTAGGTTTAGGACACTTAAATTGAGTCTAAGAATGACAGAACGTCTAGCATTTTATGCGCATTTTTTTATTTGTTAGTTTTGTTAGCTAGGGTTTATATCCATAGTTTTGAAGACCCTTCCTTCCTGTATTTCAGCTCCATTGGAGACAAAAGTGTGCACCTTTTTTTAGAATTAAAGGAACAAAGTGATACTTCCATGCATCTTTGATTCCGTTGGGAACTTAGTTCGCTATAATTCATGATTTCCCAGTACAATTTTATTGTGTAAAATGTTGCAATTGTGTGTAAAATGTTGCAATTGTGTGTAAAAACGAGTAGCATGGATGTACGACCCTTATGTTTCACCACCGAGGAAAATAAACGCACAAGAATTCGCCATCCTTGCAGAAATTACAGAACTTCAAAACACTGCAGCTAGACCAGAGACAAGTTCACGGAAACATGAGCATATTACACCATTTTTGATATCGCTTAACTGGTTAACTCTGACATATCCAACGAAATATAAAAATGTGTATACTTTTTGTATACTTTCAAATCGCTACACAAATTTGTTCGAGCATGTATTCAGGAACTGGCTGAGGTCTACCCTCCGCAGCGTGCACTTCGGTCTGCAGATTCATTTTAAAACCACGCACTCATCTTAAACTGTATGGTGGAAGACGGTTCTATGTTGTCCTCAGCTACCCTGTGGATCTTCGGTTGGAAGGTTCCTTTGCTGTTTTTAAACAGACACTTAAAGCATTTCTATTAACTTTTAGCATTTAAATTGGAATTTGGTATTTATATAAACATCGCTTTTACAAAGAAATCTTTACTCTTAGTTACTATGTTAATCCAATGTTAGTATGTTTTTATTTTTATTTCATGTCCCTTTTATGTTCTTAAGTCATTACAAACATTGATTTCATCAGCAGAGATAACCGAAACAGCGATTGCATTTAAACTTCCTGCAGCAGCGGCGCTAGCGACAGCATATCCATCTCCAAGATTCAATCATAATAGAGGAAGAGAATCAGCTGCTGTAGTGGAACCCTGAGAATGTGAAATATTGTCCAGGGAAAGTGTAATATTGTCCTGGGAAATGTGGCATTCTCCTGGAATAATGTAATATTTTGATGAGAAAGTGTAGCATTGTCCAGGGACATGGGTGTAGTATTGTCCTGGGTACCAATAGTTCTTAGTGGCAATGTTCCATCCTAATCCACCAGCAGCGGCAGTGAAGGATGAAGCGATGTTTCAACTAACAACAACAGCAGAAGGAGCAGCAGCAGCATTCTGACTAGCAGCGCTGACGGCGGCACCTACCCCTCCCCTCCAATCCTGTGTTAAGTCCTCCAGTGCTAACGACACCAGTGCTAACATCATTGCCACCAGTACTGGATAGTCCTTGGTAGCCTCCATTGATACTGTGAATGGACACCATAAATACATCTTCATCGTCCACATCCCCTGTTGTAGTCAGATTTGTTATTGTCTAAGGAGTCTGCAAAATACGCTGTTCACAATGCAGGCAATAGCTATGAATCACATCAATGTTTAGAAATGCCATTAATGTTTTATTGGATATTTGAACTTCCATTGATATACAAACTTAAATAGGTGTTGATATTACTTTTCATTTCTAGTATCATTGAACGTTTTATGTGTAACGTTTAGACACTGTTTTAAAAAAGAAAACCTTAATAGTACTCATCTTTCAAAAGTAAATTCTGTCGATTAATAGCCGGCAATTCTTAGTACTGGTATTTTTTAAATTAATTGATGTAATGGAAGACATACACAGATAAATGATAAATTGTTCACCTGTATGTTTGTTTCAGGTTTGTTAGTTCAACAGGTCTTGTGTCGCACTGAACTTGATTAATTTTGTTTCTATTTTTATGGTGTTTGAAACAGAGACGTTATATAAAGGTTGTTCGTTGCGGTTAAATTCCATTGTGCTTATTATTACACATCTGATAACGAAGTGAAGCAAATGAAATAAGGATTGACAGTAATGACTATAAGAAAAACTGTACAATTTTTTGAGAACAGACTATAGCTGTCATAAAGATGAATGAAATTGCTTACATGATTATGCTATCAATTAAGACATTGTAAGTACAAATTCAAACGCGCCACTTTCTGCTTTAAGGACGTAACAAAACCGAGGCATCACATTTGATATATTGTATAATAATGTCTATGAAATATTGTTCGTTTACACTTTTTATGAAAAACACACATGAAATATGTGTGCGTGCACTGTTTGACCTTTACATTTAACTGTTATATTTCATGGTTAAACATAGCAAATGTTTAGACGTTGATGCTTTTCTGATATTTCAAATATCTATTAAAGAGACAGTGCAGGTAATTTTGCTCCCTAAATCATAAAATGACAATTTTCCCAGAGTTTTCTCTAATTTTGTTACATAGCTGGATGTATAACTTTACGAAAATAACAAATTCTAAAGTTGAAAATTCTCGTTTAAAAGCAAAAATTAATAGTTATTGAAGGTCTTTTAAAATACATTGAGACTTCCCCTTTCAGTCTCCGGACGCATGCTCAGAAAAGGTAAACAACCCAGAATTTTGAAAGATTTATGCGGGAAAAGGGTTAAAATTAATGTAGAAGGAGATACAACTCATACACGAACTAGAATTTACAGGCTATTACTATGACCCTCTAGCTACGAGACACACACAGGGCTTTAAAAGTATGTGCTAGTTTTATCAAAGCATGGCGTGTTTTTGAAAGAAAAAAACATTGTTTGGTTAATAGAGATATGAAAGTTTTTCCGTTATACTAATGCTTTTTAATTACTTAATTATAAGAAGCGGGTTGATGTTCATCATATCTCTGAGGGAGCTTGCATAGACTATCGCCAAAGAGTCAGAGACATTTTGGGAATTACCGTACGTGAATTGCTAGTGTATTTTACAATTAGACAAAAATGAATATAAATATTACACAATGTTGATTAGTTATATATGGGTGTGAAAATAAGACAAGATTGATTTCAACTGTTTCAAAGCCTTAAGTTTATCTGATGGAATTTGTCAATCATTTCTTAAATTAAAAGAGTAGATAACAAACAGCGATCCATTTCATAAATCCTATAAAGAATACAAAATTAAGAATAGGGCCAACACGGACCCCTTGGATACAGCAGAAGTGAGAGCAGGCGTCTAGGGGAGATAAAAAATACCAGTTGATCAGTCAGTGTTTTCCAGTACCAGTTGAACCAGAAAAAGCAAGATACTGCAAACGTCCATGAAATGGTGCTCTAATTGTTTTTGTTTACATAGGAATTTATAGAGGAAACTTTCAAAATACTTTTTTGGAGCTGCAAGTGTAGAATGAAAAGGTCAAATAACTAACAGTATTCAATCTCGTAATTCCTATAGAAAATACAGATCAGAGACATGGACAAACACGGACCCCTGGTCATACCAGAGGTGGGATCAGGTGTCTAGGAGGAGTAAGCACCCCCTGTCGATCGGTCACACCCACCGTGAGTCCTATATTCCGATCAGATAAACAGAGCAATCCGTAGTCAGAATCAGTGTGTCTAGGACGGCCTAACAAATGGTATGAAATGCATCAGACAGCACTTGACTTAATGGTATGTTGTACTGGCAAACTAGATTGTTATAACGACCATAAAATTTGCGAAATGCTGACTATAGACGAGACCGTACAAACCTCTGTAAAATCAATGTCTTTATCGGTAGCCCGCCTCGATTGAAAAACTGATCATATGCAGTACAAGCTCTTGCGTATCAAATCATTTGGGAGGTATAAACACTATATGCAGATGATGATGGAATATTGCCACATAAATAAGGAAAAATACGATGGAGAAATTGAAATCATCTCGTTTGTCATTAAGTTAATTTGGTAGTTTGCCGCTGACATCTATGCTCAGTAAACTATCTATGTATGAAGCAGAAGTGGGAGACTCTGATGTCTTTTATTTCAAGTTCACTGGGATATATCGAATCGACATATGAAGGAAAATGATCATTTTAATAGACAAGACGTCTTCGATATATCTAAATGTCGAATTGAAGGCTACAGCAAGATACTTTTTCTTCTGCTGTAGAAGCTTTTGGAATGAATTCTGCTTGATAAGAATATAAAAATAGCTCAGCTAACAAAGGAACACAATTCGTATCTATGGGAATTTCCAACAGACTGTTGGAAGACCTGATTACGAAAGACTACGAAAATATTGTCAATGAGGAATTCTAGCATCTTTTTTGATATCAACTTCAGAGTACTTGTGAGTGGAGTCAGAGTGGTGTAATTTTTGGGATGACCGATCACTAAATATGGATATTTCCTTTTACCATTTTTGTTGACGAAGCAACTTTTTATGATGTCAAAACGTCTAGTCTTTAACTTATCGTGAGAAATGGTCGTGTAAAGTGTTGTACAATCATACGTTTTAATGTGAATTTGAGAAATGTTTTGTGATTACAAATACAATAAAAGTTCTTTAGAATTTTGAAGAATCCACATTTGATTTTCACAACTTCTGGGATATGTAGTAGCACAGTGCGTTTGACGTTTCTCCTTCACAGCAGTTGATATTTTCGTAAGGAGCAAATATAGGGGTTTGGTAGCATTTACTGGATCCAGCAATGCATCTTTGTTTGTAAGGATTCTGTAAAGTTTCGGGATCCAGTATAGGTACGGTATCTAATAGTCATCTGCTTCATTGACTGGGATATTAAATGTATTTAAAAGTGAAGCATAGTTTTGAAGAATTTCATCTTTTGAAAGGGCAGTTGGAGTATAAGTGTGATTAATAAATGTGGAATTAACGCCAACTTCGTTTAGAATGCAGTTGTATTAATGAGCCTTACAAACAAACACAATATTGTTGCCAGCTTTGTCAGCTGGAACCAAAACATTTTCCTCATGTAACCTATCTAACTCTTTTATCACTTCGGATTTACTAAACACAGACAGATTGGTGGTACGCATTTTTGTTTTGGCGAGTCTGATACGGGCTTTTAACATTCCTCTTTTAGTTTTTATCCATTCTGAGAATGTATCAAGTTCTTCTTTATCAGATTTAGCCCATTGTCTGGCATAATCTTCGACAAAGTTCATAACAGAGATGAAATCCTCGTGCCACGATCGCGTCAAACCTGAAATATTATACTTCTTAACTGCAAATATTTCTGATATTCAGTATTTAGGGAGGACTGGTTTGTATTTCATGCTACGTTTTCATAGAAACTATAACTACTTTCACATTAATTTTGTTGTTAGAAAAAGAAGACTTTATGATTTTGTTATTACGTTCTAACATAAACACACCGGTCACGGTAGCTCTGTGGTCAGAGCGTTCGCTGCGTAACCTGGAGATCGTGAGTTTCAGCCCCGCTCGTGGCATGGTCGCATATAACCTAAGACGTTAAGATAGTGATTGCTCTTTCACCAAACGCTCGGCATTTAGAAGTGAGGTTTTTCAGACATGGACTTGAAACATTGCTAATCTATTCTAAGAGAGCGGAAGTTCACCACAACGTTGATTCCACTGCAAATCAAGTCCCATCATTGTAGATCTCAAGATCATATTTTATCATATAATATCACAATTTAATTTAAAAAGGTATCATCTAACACGCCTGAATGATAACCAGAATTCTTACATCAGTAAAAATAAAATTTTTTCAAACTGTTTGACAGTTGTATAATATGTACATCTGGTTGTTTTTATGTTTTTCTTGTGACGCTCTACTTCTATGAACCCACATGTCTTTCACAACCAGGAGTTAGTATCCTTATTAAAATTCACAGGAAACGCGCGCGTGATGATCTAGATACCTGCGTCCTTTCCAATGAGACCTTGAAAAGGGTTTCAATATTTTAAGATCACTTCACACACGAAGATAACTTAAATACTCGTAGTATTCTTGATAACAAAAACAGAAAGACGATAACCAATTTTTATAAATGTATCAAACTTATTCACGAACAAATGGATTAGTAACAGACATGGGGTCCTCAAATTTATTCAGTATACCTGAAATGTACATATAAATAATTAATGAACATGACTGACATTTCAGTGTATATTGAGAAGCATTATGTACATTAAAAGAGAGATAATACAATTTTGAAATATGACTTGCGGACTTACTTTTCTAAGTCTCCTGCTTCCAAAATTGCGTCTGGATCCACCGAAGATGATTCCGTCATTAAAACCATTGAAACCACCAACAGAGCCAGCGGAAGCAGCGGCGGCATTTTCAATTCCTGCAGCAATGGCGCTAGCGGCAGCAGATCCACCTCCAAGGTTCAATGCATAGTAGGGGAAAGAGAATTGCCTATTATAGTGGAATCGTGGGACAGTGTAATACTGTCCGGGATAAGTGTAGTATTGTCCGAGGAAATGAGTTGTTAGGGACAACGTTCCATCCTAATACACCAGCAGCGGCAGCGGACGCAGCAGCAGCATTCTGACTAGCAGCGGCAGCAGCTGCAGCGGTGGCTGCTTTTCCTGAAGCATCGGCGCTGGCAGCAGCTGATCCACCTCCAAGACCGAGCAACCCTGTGTTAAGTCTTCCAGTGCTAACTCCTTTACCACCTGTACTGAGGAGTCCTTGATAAGCTCCGTAGAGATCTGTGATTGGACACCTTAAGTACATCCCCATGGTCCACAGTTCCCGTAGTAGCCAGATTTGGGGTAGTCTAGGGACTCTGTAACTGAGTAGACCACAATGCAGGCAATTACAATGGATCGCATTATTTTCTGGGAAATAAACTGATGAATCATTAGGTAACTGACTTCAAACGATGTAAATCATATATAATTATTTTTCACCACTAGTTTCCTTGAAAGTTATAAATTTCTCATTTATCAGTTGTACACATTTATCATCTGAACACTTTATTTTAAAAAATAAATTTACAGTGAGTAAACTTGGTATTTGTATGTTTGCAAATAATTTAGTTGAAGTTAATGAGAAATGACAAAATGTTTACCTGGAGTTCTTGTTTGTTTGTTTTTTTGTTGTTGTGTAAGTTCAACGGAAGCTCTTGTGTCGCACTGAAGTGGTTAATTTCCCCTCTATTGTTATAATATTAGGAACAAAGACCCCACAGTAAAGGTTGCCGTTTGTGGTTTGATTCCATTGTATTTATAACCACACATCTAATAACATAGAATAGATCCTCAGTACCCCTTACTTTTCGTAAGAGGCGACTAAATGGGGCGGTCCTTTGGATGAGACCGCAAAAACCGAGGCCCTGTGTCACAACAGCCGAGCATAGGCCTAAATTTGCAGCCCTTCACCGGCAATGGTGACGTCTCCATACGAGTGAAAGTTTCTCGAGCAGGACGTTAAACAATATTTAATCAATCAATCTAATAAGAAAGTGAGGGTAATAAAATAATGATTCTTAGAAAATATCCTCCATATACAATGTTCTGGGATACGTTTTTGTGAAATAAATTATAGGTGTGTAAATGAATGACGTTGCTTTCTTGATCATGCTCTCACTGAAGAAAACATTGCCAGATACAAGTGCATACGTTCCTGTAACAAACGAATGCTTCATACGTATTATATGATATCTTTTATATCATTTTACACATATCATGACGTACAGACATAAAAAGTTTTTGATTGATCTAGTCATAACAGAGCCGATTTGCTTCATATTTAATTAATATTTCGATAATCGTTTTTCTTATGCTTGTATCTCTGAAATTGTAGACTTGAAAGTTTTTCTCTATTAATCATTCCGTAAAAAAGTGCTTTTTTCGTTCGTTTCGATACTGAAAGGAATAACGTATTCTTGACAAGGAAGTCCTGATTTCATATCGCATCGAATAACTGTTGTAACTTTGAATGAGTTATCATTCTTAAGCCACTACTTATTCATGTTGAAGTTGGTTATCAAACAAAACACGGCATTTAATTATTTACTTAATTAAATTTAGTATTTGGTAATCTAATGGCTGAGAATAAGGCATTTTAAAATTAGAAATACATCATTTGAAAATCAGATTCGTTGGTGATTTTCCATTTCGTTATCATGATCTTTGGATAATTACATTTTTGTGCTAAAGTTGTAGGTGTATGTTTATTGTATCGTAAGGTACCTGGTATGATTAGCTAAGATACCTAGTATGAATTGCGAAAAAGCCAATATATTATGCAAAAGGACAACTCTAGTAAGTCACTGGACGTTGAAGCAATATCTAGTTTGCATTTAAAGGAAAGAGTCTTAATGTCGTTAAATTGTTACTGTATATGATCAGTTTCTCAGCCGTCGGTGTGTTTGGTTTGTTCTAATCATGACCTGTACGCCTAAACAGTGGTGTGATTTTACACGTATGAATAGATAGGATACTCATCTAAACTGATCTTTTAGATAGATATTCCAAAGATGGTACGTAGCGTTAGAGAAATACACGTCATATTGAATTATAAATGAAAAGTCTACGGTAACGAAAAGTGATCAATCTCATAATTCTTGTAGAAAATACAAATCAGACAGATGGGCAAACACGAATCCCTAGATATAGCAGAGGTGGGAGCAGGTGTCTAGGATGAGGACGCGTCCATTGTCAACCGGTCACACCCGCCATGAGCCCTATATCAAATTAAAAAATACATATTGCTGCAATTTGGATTCATTTTAAATGGATTTATTTAAATGGTAATGCTCCGACAAATGATGGAAGCGGCTAGATGTTTATAACATGGAATGAATGAAATAAAAGCCATCATTAAAGTATCCTGTTGTTTTTAGAATAAAATGTAGTATTTACATTTCAATATGCACTTCATCCTCCATTATTAAACATTATTTAAATGAAACGCGATCAATCAAATATCGTGTTAATCGTAATCATAAATCCCAACGATATATACACGTTCGAGTGTAGGGCAACACGGACCTCCGACAAAGCGAAGGTAGGATCAGATGCCATGGAGGAGTAAGCATCCTCTGCTGACTGGTCACACCCGCCGTGAGCCCTTAGTCGAAATTAGGTATACAAGATTACCCGTAGTCAAAGTTAGTATGAAAAATGACAGTCTAACAAAGGGTATGAAACAAATCATTAAACATATGTTCCAGAGACACTTTGTAATCGCAAGCAAGGTCATTATGGCGACCATAAAATTTGCCGGTAAGCAGAGGATGCTTACTCCTCCATGGCATCTGATCCTACCTTCGCTTTGTCGGAGGTCCGTGTTGCCCTACACTCGAACTTGTATATATCTTTGGGAATTATGATTATGATTAACACATTGTTAACTTCACCATTCGATATTTCAGATTTGGAAATGGATGAAAGTCTGATGAAGCGAAATATGGCGAATATAGCGGATGCTCAATCAATTTAAACCCACAATCATTAATGGCAGCCATGGCATTGACAGACCTGTGAACAGGACATTTCCCGGTGGAACAACACAGCTTTACTGAGTTTTCCCCGGCACGTGAGTTTAATAGTCTCCCGTAAATGCCTCAGGAGTGATGCATAGTGTCTGACATTGATTGTCTGTCCCTTTTGGAGATATGCTATCGTCAGAATCCCATCAGCATCACAAAATACCGAAGTCATGACCTTTCCAGCTGATTGAAAAGCATTTGCCTTCTTTGGCGGGGTTGACGCATGGCGCGTCCATTATTTGGACTGATGTTTGGCCTCTGGAGTGAAATTATCTCATCGATATAAACTGTGGACCTCCGCGGCCGAGTGGTTAGAGCATCGCACTCAAAATCACAAGGCCTCTCACCTCTCACCTCTCACCTCTAGTCGGCGCGGGTTCGAATCTCGCTCGCACCGATATATGTGAGAAAGTTTGCCAGTTTACTTTATGAAGGTCGGTGGTCTCTTCCCGGGTACATTGTATCTGGGTTCTTTCATCCACCAATAAAAACTGAACGCCACCAGATAACTGAAAAATTGTCCTGGTTGATAGAATACAGTGCCCCTTGCTTGTCGTAAGAGGCGACTAAATGGGGCGGTCCTTCGGATGAGACCGCAAAAACTGAGGCCCCGTGTCACAGCAGGTGTGGCACAATAAAGATCCCTCCCTGCTCAAAAGCCATAAGCGCCGAGCATAGGCCGGCGATGGTGACGACTCCATATGAGTGAAAGATTCTCGAGCGGGACGTTAAACAATATCTAATCAATCAATCAGATAGGTATTAACAATATAATGCATATTATATTTTATGTATGGGAATTTCATGTCCTCAGGATACATTCTGCTAAAATCAGTTATACATCTATGAGCCAGAAAATCTCCGAATCTTTCACTCTTGGATTGTTTGAATTTTTATAAAGAATTTTTCACTCGTATTGAGACGTCACCAGCTGTACTTTAAGTACCATAAATTTAGAGCTATGCTTAGCTCTCACGGCCTTAGCACTGAGAGTTCTTTAACGTGCCAACGCCTGTGACCTTCGTTTTTAATGTCATATCCGAAAGACCCATGATTTTCACTTCTAACTGCCGATCGTTTGGCGAAGGAGCAATCACTATCTATGTTTACATCCTACGTTTGAACTCACGAAGCTCGAACGCAGAACCTCCCGGCTACGAAGCGAACCACTGAGCTACCGCGACCGGTGAAAATACCTGCTATATAAAATTAAATACATTACATTTTATTATCACGTGATCATTGTCTATATATATCCTCGCTCGCTTTTGAAGGGGCCTCCGTGGCCGAGTGGTTAGAGCATCGGGCTCAAAATCACAAAGCCTCTCACCTCTGTCGGCGCGTGTTCAAATCTCGGCGGCGACGTTATGTGAGCAAGTTTGCCAGTTTACTTGCGGAAGGTCGGTGGTCTCTTCCCAGGTACATTGTAACTGGGTTCTCTCCTCCACCATCAAAAACTGGACGCCACCAGATAACTGAAAAATTGTTGAGTGTGGCGGAAAGCAATAAATAATCAATCAGTAATCAATCGCTCGCTTTTGTTCGATTATCGAGTCTCGCTATAGCCTGTACAGGGTAGAACGTATCACACAATATGCAGGAAAGTCAGGAGCGTGAGCAGGAATCAGACGACATTCTCATACATGAAGAACCAGATATCTCAACGGCAGATTTGGTTTCTTTATTTAACACTTCTCTGGCGAGAGCGTTAAAGCAGCAGAAAGTGGAGATACTTGAAGAATTGCGGAACAACAAAATAGCGGACTCAGGCCCTGAATCTGTGAACGTGAGTTGTACTACCTCTCATAATGCAACAAAGTCAATGAACACTAGTACTTGTCAGCCTACAGGTTTTGAATTTAAATAAGAAGGCACAAAAATACAGTTCAATTTCAATTCTGAACGAATTTCTGCATTAAAAAAACATTGAACCTTTATTGCAAGCAGAAAAAATATAAGATATTCATCAATTGATTGAAACTGACATTTCTGTTCTAAATCAAAAAAAAAATAATATTTTAAAGATAGCGGAGAAACATGGCTGGGATACAGTCAAAGAGTATCTTGATGATCCTCTGGCTGACAGTGTAAAAGATGCTTCCAACTACGAACCGCTGTCATGCGAGATTCTTGCAGGAGAAACCAGGCAAAACCTTACACACGTGGGTAGGATTCAACGCTAAATCCCTTTTTCGTGGCTTCAGCCAGAATACTGGACAACAACGCAACGACTACCAAAACCACGGAACATTCCAGCACTTCAACGATGGACTCTGTTTCTATTGCAAGAGTTCAGGTCACAAGGCCATGGTTTGTCCATTTAAACAAATCATTCCACGAGGAAAACCAGGAGATAGAGATTCCAGTATGCAGTAATCAATTTGAACAAGTATGACATTCAACATAAGTTTGAATTTGAAAACAGTGATCAAGTGGTAAAGAATAGATTGACCAGTCATTTAAAATTTTGGCAGGACACATTAAATCCATCAGAATTGGTCCTGAGTACAATAAAATATGGATATGGTATTCCTTTCAAGGAAGAGCCTTCTTCTAAGATCTTGAAAAATAATAAATCTGCTTATGATAATGCTGAATTTGAGGTGAAAGCCATTGATGAACTGATTTGCACAGGGTGTGTCGTTGAAGTTACAGATATACCTTTTGTAGTACATCCTTTGACAGTATCGGTAAGTGGAAAACGAAAACAAAGGTTGGTATTAGATCTGAGACATGTGAACGAATTCGTATTGAAAGAAAACATCAAGTTCGAAGGAGCCAATGAAGCCAAACAGTATGCAAGAAAAGGGTACTATATGATAGTTTTATTTGTGTTCAGGTTATCATCACGTAAATATTCATACTAATCATCAAAAATTTCTTGGATTCTCGTGGAACATCAACGGTGTTCAAACATACTTCATTTTTACCGTTTTGCCATTTGGTTTATCTTCTGCTGGTCATATTTTTACCAAAATCGTGAGGACATTAGTTGGTTACTGGAGATCTCAGAGATTTCCTATAATAGTATATTTGGATGACGGATGAACGTGCGCAACCAAAGAAAAATGCAATCATATATTTTAATTTCATTTGCTGGGTTTTTACGATACAATGAGTTAGCCAATTTGAAAATGTCCAATGCAAAATTTCATGATACGTTCTTGACATTAAACATAGAGAGATGAATGACTGACTTATATAGAAGAGGTAATGACATTACAATTTCCAAAACGGGTTTATCCACATGTCCAGTCACCTGGTTATTGAATTACATTCAGTTAGCTAACTTGGAATTCAATTCTGATCAATACATTTTCAGATCAGTATGTTATTTAAAATCCAAGAAAATGTATAAACTCTGTGTAAAGAACAAACCTCTATCTTATACGAGAGCGAGATAAATCTTTCTGCAAGCTTTGACTGACATTGGACTTCTGTTTACACTTTGGGGGCGCAACTGCTGCAGCGAACAATGATTTACTGGACAGGCTAATTAAAGTGCACGGGAGATGGCGTTCTGATTTTTCCAAGGATGGATATATAAATGACAATATAGATCAGAAATGTGATGTCACTAAAAAATTGGGAATTTGATAAATACATAATTTTTCATATCATAAAATTTACCCTTTGTCTCGAGGTTATAGCGAGTACCATTCCTATAGGAGTTACTTGTCATTTTATACTTAAAATATAATTATTTTATATTCGGACGAACGTAGTGAGGGAGAATATAAATGGTTTTATTCGTTGAGAACAAACTTATTTGACTTCAATTGATAAAATATCAGGTGGCCATTTTATACTGTTTGACAATTACACGCAGGTAAATAGCACGTGAATCACCCAACGGTTTAGAAACGCTTTGATCAGAATTAATCGAGTACAATAACAAAACCATATTGTTGGCGGATAATTTACACCTGACAGAGAGAATCTAGTATTTGAATCGAAGGACCATTAGAAATCAATTAGATAAAACCATAAAAAACATCATTAGCAACAAAGCATGAAAAAAAAAATCTGATTTCTTACTTAGCTCAAATCATATAGTAAAATTGGTTCATTGTTTGTATTACGTGAAGTTCTGCGAAATTTAGGCCTATGCTCGGCGCTCAAGGCCTTTGAACAGGGAGGGATCTTTATCATGTCACACCTGCTGTGAAACGAGGCCTCGGGTTTTGCGGTCTCATCCGAAGGACCGTCCCATTTGCTCGTCTCTTACGACTAGCAAGGGGTACTGAGGATCTATTCTAACAACCCGGACTATTGAAAAACTACCATGGGAATGCCTAATGCCTGCGCTATTTCTTCCACATGAATTCTCATATCAGAGTATACCAGATCTCTTTTGTTACACATTTCTTCGTCGGTGGCATCCAATGGGTGTACAGACCTGTCGTCATCTTATAAAGACGTTCTACCTCGTTTTAATTCTCCTACCCAAAATTTAACATGAACATAAAAATGGTGCAGAAGATCCATAAACATCGGATAATTCGCCGTGCATTCCCTTTCTTGCATTACCTTTTAAATACAAGTATCGAATTACAGCACGATACTCAACTTTAGATGAAAAGCATGCCTTTGCATCACTAGACATGCTTTGACATTCAATATCTTATTAAAGACTGAATCGATACGCTTGCAATTTTGTACCCATGTATAAAAACATGTATTGAAACAAGGTCACGAAAATCATAACCGTCTCGGTCAATCGGAAATGGGATAGGATGGATACTAATTAACTAGCCCTCGTAGATTAATTTCAATTTCTATTAAGCGTCTTACCTCAAAGTACATGTGTACCACGGTCTGGCCTAAAGGGTACTCGCGTGACTACTCTGATTAGATTATGTCAAATATTAAGTCCACAGGAGTTTGAAGGAGTTATTGAAATATACTACACGAAACAGTGCTAATACCAATTTATAGATCGGATGAATGATTCGTGGTAATTATTCTTAAAGTACCTCTTGTTAGGCGACATCTGAACCACTTTCAAAATTATTTTTGAATAGATATTACTGCGTTATAAAAAGATGTTCTTAATGAAGAAAATGTCTGAAAAGGTATCTCAATTTTCAATAATAATAATAATGATAATAATTTATTTCTTCGGATTCGTTGTTTTGATAATATAACCTATAATTTTTATTCAATATTTTTGCGATATGTAGGTTTTGAATTGTTTGCAATATGGACGATAGTTTTCCCGAATAAAAATGGGTTACAAAAGTGACGGGTACTTCACAATACGGTGAATAATAATATTGAATTTATTACAAATAAACTTCAAATGTCATTCTGAAAACTTTTTAAAACAAATATCAGAAAGTAGCCACAAAGATAGAAGTGAATAAACATTCCACAGAATTGGCGGTCTAGAGCTGGTCCATGACAAAGAAAAGTTAAACTGATTTCGTTCAACACAGTGTTTATACATATGTATGTTTAATTATGCTCGTTACCGGGATGTGAACAATTAATTTTGGTTTTTTAACCTTTCGAGTTGTCACTGTCTATGATTTGGTGAACGGTATTTAACCGTTCAGTCTGTTTATATTACAGATTATAAGCGAGGGTATGGAAAGAAAAAAGCTCAATATTGATATGTAATGCAAAAATAAAAACTTTATTTCACAGAGCACAATCATTACACACCGCATACAATCGCCATGTCGTTGTCATCCATTTAGTACACCTGAAAAAAGGATTTACCCAATGTATATGACTTATCTTGTCAGCATAAGATTTAAATTGGTCATTACATTATTTTGATTAATAATATCCAAAGTGAAACGATACACTTTTTTCAGTTTGTTTAATAATTATTCATGAATATTTCACCGAAGATATTACGACCATGGGCCAACAGTTTACCTTTCTGTGTCTCCTGCCTCCATAAAAACCTCTAGATCCGCCACCAACGACGACACCACCGTTCACTCCACCGAGTCCGACTCCATCAAATCCACCGAAACCTGAGGACGCAGCAGCAGAAGCAGCGGCACTTGATCCAGAAGCAGCGGCTGAAGCGGAAGCAGCTCCACCTCCAATGGGGTACTGGTATGGATAGGTGTACTGCTGATAGTAAGGTCTCCTGGGGTAGAAAGATCCTGGGAACACATTGTATGAGCCGCCGTTGAAGTACTGTCCTGGGAAGACAGATGTGGGATACTGGTAGTGTGATCCGACGTTGTAAAACTGGTTCAATCCCAGTCCAGCAGCGGAAGCGGCAGAAGCGGCAGCACTTCCACCAGCAGCAGCCGCGGAAGCAGCAGCAGCATTCTGACTAGCAGCGGCAGCAGCAGCGGCGGCAGCGTTTCCTGAAGCAGCGGCACTGGCGGCAGCTGATCCACCTCCAAGACCGAACAATCCTGTGTTAAGTCCTCCATTACCGAAAACAGTGCTAACTCCGCTCCCTCCACTAACGAGTCCCCCATAGTTTCCGTAGGGACCCTGTGAATAGAGACCGTAAGTACATCCCCATGGTCCACATCCGTTGTAGTAATCGGTAGTTGGATAAGAGGGGTATGATGAAGAGCCTGCCAGTGCACTGGCAATCACACAGGTGAGAGCAATGAAGCGCAGCATTTTCTGAAAAGATAAGGAAAAGCAATTCTTCTAATAACGTATATATAGTGTATTACGATACCTAATGTACCTTTCATATTTTGTTTACATAAAGGTTTCAGGGCTTGTATAAAAGGTCAACAGGGAATGCTTACTCCTCCTAGTCACCTGACCCCACCTCTGGTGTGTCCGGCGGTCCATGTTTGCCCTTCTCTTAATTTTGTATTTTTTATAGGATTTATCAGACTGGTCACTGTATGTTATCTTCAATTCAGTTGCTCATTTGAAAATACTTTCGTCAGCAATTCTGTGAAATTTTATCGACAACTTGTGTCTACAGTTAATAATTCCGTCTAAAATATTCTGCTATAACTTTAGCTAAAAAAAATAGAGAGACTAAACGCATGGCAGTTTGACATACGTCTTGGTCAACCCAAGAAGATAAATCAAGATCATGATTTTGAGTACCCCAATGGAGACCATTTCATTATTATTAGATATATTTAAAAAAAAAAAAAAATAAAAATGTTCTCTTTGTTTTTGAAATGATTTAAGAAATGTGAATATTCAATAATTCAGAAATGATTATGATCTTACCGTTTTGTGTTCGGTCTTGGTGTATCAGACAACTCTACAGAAAGTTCTCAGTAATGCCTCTCCTTATATATTCTATAAAGACTTACGTCATCGTGGAATTCGGTGAAGGTGGTTTATTTGGTTAAATTGAATTATTAATCAAAGTTATGGAAATATAACTATGATTGATAAGATGATAGCCCATTGACGTATTTTAGTACAAATCTAACGGGTCAAGTTGTACTTATTTTTATGAATAAAATTACCTTTATTTCAAACGTTCCTTGCACCAAGTGTAGTGTATAATTATGCCAACGGAATATGTTGAGTATGTGTAGCACATGTTTAATCACAGTTTGATTACAAACGCAACAAGGCTACAGAGAATTTCAAAAGTTGTTTCTTCTTGTTGATACTTTTATCTCGTTCTGTATTCGCTAATCAGATGGCTAACAAGAACGGGTAATTCGTCAAATGTGAACGAAGTCCACAGAACAGGGAATGGTATGAAAAAGCTAGATTATGTAACTCCAAGATGCCAGGTAAACCCAGTGTCTTGTGGGATGAATTTACCCATTCTGGGCAGTATTTGGATGTATCGCCCGTAACCTTTGTCCAGACGTGTCCCCAATATTTTGTCATTTAGCATAAACGTGACAGACATAGTTCTGCTAGTTTTTTTTCTCTCTTGTACTTGTTCCTGCATGTACTACCTTGAACAGTGCTGTGAGTTTCCGAATTTTGAACATATACCTCTGTCGTATCACGTGTACAGTACCCGCAACGTTATTCTTTCCGAATGCTTTAATGGTTTTGCCTAAAAACCTAAAAAGTTATTTTTCGGAATTGATGGGAGGGGGGGGGGGGGGGTTGGTTATATTTGATGGTGAACATAAAGCTGATGATTATAGATACTTGTCTGTTGATAAAGTTAGCAACTTCATCTCATTGTAAATCATCTGGAAATTTATGACTTCTTTTAAAATTAGATGGAGCCCTTCATCTGAAGCACAAGAACAGTTGGCTATGTAGAAACATTTATATGTAATTAATTCTGATAGAGAGAAACCAAATTCCAATCTGACAAAAATCAGTAAATGACAAGTTTTACATAATTTATTTTTATAAAACACATTTCCTTCCAATGTACCTGCAATAAGCTAAAGTACACGGGCCGACTGCTGAGTACCGTGTACACTTCTCCGTCCAACAGGTCATGTTCATCAACCGTGTATTGGCAGCAAACATTGTCAGAAACTGAGATTTTATTTTACACCTGTCATGTCACGGTTTTGATGTTTATTTGAGTTTTTACGCATTAGATACAACAATACTGGACTGCTTCAGCCGCTGGTTTTGTGTGTGTGTGTGTGTGTGACTAGGATATCAATTCAAATCGACATAATGTATTAAAATTATTTATGAATATTTAATTTGCTTCATTCTGTCGATAGTAGAGGTATATTAGAACATGTCATAGTAATTGCTCAATGAGCAGTGAATTTCAATCTTTCTAGTATAGCTTTATGCACAAAAAGTAACCACTACACCACACACAAAAATATTACTTGTTTTAATTTTATTTTCTAAGAAACATAAGTTGTTCAAAATGACGTTGAGGTCTGATAAAATTAGATTATAATTTGCATTACAAGATTATTTATTTATAAGAATAAAAAGCTATTGACGCACAATGTATATACAACTATTATAATGTTATAGATACATTGTAATATACTTATTTATCTGAACTGGGCCAAGTAGTGCATTGTTAAAAATAGATATGTGAATGAAAAATCTAATGAAATATCAGTTAAATACTAGAAAACCTTAAAATATAAATTACGGATAAAATTGATTTAGAAGAACAATAAAACAAAATAAATCTATGCCCAGAAAAAGAATTAAATTATTTGATTATTCGCCTAATTGGTAGCATTTCTCTGAGTGATCAATGAATTACACACACACACGCACACACACACACACACACACACACACACACACACACACACACACACACACACACACACACAACAACAACAACAAAAAACAAAACAAAACAAAATAAAATACACTTGTAACAATTTACATTTTATAATTATAAGCTAATAAAGACAAATAATTAACAAGTTTGAAATGAAAAAAAAATACGGACGCGTATTAAAGCGTATTAAAGCTTGTGGTATTTCCATCAGCAAAAAATTGTTAAATGTTGATATGGTTACATGTAAGTAATTGCGAGTTGTCGACCAGTGACATCTGTTTAATCCTCATATTCAATGAAACTTCTTGATTGCGTTAAAGGAAACATTTTATGATCTTTGTAAATAACACCGTTTATTACAAAATAAAGAAATGATTTAAATAATAATAATAGTAATAAAACCACATAATTAGAAAGAAAAAAATATCTTTATTATGCACATATTAATTACCTTCCGATTGGATTTTTGTTTTGGATATACGTGTTCAGTATATATAATGAATGTTGAAATCCCTCAATATTATTATCAACCTAATGTACATGTAATTTGCATTTCTTTTCATAGCCATCAAAATTTTGTTCTGTGTAAACTCTTAAATTTATTACATTTCTATCAAGTTTTCCGTTTAAAGTGAAGTTCGTTTATCGTGTTTTGCATTTATTAAGTCTGTCATTAAAACCATTGATCTTATCGTATGGTGCGTGTATCCTATGGTATGGTGCGTGTATCCTATCCTATCTTGCGTGTATCGTGTTCTATCGTTTATCATGTCAAAGATAACTTTGTGTGTATATATATACATCTGAACAAATAGTCGTGTTAAAAACGAAGGTACTTGTGATATTTTCCCAGTGATGTAGTACGACGATGATCTAAGATTTCACGGGCAATGTATTTATTCATTATTTGTAGTACATACATAATGTATTATCCAATAGAAATACTGAGAATGAAAGGAATAGTCTATGTTGTCTTTGACTGAAAGATTTTGACGTAACTAAAGCGAAAAAAAAAATAAAGTTTGAAATACTTGTACATTTGAATTTATACTATATGTAGACTTAGTAATGTACTTGTATTTTCCTATACGTGCCTATAAGTACATGTCAATGTGTAGTCACATATGTACTATCCAGTCACTCAATAGAAACGCCTGTTTCATTATTGTGAATGGAATATTCTTATTCCTCCAAAGTTTGGTCGTCTTCTGTTTTATCAGACCCCATTTCCTCAATGTCTGTGGGAAAAAATTCTCAACAATAACTGCCTGAATATCAATTTCACATTATACAATTTGATTGTTACTGGCTTTGTGGGAGTACAACAGGGATTCAAAATTCCCCGTATACCGGTGCGGGATCACACCCGCCGTGAGTCCTCTATATCTTGGTCAGGTATAAGTAAGCGGAGTGATCTCTTGGTATGTGTCCTTTAAAGTTTGACATTTTTTGAGGATATAATATTCAATTATTCAGACACTGCTTTCGTGAAATACTTTTGCAAACGTAGTTACTAACTTCCGGTCGTAAGGGATATCAACTTTAATTGTGTTTTCTAAGGTATTCAGGAAACACTAACTCTGCACAGAATCTAACCTTTACTGGGACTATAACACTTTGAAAGCAAATATTCATAAATTGTCATATGTTTAAAGTGACGAACGATATCACTATATAATACATTACTATTATTCAATCTTAATTTATATTACGATATTTGAAAGTCAAGTGCTTTGATCAATATACAAAGAAAATACTCCACTCGTTAATTTGCATACTTACCATTATAATTTATTTCTTTGATTGCGGTTTATAACATATTTGTATAAAGTCCATTTATTTTATTGACATGTACTAATTTAGTTATTAAATGTATATGTTGATGGCGGGCTACTTGGATAAACAATATCTATATACGCGTACTTACAGTTGATAAGGTACTCACTGATTGCAATAACAACTGTTCATTGTATCTTAGTGGAAAGAGTAAACCTTGGTCATTTTTATTATGGCTGGCGGACAAAACAGAAATAACCATTCTGTATTTTATCAGCTTCATAGCCAGAATCTATTCCACTCGATTTTCTGCAATACATTCTTAATTCCGCTATAATTGTATATATATATATATATATATATATATATATATATATATATATATATATCATCATCATCATTATCGTCGCCGTCGTCATCATCAAAGTATTAATTATAGAGTTGTATATAGATAATGAATGAAATAAAAATTTCAATTATGTAAATTCTAAATAGAGATTTAGTGAATAATGATAGTTTGGTAAAATAGATGTTCAGTAAACGTTTTGGTTTTTGGAAAAGTTTTTTTAAATGGTTTTTCGAAAGATTTTTTCCCCTTTCTCTCTCGGTTTTTGGAAAGTTAACCGGAAGTTCATTCGGTATTTTGTTAAGTTCAATATCTAAATCATCATTTGATTGTATGCTCCACGTGACTGCTTACTCATATAGAAGATTAAACAATATGCTGGTGTTTTTTGGAAGAAAAAAAAGCACAACCGTTTTTGTAATTTTCTGCCCTTAGTGTTGATATATAATAGTGCATGTATTCTCTCTTTCACTTAATCAGCTAAGTGTCAATCCAAATTACCGCCGTGGTTAAACTGAGCTTTGCTCAACTCGGAACGACATTCACAGGCTGGAATCGGTCCCCTTGAACATCTTGAATGCAACCTGAACAAGGCGATATACTCATCCTTTATTGCTTCTGGTTAATATCAACTGTCTCATGGTTATGGAATAAATTTCGTTAGCGCATTGGGGCTTTAAGAAAAGTATGCAGGCGTGAAACGTTGCAGTCCATACCCTCGCGTATTTCAAAAATGAAATTTACTTTTTATATCTACATTTCTACTTTCTTTTATGTCGGAATTAAGATAGACGGACTGTATTTATCAATATCCATACGCATAATGTTATCTGCGGCACATTCGTTACAATATATAAAGATATTACAGGTAAAAAGGTGGGAAATATTTCTAGATATATTACCATCCCATTCGTCTGTAATGACTTTGTATGGGTCAACAAGCTTAGGTTTTTTCTAATGTAAATAAATCCAACACTTAATCTTTGATTGTACGATTTTTAAGAGAGCGATCTACATTTTTAGAATTTGTGTCCGATCCTTTCGTAATTCTATTACAATAAACCACGTTCAAACCAAACCAATTAATTGTTTGAAAATGAATTAAACAATTACTGCAGAGAAAATTACCTTATCGTGAAATAGAATTGGATGTACGTGCAAGTATATGTAAATTTATTCAAATCAGTTTAAAGTGTAAATATAGCGGTACTTTGTTCAGCCATGTCGAATGTTCCAAGTCTTTGTTAATGTTCAAACGCTTTACAATTAAGGTTAAAAGTGGAAATATGAATGAAAGTAGAAGTTTATGAAATATATCACTATGAAATAATATTTCCATGTTTTGTGAAGATCTACATTCACGTATTGTATGTTTGATTCCAGTTCATTATTTTACTCCACTGTATTACTAATGTTTTTTCCGACATTTGCTCTAAATACTTTTTTTTGAGACATTGTCTGCAGTACATTGGAAATACAGACCATAGATCGAAATATGCATAAATTTGACTTTTATTCATAAAAAAAACAAATCACATCATAGTTATTTGCTGCTTGTATTTTAATTCAATTCTAATCATATTGGACAAGGGTGCAATTCATTCCGGTTTAAAGTGGTTCAGTATACCTGCAAAAATGAATTGTAAAAAATAAATTGTAGAAAATTGGATGTGAAGTTTTTTTTTTTAATCTCAAACTGTCGATCTTTTTAACTCGTTCAACTTACCCTTCTTTTTCCAAACCGTCTGTTTCCAACGCCAAAGAATCCATTGTTGGAACCACCCATAGCAGCACTAGATGCAGCTGCTCCATTTCCGGCGGCGGCGGCTGAGGCAGCAGCTCCGCCGAATCCGAATCTGCCATAGTGATAGTTGATTGGGTACTGGTGATAATTTACTGTTGGATATGTTGGATAAAATCCCCAGTTGAAGTTGTTAAAGTATGGGAAAAAACTCCCTCTATTTCCAGCTGCTGCTGCTGATGCGGCGGCGCCACCAGCTCCAGCGGCGGCGGCACCAGCGGCGGCGCTACCTAGCCCGGCCGCGGCGGCGGAAGAGGCTGCGGAACCTCCGAAGCCACCAGATGCTGCACTACCTGCAGCGACACCACTTCCGAAATTGAAGTCGTCGTTGTAGGTATACGGCCAGGAAGCCCCAAATCGGAATCCACCATTTAAACCGTCATTATAGTGGTTCTGCCAGTTATAATGTTGACCATGAATAAATCTGTTTGGTACGGGATATATCTGGCTTCCATGGTATTCAAAGTTGTTCCCATTAAGGAGCCCATTATAGGAGTTGTCTGCAAGGACGCACACAGCAAGGCACACGAGAGAGAGGATTCCAAGCATGTTTCTGAACAAGAAACCAGTATACCAAAATATTGCAATAAAAATGGTCAAGAACGTGGCTTGCTCATCTATATAAAAGGTGAACATAACGATCAGTGAATTGATATTTTATATATTTTGTAAAGGTATTGAAACATGGTATTCTCTGTTTCAGAATGATTTTCATTTTATGAATCCATATACCATTATTCATACCTTGCATGAACACCAGACGATTCAAAGTAAAGCATACATAACGTACAGCAAATAAGCAATACAAATAACAAAAACAAACAACAAAATAATGATAATAGTAACTTTCATGTAACTGCTAGTTAATCAATCGCCGATGCATGATAAAGATAACATGAACACATACCTGTGATTGTAGAATGGCGGTACAGAGGCGTCTCTCCTGTAAGCAGTGTGGTGCTGAAGCGAAGGGCCTATTCAGTTTTTATACCTTTTCAAATGTTATTGTACTCCAAAGGTCAATTATCGGGGTCGGTTTTAATTGTTATATGATCTACATTTAACAAGCATTATACATGTTAATTGTACACATAAATCTAAAGATAGTAACATTAATATACTAAATCACAGTTCAAACATCATCGTCCTAATTTAGACTTGACCTAAATTACTATCTTCATTAATATTGTGGCTCTTTCCTTATCTATAATGGGCTTCCTTATTCGTATTGAATAATACAGTTTTAATCTTTATTTGAAAGTTATTTCAATTCATATAATATATCAATGAGTCTATAACATTGATATCAAATACATACATTATGTGTTAGAGGGTGTGCACTATCCATTCTAATGGATCATCTCCAGCTACATAGTGTACAAATTGAAAATACATCGCATGTTAAAGGGTGCATAATATTGATCAGAGATATACATCACGCGTTAGATAATGTACAAGTTTATAAAAACAACAACAACAACAACACAAGAAAAAAAGAAAAAAGAAAAAAAAAACAATAACGAAAAAAACAAAACAACCAGCCCCACCCCCCAAATACGGCACCATTTACTGAAAACAACACTGATGAGAAATACACCACGAGTTAACGAGTGTATACAACATTGATGAGAATACATCACGAATTATAGAGTATATACAACATCGAAAGGTATACATAAAGAGTTAGATGATGAATACATTGATCAGAAATACCTTGAGTTGGATGTATATGACATTACACTGTAATCATAAATAAAGCACGATTTAGCGATTGAATATGCCTACAATATTGGAAAGAAATACTTCACGGGTTAGAGAATGTATGCAACATTTAATATAAATACACTACAATTATTTTTGCTTAACACCAATCTGACACCATGCACAAGTACTCTGAAGTTGCTATTATAAAGATGCTAGAGTTCCCCATTGACATGTCTTCGTAGTCTTTAGTGATCAGGGCTTCAAACAATCTGTCGAAAATCCCATGAACATGAATTGTGCTCCTTTGTTAGCTGACCTGTGTTTATATTCTAGTGAAACAGAATTCAATCAAAAGCTTCTACAAGAGAAGAAAAAATCTCATGCTGTGGTCTTCATTTCGATATTTAGATATGTCGACAATATTTTATCTATTAAAAGACTAAGATTCATCTATTAACAATGATCATTTTTATTCATATGTCGATTCAGTATATCTCAGAAAGAGTCTTCCACATCTGCTTCGTACTGAGATATTTTAATGCAAACAGATGCTGACGGCAAACTGAAAACTCAACTTTATGACAAATCGCATGATTTCAATTTCTCCATCGTCAACTTCCCTTATCAATGTAGCAATATTCCATTACCAACAGCATCATTATAGTGTTTATATATCTCAACTGATTCCATACGCACGAGTTTGCTCTGCATATGTTCAGTGTTTAAATATTTTTCGGTTTTTAAATGGATTATGTAAGGGATTGTAAATCACTGTGCGCCTTCAAGAAGTCATTGAAAACACATTTTTTCAGGTTTTCAGTAACTAACCTCCATCAAGTTGAGATTGAGATATATATATATATATATATATATATATATATATATATATATATATATAGTTTTAATTCATCCACACACCACAAAAAATTCTCATCAACATTATCTCATCATCTTTACTTTAATATGCCCTGAAACAGATGTTTTATACTTATTTAGCATATGTATTGTATCTTATGCTTATATCATTTGATTTCAATGTTTCATTTCATTGTTTTATGTACTGTAAAGCACCTTTGAGCATATAAATGTATGAAAAGAGTGCTAAATAAATATGGTATTATTATTATTATTATTATTATTATACACAGGACAAAAATATCCAAATATTAAGCAGTTATGCAGAATTCTGTTGTATCGTTCATTTCAAATTTGCAGGGATGTTTAAACTTTTTTTTACGACGCTTAAGAAGGTTGATTGATTGATTACATATTGTTTAACTTTCAGCTTGAGAATTGTCACACATATGAAGATGTCACCATTGCTGGTGAAGGGCTGCAAACTTTAGGCCTATGCTCGGCGCTTATGGCCTTTGAGTAGGGGGATCTTTATTGTGCTACGAGGCCTCGGTTTTTGCGGTTTCATCCGAAGGACAGCTCCATGTAGTCGCCTCTTACGACAAGCAAGGACTACTGAGGATCTATTCTAACCTGGATTCCCACATGAATTGTAAACGAACAAGTTAAGGTAACAAACAGTGTTCAAACTCACAATCCCTATACGTAAAGAATACAAAATTAAGAGAAGAGCAAACACGAATCCCTGGACATATGACATGTGACATGTGGTACGAAGTGCCTAAGACGAGTAAACATCCCCTATTGACGGTTCACGTTCGCCATGATCCCTATCTTGATCAAGTAGATATCAATAGTCAAGAAAATTAAAAGATCGAAATCTATCCCAAAGTAACGCAAGTATAAAATGTTTGCGACAGTGATTGCAAAAATAGCATTTCCTATTGATCAATTTCTAATAAATCATTCTTTATATGTACATATCTATCATTGGTATAAGTTGCATTAGTTTTCTTATAGTCAGAGTAGACATCTACTGTAATCATCTAGTGGGGAGGCAATTTACTCTCCACCATGGAAATCCAAATCAATAATATCACTATATTCCGAATAATTGTCAATGCAATAAAGCATCGCTTATAAAGTGTTGTATTATTTATATGACAAGCATTTATTTAATATTTGCAGAGTAGTGCGTATCTAGTCGCACTATATCTCTCTCGCCATCTTAACATGTTATCTGTTACCCAATGTTTATGTTTTAATCTCTATAAAACTATAGTAAATATTTGAAAATAAAATGATTATTATATTGAATATGAAATTTGATGATAATTTTACCAAATCAACATAATACTGAGGGATCAAATGAGATTGCTTAGAGGTCACGTGATGGTCAGTCTTTAAAGAAATATATTTGATGCATTAATATATATATATATATATATATATATATATATATATATATATATGTTAACCGAAATTGTATTGAAATAGTGGGAAATTAAATAAAGTTGGGAAGGGCATTTGATCCCTCAGTACTATGTTGATTATGTAAAATTATCATCAAATTTCATATTCAATATAATATTCATTTAATTTTCAATTTTACCAAATCAACTGTACTGAGGAACCAATGAGATTTCAGAGAAATGCATCAAATGTATTGAATAACTAAGATGAGGAAATTGAACGACAAAAATGACTCATAACTACTCAACTTTAATTAGTATAACACCAAACATATCTTACAAGATTCTAAATATGAGTTGACAATCAAGCAGTCAATTGGTATATTTTGTCAACAATAATTCTCCCATGTTACATCCATCTTGTACAAGAATGTTCTTGTGATAGAATTTCCGAAACACACAATCAGATGCCCAGCCTGCAGATTTGAGGATGGTACAGATTGGAACATTACATAGTTTTGCGGCACTTACAGCTGCACTCCTAGTACTATGAGGAGAAAACTGTTTCACATCAATGCCCGATTTAGATAACACCGTTCTAATCCAGTTTGCGATGGTTTGCTTACAAATTCTAAGAAACGGAGCAATGGTACTGATAAACAATTGTGTTTCATCCTTCCTTAAGTCTTTCGTTCTGTCCATATATACATGTAAAGTTTTTACAACACACAAATCTTCATTAGTAAAATACTTAAACTCAAGTGGTGTCAAATGATATCCCGGGCGTGTTTGTTTCAAAATGTCACCAATAAAATTTTTTACACCTATATCATCAAACTTGATGTTCCTAACATCTATCAGATGAAGCGTTTGACATCGTTGACCTGATAACAAAGCTAACAAAGTAACAAGTTTATGAGACAGCAATCTTAATGATATTGTATGGAGTGGCATAAGCGACTCCAAGTATTCTAAAACTACAGAAACATTCCAAACATTACTGTATCTAGGCAATGCAGGTTTAATATGAAAAATACCTTTCATAAACCTCTTTACTAAAGTACTATTTACAACTAATTGTGAGTGTTCATTAACTAATTGAAGAAACACAGCTAAACAAGACTTGGCAGTATTAATGCTACTATATCCTAACCCCTGTTTGAATAAGTCTGTAAGGAACTCGAGAATGTTATTTACAGATGGATAAAAGTAATCAATCTTCCTTCGTTCACAAAAACACATCCATTTTTTGAAATGCACCCAATACTGTTGTTTGGTTGAAGTTCTCCAGGATGAAATGATGATATCGGCAGATTCCTGTGGTATTCCACGTTGTTTGAGAAGTTGCCTGATAGTCTGCATGCACAAAGTCTCAGCTTCTTTAATGGATGGATTCTTTCTGGTTCCATAGGAAAGGACAATATCTTTTGTATAGGCGGAAGAATAATTGGATCCGTTACCAAGAGTTTTAGCATCTTTGTGAACCAATGCTGCGTGTTCCACATTGGAGCCACTAGAATCAATTCTGCTCTGTCCAACTCCTAATAAGATCTTCTAAATCCGTCTGATCGTCTACCTGAGGCTGTGCTCTCCGAATTTCCTCCATCTCATCCTCTTCTGATGAGGCGTAATCCGATTTAATCGAAACAGGACGACTGGAAATACGTGCAGTTTGATTCTGAGACTTCAGTAGTTTAACTTCTGAAGTAAGGCTATCCAGCAAAGATTGTTGTCTGGTCAGTACTTTGCTAATCGTTGCATCAGGGATGGGCGCCGCCATTGTAACACGCTTTGTCTCCAGATCACGTGATCTCGCACGCTTGACAGTGGGGGATCGGATTTCGTTGGCGTCAGTATCCAAAATCAATTGAGAATCCAACGGCATATTCACGAAAGGTGCTCCAGAATTGGAGACATACTCAGTCCCAGAATTGGGCACATTAAGCTCAGGCCCAGAATTGGGCAAAGTTACATCGGTAAGACAACTAGGCGTCCCAGAATTGGGCACAGGTCCAACGCCATCAATTGAGAGTCCAACGGCATATTCACGAAAGTTGCTCCAGAATTGGAGACATACTCAGTCCCAGAATTGGGCACATTAAGCTCAGGCCCAGAATTGGGCAAAGTTACATCGGTAAGACAACTAGTCGTCCCAGAATTGGGCACAGGTCCAGCGCCATCAGTGATAGCGTCACCCAGAATTGGGTCTAAAGACATCGCTCATCCAAATTGCCACAGCTTCCACTGTACAACGACGTCCTCTAATTACTCGACAAAAGTGTTAAATTCAACAAGCTGGTGGAAATACCGAAAACGCGACGAATCGTTATCTAGTAATTGAAACTGATCAGTAACAATTAATAGCGTCCATCCATATCGAAAAACCTCTAAACACTGACCATCACGTGACCTCTAAGCAATCTCATTGGTTCCTCAGTACAGTTGATTTGGTAAAAATGATACATGTGGGCGATGATATTTTAATGCCATAGTATTAGTCAGCAATATTAAGTTTTGCTCTTTATTATATAAACCAATAATAAACGGTTTCTATGACATCAAATCATGAAACTTCACGTGAAGAAAGCTGAATAGTAATCAATTGCAGAAATCCTATAAAAAATACAAAATTAAGAGAAGGGCAAAACAAAAACAAAAAAACAAAACAAAACAAACAAACAAACAAATAAAAAAAAACGAAATAAAAACACACACACACAAAAAACTAATTAAAAAAAAAATGTTTTAGACATGAGCATTCCCTTTTGACCACAGCCACCATGAACCATATAAACGGAGTACTCCGCAGTCAAAATCAGTATATAGAAATAATATTCAGTATACTTTGAACATTTTGACATTAGTACAACATTATACGATACTTAACTATATTGAATGTCATGATTTTTTCTTTACTTTTTGATTTTTTTAAATGTCTACCTAAATGCAACACACAACAGTATAATATAAATGTTTTTTTTTTCATAGTAAAATAAGACTGTTAACTTTGTCAAACTACTGAGGAATTCAGTACATAAGACACACATAAACACACACAGACACACACAGACAGACAGACACACGCACTTATACACACACAGACACACACAGACAGACATACACACAAACACACACACACAGACAAACACAGACAGACACACACACAGACACACAGACACAGACACACATACACACAAAACGCGGACACACACACAAAGAGACACACATACACAGACACACAGACAGACAGACACACGGACAGACACAGACACACAGACAGCACGACACACGGACAGACACAGACACACACACAGACAGACACACACACAACGCAGACACACGCAGACACACACACAGACACACACACAGACACACACACATACAGACACACAGACAGACACACACAGACACACACAGACAGGCACACACAGACACACACAAACAGACACACACACAGACACACACACATACACCACAAACATACATACACACACAGACAGACGCCACACACATTCACACACACATACAGACACACATACACACACACAGACACATATACACACACACATACACACACATACACACACATACACACACAGACAGATACACACACATACACACACAGACACACACACATACACACACAGACACACACACAGATACATACACACACACACACACACAGATATATATATATATATATATATATATATATATATATATATATATACAGATACATACACACACACACAGATATATATATATATATATATATATATATATATATATATATATAAAAAATTGTTTTATTTTTCATCTAAACTTCAGTGCGTGATTGTTATGTTAGGGGACACATGTGGTGTAAAATTTCATGACGATCGAATACTCTAAATTGACCCTCTTGACGAAAATCATTTCATTGGTTTCACCCATCCAGATTAGACTGTCGTCACACCTATTAAGTAAGTGACTTTTACGGACATCATGGTAAATTGTTTGTTTAAATATTTACCGTATTCTATTTCGTATGATTAGTGCAATCGTATTTTTCCAGCTAGATCATAACTCATTGTTTTCACATTTCCATGAATTGGTCTTCCCCTATTAAGGACATCGAGTCTATTTGGACATAAATATCATTCATAGAACATCTTGTCCTTCTTATTCGAAGGAACTAGCCAAATACTTGTGCTAATACCTTTAAAATAGCCTATTTTCGTTTTAATTATGTATACTGTTTAAATCTTCCTTCGAAAATAACTACTCTGGACATTAAATTCTGATTAACATTTCAAGCTACAAAAGACAAATGTCCATGACACAACAAACTGACCTCCGTCAAACATCTACATTGCAAATCGAGTACTATTTTCCGTTTCATTAATTTACACCTTGTAATGGAAACAAGCATACACTGCCTAGAGACGTTGTGTGATACAAATTGTTTGGTGACGTCTATAGAGTTATACTATTCGCCTAACATTCTAATTTTGGACATTGTCGATTGATAACTATCGCTTTCCCCCTGGATTTATGTTTTATCTTTGGAAGTACGTGTGTTGTGTTTGTTAGAATATACAATATATGCCAATAGAATTCGAGTTCATAATTATACAAAAAAGTAATTTAAGTACGCCCTCTTTTCTTTCCTTCGTTCTCTCTTTCTCTCTCTTTCTATCCTTGTTGGGGTTCTGGATTCTAAACTGCCCAAGGTAAAACAAAACTGTAGATCATGTCTTTTCAACACCACCCTTAGATGGCGATAGCAGGAACAAGCGCAATATTTATGAAGTGCCAACAGAACTCATACGATCATTCAATCAATGTTGGAATTTTAATCAAAAAAATGTGGATTTAGCCAATGTCTGAATTGATAAATAACATTCTGTTTTACAACCGGCGGATGATAAGGAAATGCAAAGCCTTTTCTTGCTTTTTGACAAACATACCAACATAACACACACACACACACACACACACACACACACACACACAGACAGAGCAAGAGAGAGAGGCCAAAAGAAAACCCGAACATTCTACATTTGAACAGTCAATCACGTCCTCCCTACCCCTCTGTTGTTTTGTCTTTGTTTGTTTGTTTGCTTTTCTTTTGGGGGGGGGGGGGGTTTCTTTTGTTGCTTCTTTATGGTTTTATTATCATTAATTTTGCATACAGCGCTGTTTTAAGGAAAATATCATGCACTGTATAAATCAATACATGAAAATTTCACAGATTAAGTAGATGTATCAAACCCGCTATTGCTGTCATAGATTAAAGGAAAAATATTGTACATATGTGTTTTACACGTATACCAATTTTATTTCATGTATTTTTAACCTTCAGTCATCTTGGTGTCCTTCTGAATCTTTTGTTGTTAATATTACTTTCATTTGTATTCTAGTGTCTGTATAATTGTGTAATTTGAATTGAAGCGTTTTAATCCTTACCATGTTTACTGTATCACAGGCTTTTTGTTAATGTGGTCATGTGATATAATTTTTATCATGTTCAGCGCCTTAGGGTAAATTTATTTTTATATAGGGCGCTATATAAATGCATATATTATATATATATTATATATTATACAAGACATAAAAATTATATTTCTTTAAATCATGTATCAGTAAATTGTGCAACAATGTAATTGTCTCAAGTGTGAATTAATTTTGAATCCTAAGCGTGGTTACGTTTTGAAGTGAATGCACTTAAAAGGATTATTTTTACTTCGGGACTTCTCATTTGCATGAAGCACACATTCATTGTCTACTGCGAACTTTATTATGACAAATTACAGTTCTGATATTGATCTCTTAAAAATATGAAAACGTAACGATAACGAACAGCCACCAATTTCATAACTCCTATAAGATATACAAAAGTATTGGGCAAACACGGATCCCTGTATTTACCAGAGGTGGGATCGGGTGCCTTGGAGGAGTAAGCATCCCCTGTCGACCGGTCACACCCGCTGTGAGCCCTATATATTGATCAGATAAACGGAATAAGCCGTAGTCAAAATCAGTGTAAAATCGGCTTAAATATTGGTATAAAATACGTCAAACAGCATTTTACCCAATATACATCTACATTTAAAATTTAATGTACACTATTTTTTAGTTTATTTCCCCCTTAAACGTTAGCACAATTCTGTAGTATCTTCGTTGGTGAGGTGCAGGTGTAGTGCAAAACAACGAACTGCTCTGTCATCGTCAATATACCAAAATTAGATTTTCCTGTTTTCCATCTAATCAATCCGCTTCGTTTCTGAATTGTTTGTAAAGTACATCTAAAGCAATGGTGTTCAGTCGAATTCATTACTGTCGTACTTTAATCTGAATGGCATGCAGTGGCAGATCACATGATTATGTAAAGTTAACCAATAGAAGGCAGGTGTGGAAAAGAACTTTTTTTCTTCCATTTTTCATGTAAAGTATACACAGATTTAAACTACTCACCATTGCATTGTGGCAGTCTGACCGGCTGGAACTCCAGAGGTCAGCTACCTATATTGTTAAATATTATGATAGAGATTCAGAGGCTTCGTGTTCGAATCCTACTTTGGCTTGACTCATTAATTATTTATCGTCTCTCGTTACAAATGTAAATCTTGCTAATGAGAATCAATTGAAACTACTGACTTGCTACCTAAAATTACTGATGCATTGAACAAAAATAATCATCTATTTTTTTTCCATATGGAATGTGGTGTTTAATCCTGTAGTGTAATAACAGTAATATGATGCGTGCCTCCGAAAATCACCATTCCGAAACAAAGTATTTTGCATGTACCCTGAAGTTCACACAAAAATCTGTAAGTGAGGTTAAACCTGATGTTATGGCGAAAAGTTTCTTTGCGCACGTTTGTCTGAATCGGGATCGCCATTCACTGGTTGCTATGAGGAAAGCTTTATTGTTTAATGACGCGACTCCTGACAGGGTCGCACGTGACCATACACATGGGGGAAATGTATATAATTATCAGGATTTTCAATAGTTTATAAATAATTGTCAAAAGAAAAATATGTATAGTTTTGGAAAATGGATTTAATGTTCTGATAACAAACGATTAACGTTATGGAGTCCCATTTAATCATTTATATATACATGAGAACATATCCACTTCATCCACTTCAACAGCACTAATTGTTGTTCGTATATTAGAATTGGTTGCATCGAGCAAAAGGAAAAGAACGACATTTAATCCTGTAAACGTCATTATTTTGTTGTCATATTTGTATCACTGGATTGGTGTTTATTCTCGCGACTGATGTGATTTGATTTGAGCATGTTCTGTATTTGATCGAGGTGGATACTGAGAAATAAGTTGATGTTATAGGGGTTCCAACAGTCTCAGTTTTGAGTTACCTCATCTACAGAAATAAATGAATAAGATGTGGAAAAAAAAAGCATGCGGTACTGTCTGAGAAAGTATTATCATAGATCAATTGTTTGGTCTTATGATATGCCCATGATATGTACAATGTATACTGTATATCAATTGTTTGGTCTTATGATATGCCCATGATATGTACAATGTATATCATGTCAGGTCTAGAAATAAGATGTATAATGAAATATTTGCATGTTTGAAGATTTAAAATATCTTGGTTTAAAACATTTTTATTCATATAAGGGCTAATTACAAACCTTTTTCCTACCATCATCCAGGATTTTAAGTTTTTCCGTTTATTCATGTTTGGAAACGGTAAGAATTAATTACGGTAACAAGGGACGTTCGAGATTCGATCCACTTTGACTTTTATCTCGCGTTGAACAAATCATTCTGGAAATCTTACAATGATTGTAAATCAAATAGAAATTCTAAATAAAAGAGCTTTTAGTGAATTTTAAATCGCAAAACCGTCTCTCAAATCAACATTAAAACTTATGACTTTTCAGCACTTTATAGGACTAGACTTTTTAACGTCAAAGACAATTGCTTCAACAAAAATAGAGATGCATGCTCTCGTATAACAAATCAACTGGGAGATACACACACAATAAGCAGGCGAAATTGGTATATTACTACATAAATATGGAAAGTCGATGATTGCAAAGTTGAAGTCATCATGCTTGTCATATAATATAGTTGTCAGTCTGCCATTAGAGTCAATATTAAGCAAAATATCCAAATATGAAGCAGACACGCCAGATTCCGCAGTGTCCTTTATTTTGAGGAGTTCATCGGGATATATCAAATGGACATAATTACGAAAATTATTATTGTTGATTGATAAAACGTCATCGATATATCTATATGTATGGTTGAAGGACACGGCATGTTTTGTTTGTTGTTTTTTTTTGTTATTTTTTGTTTTTGTTTTTTTTTTGTTTTTTTTTTTTGTTTTTTGCTTTTATCTTGTAACAGTTTCTGAACATTTTCTGCTTCATATGAATATAAAAATAAGTCTACCAATAAGGGAGCACAATTAGTGCCTATGGGAATGTCAATGGATTGTTGGAAGACTTGGTCTCCAAACACTACGTAAATGTTATCTACAAGAAAGCCAGGCATACCCTTAATGTCGGTTAATCTACAATAAATACGATATAACAGCACGTATTTCGGGAAAGTTATATCAAATACAAACACATTTTTTTTTATCGATTCAATAATCTTAATAAGTCAGGTTAATATCCAACAAAAAGGTCTTTTAAATCCACCCCTAGCACTCTCAGCATTTTTCTGAACACGCTGCTGCCTTGTGTGACTGTTTTTTGGGTTTGATATGCTTCTTTCCGTCCTGTATTCATTATGGTGATTGTTGAGTAGCAAGACTACTCCAACACAAATGGAGGAGTGCATACAATATTTTTGTTTTACTTTCATAGACTAGGCTTCTTGACATCATAAACAGTTGCTTCTTCAATACAAATGGTAAAAGGAAATACTCTTTACTAGTGATCAGTCATCCGAAAAAATGTATTTGTTAAAAACCACTCTGACTCCACGAACAAGTACTCTGAAGTTGATATTAAAAGATGTTTGAGTTCCCCCATTGACAATATCTTCGTAGTCATTGGTGATAAGGTTTTCCATGAGTCTGAAGAAATTCACATAGTTAAGAATTTCCGTTCCTGTGTTAGCTGACCTGTTTTTATGTTCATAGATATATTATATGAAGCAGATTTCATTCAAAAGCTTCTACGTGAGAAGAAAAAATATCTTGATGTGGCCTTCAATTCGACATTTAGATATACCAACGACGTTTTGTCTATTAACAATAATCAATCTCATTTATATGTCCATTCGAGATGTCCCAGTGAACTTGAAATAAAAGACATCACAGTCTTCCACATGTGCTTCGCACTTAGATATGTTACTGAAAGTAGTTGCTGGCGGCAAACTAATAACTCAATGGGATGATTTCAATTTCTCCATCTTCAACTTCCCTTGCCTATGTGGAAATATTTCCTCATCACCTGCATATGGTATTTACGTCTCCCTCCTGATTCCATATGCAAGAGCTTGTTCTGCATATGATCAGTTTTTAAATCGAGGCAAGTTACTGACAAATAACTTGATGTTACAGGGGTTTGTTTAGTCTCGTCTAAAGTCAGCATTTCATAAATTCTATGGTTGTTACAATGATCTAGTTTGCCAGTACAACCTTCCATTAGGTCAAATGCTGTCTGAAGTGTTTCATACCAATTGTTAGGCCGTTCTTGGCAATCTGATTCTGACTTCGGATTGCTCCGTTTACCTGATGGGGATGTAGGGCTCACGGCGGGTGTGACCTGTCGACAAGGGATGCGTACTCCTCCTAGGCACTTGATCCCACTTCTGGTATGTCCAGGGGTCCGTGTTTACCCATCTGTATGATTTGTATTTTCTATAGGAATTACGAGATTGAATACTGTTAGTTATCTGATTATTTTCATTGAAAGTAGATGCTGACAGCAAAGTAACAAATTCACCTTGATGGCAAGCGGAATGATTTCAATTTCTCCATCGTCAACTTCCCTTATTTGTGTAGCAATATTCTATTATCACCTGCATATGGTGTTTGTATCTCTCAAATCATTTGATACGCAAATTTTTAATTTGAGGCAAGTTACTGACAAACAAGTTGATGTTACAGGGGTTTGTTTAGTCTCGTCTAAAGTCAGCATTTCGCAAATTCTATGGTTGTTACAATGATCTAGTTTGCTAGTACAACCTTCCATAAGGTCAAATGCTGTCTGAAGTGTTTCATACCAATTGTTAGGCCGTTCTTAGCAATCTGATTCTGACTGCGGATTTTTTTCCGTTTACCTGATCAAGATATAGAGCTCACGTCTATGGCCGGTCGACAAGGGATGCTTACTCTTCTTACGCACCTGATCCCGCCCCTGGTATGTCCAGGGGTCCGTGTTTGCCCATCTGCCTGATTTGTATTTTCTATAGGAATTACGAGATTGAATATTGTTCGTTGCCTTGACTTTTTCATCAATTTCGTCTGTAGTTTGCAGTTTTATATTGAATGTATAGTGCCGACTGATTCCATTATTGTATTGATAAAATAGATCTGCCCAATTCATTGACACGTTTTGCTTTGGTGACGTCTGTACACTTGTGTTTGAACAGCGCACCATTCCTGTAATTTCAATTGTATTCCTTGTGTGTTGAGAGGGTGGCCCAGGGTAACCATTAACCATCATCGCGGTCAAGAATGTCACATATAGTATGTGAAAGTTGAAATGACATATATATATATATATGTCGCCCTTTGGTTTTATTTAGATGACAGGAATATTGATAATAATAATTTATTTATTCATTTATTTTTAATTTTCCCAATTTTATTTATTTATTTATCTTTTTTTGGATTCCCCGGAAAAACAATTAACTCCTTTATAATGACAAAGAGGTGTTTTTCTTAAAGCGGTTAGGATAGTGTGCTGACGTATTTGGCTTTAATTTTACGGAAATAATTAATTAGACCACGCCTGTTCGCGTGATTGCACAAAACGTCTGAAAATGTCAATTTAAAGAGTTTAATTATAACAATGTCACATAACAATTACCTATGGTGATGAGCATAATCGTGTGAACGTCTGATCCAATGGAGACGGAGATAGACACGGAGCTTTTAGAACTAAGGGTATTTATCTCTTTCCTTGTGTGGAGTTCGCTCATACTTTAATGATATCTAAATGTCAAGACACATCACAAGATACAACTGGCAAACTATATATGATTCAGAAATAGATTTAATTTTTCAAAAATATATAAGATATGCACGCCGATGCTTCAAGTCGGCAGACCTCACGAGGCGCTTTATTCCTGACAGTTCCATTCTACTTTCATTTCTGTTGGAATTCCCAGTCGCTAAATTTATCAAGTATGCACACTGTTTACAGCTGCAGGACGCTTGTAAAGAAACGGATATTGTTATAATTTGTTAAGATACCAAAGCATTGGAAATGTAAATATTAGTAACAGAATTATACTGCTCAACATTGTAGCTAGCAAACACTATAAGACGTAATAGTACGCCAAATGTGCAAATTAACAAAATCCGAAAGGAACGTTAAACGAATTGATTAGATAAATCTAAAAAAAAAATACAAACAAAAACAAAACAAAACAAACAAACAAACACACAAAAAACCCCAAACACACACAATAAAAATCAAACAAAAAAAAAAAACAACAAAAAACAAAAAACAAAAAAAATAAATAAAAAAATCCGATAAACAAACAAACAAACAAACGAAAATAAACAAAACAAAACAAGAGAAAAAGAAAGAAAGAAAACAAACGAACAAAAAGTTCCCAGTATATTGTACAATGACCTGTAGATAACATGCATGCTACGATGGCTGGTTAAGGACAGGTGGATGAGTTTTATTTATTTATTTTTTTTAAATTCGTTCCCACGAAATCAATTTCGTTCGCACGAAATAAAATTTGTCCCCACGAAATAAAAATGCGTTCCCCAAAACATAATTTCGTTCGCACGAAATAAAAATTCGTTCCCACAAAATAAAATTCCTTCCCACGACATAAGATTCTCTCAATATTCACTTTTTAAGGACTACTAAGCTTGTGAAATCACGAAGTCCATAAAATTTAACCACTAGTCTAAATAAAACATCAAAACTGAAACGATATTTTACTTCATTATATATTAATCAACCTTTGAATCATCAAAGAACATATTATCTACATATCAGTTAAATGATCCTTTGCATACAGTGTGTGACCATGCATTTGTTTGCTTTTATTAGCAGAAAGTAACCAATGTTCTATGCTTTTCCGTTTCAAATTCATTGCTTTATTTCTCTGACAATACAGGGACTTTAGTTTAAGTTCAGCGGGTGCAACCCCAATATTACAAACATTTTTAAGTGCATACATTAAAGAATCTTGACATAAATGATAGATTGTTTTTGTAATTTCCAACAGTTTTCTCAATAACAAATTGAAGTTTTAATATATTGTTAGGCTCTTGATTGTCTACACTTTGAAAGTGCATTAAAGGTGTATTATTTTAAATAATCTTCTCAAATGGCAGCACATATTCATCGTCCTCAAAAATGAAAGAACAATCACTGATACAGAAGGACTAACGTTACCTTACTTAGTACAGATTTATTGTGGATTGCATAATTGCAAAACATAACGTCTGTTAAGTTATATTATATTTTTTCATACTAACTTAAAAACATTTTCTCCCATAATTTTGTTCAGAGTTATCGGGATTTTGTTCACCATTCGTGATAAGGAGGTCGTGAAATCGAGCCCCACTCAAGCTATAAACTCGTCAATCTTATATGTAAACATAGGTATTTATTGCCCCTTCACCAAATGCTCGACATTTAGAAGACTTAGTGAGAATCACGGGTCTTTCGGATACGACCTTATTACGTAGTCACGGCAGGCGTTGGTACTTGAGAGTACCCTAACTGCTATGGCCAAACGCATTAAGCATAAGTCTAAAGTGGTGCTTCACCTACAAATGGTGACGTATTAATTACATAAATGGAAAAAAAAATCTCCAAGGAAATTAAAACAACCAACCAACGAACCTTTCTGTTCTTGTAGAAAAGAGGGATATTTATATCATTACTCTGTTGCATGTAAGAACTAACAACTACGATCGGTAAGAACAGAAAGGATTGCTAATTGAGTTATACCTTAACTTGCCCTGAATTATATTAATATAGTGTTTGCTAAATGTAAGACAAGACAGTAGCGTTGTAAGACTTGTGATTGTTCTACTGCGAAATTTTGTAATTATTTTTGTTAAATAGCAACGTTTTTCCAATGTTCCAACCCTATAAATCGATTTCTCGGAAACCAATATTAGAAGATCAGTAACGATTCTAGCGGCGATTAATTATACCTTTTCGAATTTTTCTACATCAAATAAAGAGCAGCTCCCAAAACTTTAGCTCAGGTCTTTTAAACATTGCAGATAGAATATTATTCAAAGTTTGTTTTCAACGAAGTCCCAAGTTTTTATCGCATGCACTGCTTACAACACTACTGGTGTATCCAAACCTGCCGTATTACGTACAATTGCCTGGTGCACATCCCGCCTTGACATAATCATTTTTGAAGATCAGTTTTCTTTTTCATGATACAGAGCCTTGTTTTCGATTCATTTAATTTCTGAAACGTTTAAGTACATAAAATCATTATCGGTAGTTCCGAATTGGCAAATGGTGTGTTGTGACTGTGTATAAGATTAAACTAACTACATGTATAGATATAGCTGATTTTGAAACTACTGTGTCGGTGAAAGCGGCATTAATTCTCAGAAGAAGATAGTTTGTGTTAATTATATATTAATAAGGATGTAGATTGTCTGATTGCGCAATATATGAAACAGTAAATATATACGTGAAGGGACTGCTCGTTAAAACTCTTCTTTGCTATTCCGTCTGCCACCAATCTTATTGGTTGTTGGACACTCTGACGTCATGCTGTTCTTGTCGTTTGCAAGGTTCATAATTTCAAAGAAATGAAATACAATTTGAGAAAGTTTTGATAAATTATCTCTATTAAAAATCAAATATGCAGTCATGCCTAGCTTTTGTATGCAAAATTTTTCCATCAATGCTTGTGTGGTAACGCTTTGTTGTAGTGACGAAAGGTGTGCTAATTCGTTCTAATTCGTAATAGAAGTATGGAGGGGTCAAACGTACTAGATCGGGACACGCGGCGATGCCCTATGGTCAGCAGCGAATCGATCGGACATCCAATCCACATTGATCAAAAAGATCTACCACCAACCCCGTCTAAGTGAGGACGGAAATGACCATTTCGGAAACGTTGAGGCGGAAAATGCCTGTACTCTCAGAAAAATGACAAAATTTGTGAAAAAGAAACGAAACGAAATATTTTTCGTAAAACGAAAGGATACACAAGACGTTTGCTAGGTACATGAAAAATGCATGAGATACCAGCAAAATAATTCAATATATAGAGTGGATGACATGAGTTTAAAGGGAGAATATGGGGGAAAATGAACCTAAAAATGGAATTTCGCAGGACTGAATGCTTGGAGTTCATGCAGAAAGTCATGCAAAAAATATAGAAGCGAGACATAATAATAATAACAATAATAACCTTTATTTACTCAGGACAACACAATTAGCATACAACTAGACGGACGACACCAGACATTTTCCGTTAACGTGTGTGCTAAAAGGTGGGCTGGAGAATAAAAATGAAATAAATTTTGAAAGATAACTGCTTTTCTTTAAAAACCAATCTTATGTAAAAGGAAAAATGTTCAAAATTAATGTGAAATGATGCAAAGAAGTTTAAAAGAGATTTTGATATATCTTAAAATTTCTATATGAAGCTCCGAAACCTATCGGGAAAATTATAATTTACTCTGTAAGACACAAATATAAAAATTCCACTTTGGAAGATTTTTCATAGATTTTTCATAGCCTCATTCCCCTCGATAGAATTCCCCAATTTCGCTCTTATGATAATGAAGGTTTCTATATCAATTTTGATTGTTGTTTCTTTTTGAGTCTCATAATAAGGTTCCCTCTCATTGTGAAATGAATCATTTGTATATACATTTAGGTAAATTAATTATGATAAATCCCATTCATGTTTAGTGTTTACGTAATGAGTTGCACTGAAGTGCATTCCTCACGTGGGTTGTTCAGTGAAATAAACAAAACTGTTATTTTGTTTATGTATGAAATTTATACATGATACATTTAAATAACATTTTTGTCGCAATATCCAATTGTTTACCCAAAGTTTCATCATGAAACAGGCATCAATTATTTTAGATAGTACAGCATATTATATGTATTACAGAGGCTTCTGTGTGAGAGCTATTATATTTTGCTGTGGCCTTCAGCTCGACATTTAAATATATCTATTAACAATAATCATTATTATTCATATGTCAATTTGATATATCCCAATGAACTCGAAATAAAAGACACAATAGAGTCTTCCATGACTGCTTCATATCTGGATTTTTTGTTGAACATAGAATTGCCAGCGGCAACTCGCATCACAATTGTGTTACAGGCGGGATGACTTCCATATCATCAACTTTGTTTAGGTGACGATATCCCATTGTCATGGTATTTATGTTTCGCAACTGATTCGATCCGCTAGAGCATGTTCTGCTTATGATCAATGTTGAAATCTAGACAGACTACTGACAAAGGAGTTGGTGATACCAGGGTTTCAACAGTCTTTAAAATAAGAATTTCGCAAATCATATGGTCGTTATAATGATATAATTTTCAAATATAAATTACAAGATACCACTGGGTCGCTTGCCTGGTTCATACCAGTTGTTGGGCCGTAGGTTACACTGTATTTGACTGATCAAGATATAGTGCTCACTGCCGATGTGCCCGGTCAACAGAGGTTGTCCCCACCTTTGGTATGTCCAGGAGTCTGTGTATCATCCTCTTACCTTAATTTTGTATTTTATTTATGAGATTGATTACTGCTCGTTTCTACACGTGTTTGTGTACCATCAAATGTATGCGTTTAGCAATCTATCGAATTAAAAGCTGCATTTCATGAACGATGATGTAGATCTTCAAGTCATATAACATTGATTTGTAATTCATTTTCTTAAGTTTTGAAATCCTGCAAAATAGGTTTAAGCAGAATTTTTAATATTCCTACCTTTCTTTTTCCCCGAATATTGTAGGAAAATGTGCCACCCCGTAAAGGCATTTCCTGTAAATACGATCGAAAAATCGCCAAAAGTACAATAATACAGAACTTAGTTCTTGTGTTAATTTGATGGATAAGCAGTGCAGTTAGTAAAACTCTGTTAGCCATATGTTGCACAATCAATGAAGGCGGGGGGTTTTAACGTTACTTTTTTACATTTCAGTCTCGGATATTCACAATTTAAACAAATAACCTTTAAATTGAATTAATTATATATATTTCCATAACATTCAATACTTTTATCCAGAGGGGATTGAAGGGGGTTGAAGACCATTCCAAGCAAACAAATTCACACACACACACACACACACACACACACACACACACACACGACATTCTAATAGCTTTACCTGTCTCCTCTGGTTGAACTGTTAATATACAGAGGAAGCACTGCTCCGAGCGTCATTACTGTGAATTGTAATACCCAGTAATGACAGGCACATAAAAGCAGGGAATTCCCTCCCTTATTTTAGAGGGAGAAGGGGGGGGGGGGGGGGCGTATGGTCCCTAATAAAGGAGACTATATCACATAGAGTATTTACTATCTATTTCAAGATGTGCCTTCAGATGTGTTTGTTTGTGTTAAATTTTCATATGTTAATACAATTTTAATGAACTGCGGTGTATTTCGTAGAAAGAGCACTGTTTTTATTGGACAGTAATAACGACGTTACACACCGTTGACTTCTCATGGGCATAAAGATAGAATAAGCAAGTTAAAAATTGAAAAAAAAAATCACAAGGTAATTGTTTAAGGCGACATGTCATGTTTCTTTTGTGTTAATTCGGAGTTATGAATCATATAAATGTCATGCATCTTCATTAGCACACACATAAACGTGAAAGGTGTGGAAACCATGTCTTCGTTACATGTTTACGAGCTGCTACATTGTTGAATATGCATATATTATTTTTCGTGTAATATGTTATGGAAATAACTCTACGGGATATGAAATGTCTCAAAGACACACACACACACACACACACACACACACACACACACACACACACACACACACACACATGCGCGCGCGCGCACGCACGCACGCACACACACACAAACACAGATATATATATATATATATAATTCGAATTGAAACTATGCACATATTTAAAATTATGGGGACTTTGGCTTTGAAAATTATCTAACTAAAATTAAAATAAATTGACTTTACAAATCTGTTTGTGATATATTTGCTCATAAAATGATTAAAGTTGATAGACATTCTAATATTACTACGGACCAAGGAATTTGTAGGAAATAAACTCCGGTTTATTGGGAAACGAGATTCATTTCTTTAAGAAAATTTTTTTTTGTGACTAATAGAAGAAAATATACAAAATTTTATTACACTAAGGTGGCTCATGACGCTAAAATTTTTATTGAATGGCTTGTTTACGCACCTCGTATGAAGCATGATTTCACCATCAAAAGAGTGATACAATCAATTATATTATATAAACTTTTTGCGATTTTCTCCGAAATGATAAAAAGGGTGTTGTGTTTGCAAATAAGAGATCTTATTGTCCAAACGTTGCTTTGATTTGATGTATGATTTAAATATATTCTAAAACATGCCTAACAGATTCAGAGAGTCGTTCTAATTTTTAAATTAAAAAATTTATAAAAATGAAAAATCTTTAAGAGACGTACACATTAACAAAAAGGTATATTGAACAAGTATATTTTACAAAGAAATTGAAATGAAACGATCAAAATTCATAATTTTTGCGATTTGTTTTTAAAGATTTGAACTAAACCAGGAAAAAATAATACCAATGCTGATCACAATAGTTAGAAATTACTAAGATAAATATATTCTTGCTAAATTTATGCACTTTTCATGACGAAATTAGTATCCTTTATAAATTCATTTAATCTGAAAACCATTGTGCATCAGGGGAGTGTAATTTTTTGGTTACAAGGTTCTCTATGACTACTTTTCTATCATCCCGGTCGGGTTTGGTTCAGATTTGAAAAATCGCAATATGCCTGAATTTTGATAATTTCATTCCAATTTCTTTTTAAATACATTTCTATGATATGTTTTTTCCTAACTGACATGTTTCTTGAAAATTTTATCCATAGATTTAAAAAATAGTAACAAATAACGTTTTCAATTTTCATAAATAATTTTTTATTGAAAATATTTGAACGACTAAATGAGCTTTTATGCATGTTTTATTAGATATTCATATCATACATCAATTCACAACGAAATTTGGACTCTAAAATCTCTTATTTGCAAACAAAACACGTATTTTTATTATTCAGGAAAAGTCTCAAAAATTCATAAGAAATATTTGAGAGCTTGTATCACTCTTTCGATATTGAAATCATACTTCATACGAAGTATTTTAACGAGCCATTAAGTAATAAAAATAAAATTTTGATGTAATGAGCTACCTTAATGATGAACAAAAATTTACACAACCCCCCCCCCCTCTCTCTCTCTCTCTAAAGCGCCATCTCTTTTAAATATTTCACTGAAAAATTTATTTTGAACAAGATATGCATTTAAGTACAGTAACATTGTGTTTAAGCTATGTGTCATGTAATCATTTCTTCTTTGCTGATATACGTAATGATTTATATGTATATCCATTCTGCCCCTCAATGACCCTTGCTTGGAAATAGAATATTTTCTATATCTTACAACAAACTCTGTGACATGGTACATTATTTATAACACAGTATAGTTAAAATGGACGGTCAGGTCAAGACAATGAAATTATAGTTATTACAAAGACAGTAAAAAGAAAAACTCCCCGCAATTTTCAGTGTAATTACTCAGCTAATTATGATCTGGGTCACCGAGAACGTTTGATACCACGAGCACCTGTCAACGAAAGGGTCACGACACCAGTAGAGTATCACAATGATTGATTTGAAATTTAATGAATTGGTTTTTAAAGTTATGCAAGGTGCTGACTTATTCAACACTAATACTATATATAAGACAGTGATTAATATTCCACCACAATAACCACATTTCAATTGTTAACGCATCTTGTGGTTTTATAAAAAGTTCAGACATTATTCAGTCGTTTCGCGCGTGTTCATTCGCTGAGGTTAAACAGTAGATGGTGTTTTTATTCTTAGTAATGATTTAATTCTCACTGATGAAAGTGGCGGGATGATCTTATCTCATTTAGCTCTTTCTAGGAAGACGTCGTTAAGCCTTCAATAGATAAGACACTGTCTTCAGGCATTGCTGTGATACCACATTTTGTGGTTTGTTTAGAATGCATTAGTACAATGTACTTTAAACTTAAATCCTTACATAATTGCATTTTATTCTTTATCCAAAAAAAACCCCAAAATCTACTTCTGTGGATCAGGAAAATGATCGAAGTTGAAGAGAAAAACGTAGTGCATTAAATAATACCCATCTGCTTAATTTGTGAAATATTGGTGTATAGATAGAACGATTTAATTATTAAGCATGACAAAACAATATCAATAAATCAATCTGATATGTGAATGCGATTATGAAAGGAATGAAGGAAGTATGTTTTTCATGGAAAAAGTTAAGATAACGAACAGCGATCAATCTCTTAAAAACCATACAGGATACAAAGGTGAGAGCAGGGCAAACAATGACTCCTGGATATACCAGACATTGTGTCACGTGCTTAGATGGATTGGTTGTGTAATCATGTTTAACGTCCCGCTCGGTAATTTTTCTTTCATCTGGAGACGTCACCAATGCTGGTGAAGGGCTGTAAAATTTAGGCCAATACTTCGACGCTTACGGCCTTTGAGCAGGAAGGGGTCTTTATCGTGTCACACCTGCTGTGACACGGGTCCTCGGTTTTTGCGGCCTCATCCGAAGAACCGCCCGTTTAGTCGCCTTTTACGACAAGCACTGGGTATTGAGGACCTATTCTAATCCGGAACCCCACAACAACATAATCGTAGGAAGAGTACGTTTCCCCCTGCTGACTGATCACACAAGCCGTGGATCCTACATCTTGATCAATTAAACGGGTACACGTATTTCGTAATCAAAATCAGTATGTAAAGAATGGCCTACCATTTGTTAGGTTTTGGAAACCTGGATTTGGAAGAGAAATAGTATGATCAGGGAATGGCAGAAAAAACATCCACCTTGAAGCACTGTTCAACACTTTCAGCTACAGTTCGTAGTTTGGATTTAGGAACCTGACTTTTCTAAGTAATTGCTTAAACTCGTCCATACAACACGAAACCTGTCACCAGCAGTTTACAAATATCGATTTCAAGTTTTGCCTTAATATGATTGTAATTCAGTATATTTAGAAAGACGAACCGAAGAACAACTGAAATCAGGGCAAGCTTGCTAGAAATGACGAAATGTTAGATACAGCCTGATAACTTGACTCTGGCCGAACATTATCCAAAGCATGCACTACTGCTGTGTAATGTTGGAGACACTGTGACAGAGTATCAACTCTCATCGTCCCCCGGGTTTCTGCGAGTGTTAACATAGATTGATGGCGTCTGGGTCATTCAATCATTGCATTTTCATTTTTCCAGAAAACATCAAAGTCGAGATTTTCATTATCATTCCTGGGCTTCTTGAGCATAAATGCCCAGGATGTTATAACTGTGTAGCTAATAAATAAACTCTTATTCTATTGGTCAATATATATTATATATTTACTACTTATCCAATGCAGTTGAATTCTTTTAATAGGGTTTGAAAAAATTTTTTTTTTTATCAAAAAGATCTGAATTCACAATATTGTACAGGCTTTGTGTTATCCAACATATCATCAATAATTATACCCCTAGACGTGAATGTCAATTATGTAATTTATGATGCAAGTAGCAGAGACTGTATACTAATTCAAATGATATACCTGAAATTTGTATAACACTTCAGCATTTTGGCAACTAATTAAAAAAAAAATAATAGCCCCCGCTTTCTTTAGTTCCATCTTAAATTTTAATAAAGGCAAGGCTATGTGCCATTTAAAACAATGACAACGGGCCTAAACTATTCTTTTGAACTCTCAAATTGCATTTAATTAATTTTCCTGCATATTAAGTGCAAAAAGGACATTATTTATTTCTACTCTACTAGAATTGTTTCTTTTTGTTTGTTTGTGTTACGTCCCGTCGAGAATTTTTCACTCATATTGAGACGTCACCAGCTGTAGGTGAAGTACCACACATTTAGACCTATGCTTAGCGCTCAGGGCCGTAACGTAACGGGTTCTTTAACGTGCCAACGCCTACCGTGACATGGGACCTCCGTGTTTAAGGTCATATCCGAGCGTTTGGCGAAGGAGCAATCACTAACTATTTATCGTCTTAGGTTTGACGCGGCCATGGCACAAGCGGGGCTCGAACTCACGACCTCCCAGTTACGAAGCGAACGCTCTAACCACTGAGCTACCGCGACCGGTCTCTACTAGAATTAAACTATTTTATATCTGTATTGTTAGAAGTCATGAGTGTGTATTTATTTGATACAATGATTAATTTGTGTTGCTTATGTTATGTTCATAAAGCACGTTTATATGAATAAAACGTGGTAAATTTTAAGGGCAAAACGGTGTTCTTTTTGTTTTCGTATTTCTCCGTCTATGTAGAAATAAAACGAATGGACATTACTGCAAATCTAAGGTGAAAATCTCTTAAAGTTCTCTTTTCCCAATTGCTTTTCACATACTGACATCACAGGAAACTAGTTAAATTTGGTCAGCACATTCATTGTAGTTCTTACTTCATGTACCATATTGCAGCTGTTAGCAAGGACAAAGTTTAGCCTGTGGAAACGGCAATGTACAATTGTTTTGCATCGAGGTACTCTTTTGAACGTCTTGTAAAATATTTATCGCAACATTGTGGAATCTGAAAAAATAAAAATAATGAACAGATATCAATCTCATAATTCCTATAATGACGGGTAGGACAAACACGTATTCCCTGGGGTCTCTGTGGCAGAGTGGTGAAAGCATTGCGCTCAAAATCACAAGGCCACTCACCTCTAGTCGGCGCGGGTTCGAATCCCGCTCGCGCCGATATATGTGAGAAAGTTTGCCAGTTTACTTTCGGAAGATCGGTGGTCTCTTCCCGGATACATTGTATTTGGGTTTTCTCCTCCACCTACAAAAAAAAACTGGACGCCACCAGATAACTGAAAAATTGTTGAGTGTGGTGGAAAACAAGAAACAATCAATCAATCACAACAACTTTTTGAGTAGGAGGAGAAAGCGTCCCTTATAGACCGGTCACACCAGCCGTAAACCATATTATCTGGATCAGGTAAACAGAGAAATCCGGAGTTAAAATCAGTACGTAAAGGACGTCTTAACAATTGATCCGAAACACGTCAGAGAGCATTCAGCATAGAGGCAGGTGGTACTTGCAAATTAGGGCCTTATAAGGACCAAAGATGTTTGCGAAATGCTGACTTTAAACGAGACAGTTGAAATCCCGTTAATATCAATTTATTTGTCAGAAGCTTGCCTCCATTTAAAGAGTAATGATAAAAAGAACATGCTTTTGTGCATAGAATCAGTTGAGAAACATAAACACAACATGCAGGTAATAATGGAATATTGCTACATAAGTAGCTGACGATGGAGAAGGTAAAGGCATCACATTTGAAGTAAAGGTGAGTTGGTAGTTTGCCGTTAACATTTATGATCAATAAAATATCCAAATATGAAACAGGCATGGGAGACTGTGGTGCATATTATTTCGAGATCACTGGGATATATTGAATCGACATATCAATGAAATTGAGTATTGTAAATAGATAAAACGACATCGATATATCTAAATGTCGAGTTGAAAGCCACATCAAGATATTTTTTCTTCTCATGTAGAAGCTTTTGAATAAGTTCTGTCACGTCAGAATATAAAAAAGAAAGTCAGGTTAGGTAATAAAGGAAACAATTTGTGCCCATGGGAATTCCAACAGACTGATAGAGGAACTGATTACCAAAGACTATGTAGATATTGGCAGTGAGGAACTCCAGCATCTTTTTGATATCAATCTCAGAGTACCTGTGCCTAGAATCAGAGATGTATTTAAGGAAGTGTGTTTTGGGGTGACTGATCACAAGATATCAATATTTTCGTGTTCCACTTTTATTGAAAAAACAGCTGTCTATAACATCAAAAATCCCAGTCTTTAATTTATCATGAAGAATGGTCGTACAAAATATTGAAGTCAAACGATTTGATGTTGAATTAGGAAATGTTCGTAATTTTAAATTTACTAAAAATTCTTTAGAATTCTTAAGAACCCATATTCAATTATCAATTGTGTCCTTGGCTCCATATACATTTTTTCTTTTTAGCATGGTTTTCTCATAGACATGTCTTTAAATCAAATCTCAACTTTCGTGTTCAGTAAAGCGTTGCGAATTGTTTCTTTATTTGTATGCTCAAGCTCCTGAAATCCAAGACAATCATCCGTGTGCAAACGGCGAACACAAATTGACAAATCAGAAACCTCTTGTTGCGATAGCTCAGTATTAAAGCTTTCACTTCGTAACTGGGAGGTCGTGAGTTCAAGCCCCGTTTGTGCCATGGCCGTGTCAAAACATAAAAGGTAAAAATAAGTAGTGATTGCTCCGTCGCCAAACGCTCGGCATTTAGAAGAGAGAATCGCGGGTCTTTCGGATATGCTCTTAAAAACGGAGATCCCGTGTCACGGTAGGCGTTGGCACGTTAAAGAACCCTCACTGCTACAGCCTTGCGCACTAAGCATAGGTCTAAATTTGTGGTACTTCACCTATAATTGGTAACGTCTCAATAAGAGTGAAAATTTCTCGACTGGACGTAAAACAAACTAACAAACATACAAAACAAAACAGAAATCCAGTCTGAATTTTAGGTGATGAGTATATATTCTTCAAGTGCAAAATGTGGATTTCAAATCTGTGTCAACTTCAGCTTTCCAGTCAATAAAACACATAACGGTGTCGTCGTCTTTGTCATGACCCTTGTCCCATTTTTTCCTAAAAAGAAAGTCTGATGGTAACATCAAGGATAAATAGTAACGGAGATTCATTTTTGATTGCGTTTCTCTAGATATATTTAACCAATTTTCTCTTATATAGGTATTCGTTTTTTCATCGACATTCATCAAGAGCATCTCATTGGAAGTAAACATTTTAATATTTTATCGTTCAGACCGTCATTGTTTTATTTTGCCGAGATCCCGACCCCCTCTCCTCATCTCGGTAAACACACACACACACACACACACACACACACACACACACACATATATATATATATATATGTATATATATATATATATATATATATATATATATATATATATATATATAATCCCGTGAGGACCCGGGTAAGAATAGGTCCTCTTCGGATGAGCCCGCAAAAACTGAGGTTCCGTGTCACAGTAGGTTTGCACGAAAAAGAGGACATAACGCCGAGCATAAGCCTAAATTTTGCAGCCCTTCACCGGCAATAGTGACGTCTCTACATGAGTGAAAGATTCGCGAGCGGGAGGTTAAACAATACACAATCAATCAATCGATTTTATATATATATATATATATATATATATATATATATATATATATATATGTGTGTGTGTGTGTGTGTGTGTGTGTGTGTGTGTGTGTTGCTGGACTGAGCTGGCACCGTCAGCATTTTATGATAATATAAACTCCTACTCCAAGACGACTTTATATAACAAAAATATTGTACTACATATTAAGATGTCTTAATGTAACATGGAGTAAGGGTCCTATTATGCGGTCATTAAATGGTTATTGATGCCGTTATCAATCAGTATTAACCTTGCTCCCTATAAAATGAATACAACACACTAAACATTGCATGACAGCCAGCCGTACGTGCAGGATGCCGTTGTTTATTATGTATACAGTAATAACGTTAAACCATTCGTGAAAAATTGACAACCGATAATATATACACAAAATATATGCAATATCTCCCCAAAGATACATCAGGGCCGGCCAGGAAAAACTAGAGATAAAAAGATGGAAATTTCCCCCCAAAACCTCTAGAAAACTGTGTCCGTTACCAAGTGCCGCTGGATGCAGGGAGTTTTGTTAACGGACCTCACAAAATAACAGTTTGCAAACATACTATACATCAAAAACTTTATTCAAGTTTGTTAAACTCGTGCAGGAAGGCGGCTAGAAGTGAAAAACCTAACAAAACCCCGCTCTTAAAACCCCTTACTAAGCAATTCCATTGGTCAATGCATGAATACCCTTCTTGGAACATTCCATTATATATAGGCTATACTATTTTAAATACACACAGTGAATAAAACAGTTTCCCACTATACTATTGAAACGCCGGAAAATATAATTAACTGCTACAGTATATGACAGATGCATACAGACAAAATAGCAGAGAAAGGCTGATAACTCTTACTACAGGATACAAGATGTCGGTATCTAAGAGAAAATCAATTTATAATGGGCACGAAAGCGTTTATAGGGCCTGTGGATAGCCTTCATTCCCACATCGCGGAAATTGTAATATACTGCAAACATCATGCTTTTCATAATTAATCCTGATCCGTGTACTGGTCTCACACACACTAGAGGCTAGTATATTTCTGTCAGGTAAGAAGACAAAGAGAAGTAACTCCTAACTTTACAAATTACCGTTTAGGTAGTTTGCAAACGACAATGAAACAATGAAACGATTTTTTTTCTCATGTGTATGGATAAGTTTACTTAAGAAATAAATCAAATTTTTTAACGTACAAGAGGCGTTTCACGCTGGCATCATTCATGAAGCTGCTATGCACTTTCAAAGAGAAAGAGAAAGTATTTTATAGATTTTCGATATATTACCCTATACATATTATGTACAAAACCTCTGCAGTTTATAAGATTATCAACACCCTTGTACAGAGGGTGCAGCGGTTATAGCGGTATTAACGCACCATGTGTATCTATATGAAGTGGCTGGGTATAAACACTACGTGTATCTATATGAAGTGGCTGGGTATAAACACTATGTATATTTATATGAAGTGGTTGGGTATAAACACTACGTGTATTTATATGAATTGGTTGTGTATAAACACTACGTGTATCTATATGAAGTAGCTGGGTATAAACACTATGTATATTTATATGAATTGGTTGTGTATAAACACTACGTGTATTTATATGAAGTGGCTGGGTATAAACACTACGTGTATTTATATGAATTGGTTGGGTATAAACACTATGTATATTTATATGAAGTGGCTGGGTATAAACACTACGTATATTTATATGAAGAGGCTGGGTATAAACACTACGTGTATTTATATGAAGAGGTTGGGTATAAACACTACGTGTAATTTATATGAATTGGTTGGGTATAAACACTATGTATATTTATATGGAGTGGCTGGGTATAAACACTACGTATATTTATATGAAGAGGCTGGGTATAAACACTACGTGTATTTATATGAAGAGGTTGGGTATAAACACTACGTGTATTTATATGAATTGGCTGGGTATAAACACTACGTATATTTATATGAATTGGCTGGGTATAAACACTACGTGTATTTATATGAAGTGGCTGGGTATAAACACTATGTATATTTATATGAATTGGTTGTGTATAAACACTACGTGTATTTATATGAAGTAGCTGGGTATAAACACTACGTGTATTTATATGAATTGGCTGGGTATAAACACTATGTACATTTATATGAAGTGGCTGGGTATAAACACTATGTATATTTATATGAAGAGGCTGGGTTTATATACTACGTATATTTATATGAAAAGGCTGGGTATAAACACTACGTGTATTTATATGAAGAGGTTGGGTATAAACACTACGTGTATTTATATGAATTGGCTGGGTATAAACACTACGTATATTTATATGAATTGGCTGGGTATAAACACTACGTATATCTATATGAATGGGCTGGGTATAAACCCTACGTACATTTATATGAAGAGGCTGGGTATAAACATTACGTGTATTTATATGAATTGGCTGGGTATAAACACTACGTACATTTATATGAATTGGCTGGGTATAAACACTATGTATATTTATATGAAGAGGTTGGGTATAAACACTACGTGTATTTATATGAATTGGCTGGGTATAAACACTACGTATATCTATATGAATTGGCTGGGTATAAACACTACGTGTATTTATATGAAGTGGCTGGGTATAAACACTACGTGTATTTATATGAAGTGGCTGGGTATAAACACTACGTATATTTATATGAAGTGGCTGGGTATAAACACTATGTATATTTATATGAATTGGCTGGGTATAAACACTACGTATATCTATATGAATTGGCTGGGTATAAACACTACGTGTATTTATATGAAGTGGCTGGGTATAAACACTACGTGTATTTATATGAATTGGCTGGGTATAAACACTACGTATATCTATATGAATTGGCTGGGTATAAACACTACGTATATCTATATGAATTGGCTGGGTATAAACACTATGTATATTTATATGAAGAGGTTGGGTATAAACACTACGTGTATTTATATGAATTGGCTGGGTATAAACACTACGTATATCTATATGAATTGGCTGGGTATAAACACTACGTGTATTTATATGAAGTGGCTGGGTATAAACACTACGTGTATTTATATGAAGTGGCTGGGTATAAACACTACGTATATTTATATGAAGTGGCTGGGTATAAACACTATGTATATTTATATGAATTGGCTGGGTATAAACACTACGTATATCTATATGAATTGGCTGGGTATAAACACTACGTGTATTTATATGAAGTGGCTGGGTATAAACACTACGTGTATTTATATGAATTGGCTGGGTATAAACACTACGTATATCTATATGAATTGGCTGGGTATAAACACTACGTATATCTATATGAATTGGCTGGGTATAAACACTACGTATATTTATATGAAGAGGTTGGGTATAAACACTACGTGTATTTATATGAAGTGGCTGGGTATAAACACTACGTATATTTATATGAAGTGGCTGGGTATAAACACTATGTATACTTATATGAAGTGGCTGGGTATAAACACTACGTGTATTTATATGAAGAGGCTGGGTATAAACACTACGTGTATTTATATGAAGAGGTTGGGTATAAACACTACGTGTATTTATATGAATTGGCTGGGTATAAACACTACGTATATTTATATGAATTGGCTGGGTATAAACACTACGTATATTTATATGAATTGGCTGGGTATAAACACTACGTGTATTTATATGAAGTGGCTGGGTATAAACACTACGTGTATTTATATGAATTGGCTGGGTATAAACGTACATGTATGTACTTGGACGGTTATAAAAGTATGAACCACCTTGCGCATCTCATGTACATAAGCTGAGACTAGTTGTAAAAGTAAATCAAAACACCCCATTTATATAATCCCAGTATCATTTAAAAAAAAAATTAAGAACACAAAATCAGACTTGGTTCAAACCATAACTATATCTATTTCAAAGATCATTAATTCACTAAACAAAATTAAAAAGAAAGTATGGAGATTTCCTTTATCATGAGTAAAGTGTCATGATTAGCCGTGACTCTAATTTGAATACAGAGCACATCTGTTTTGTTCACTACAACATTAATTAAACCCCTATGGAACTTTACTACATCTTTGAATACTTTGTTCGCACACTCAAAATCCCCACCTATTTCTAATACGCCCTCTCGCAGTATATTTCCTTTTCCGACACCAAGGCCCGTCTGTACATATATTTTTGATACATTCTGTAAGGACAGGAACAAAACGTAGAAAATGTCTCCCTTGATGACCGGTTTTGATGTAAGAAAGTACCCTCTCGATCCTTCATAGCAGTGTCTAGGGAGATGTTGAAAGTCTATCTCCATGGAGGTGTTTATTTTGGCGGGAGGATTCCTGTGTACAAATTCTTTACTTTGAAAGTCTCTTTCGAAATAAGGGTCTTGAAGTTTTTGAAGTCGTCCCTGGAGAGACGAGTGTAATCCCACATGTTGAAATAATGTAGGTGTAATGAGAATTCTTGATTTTTGTTTCCTATTTTTGTAAAATTCAATGTAGGTGTCATCAGCTGGTGTATGTTCAGCCCAGTCCACTATCATTGCTGCTAGAGGCTCCAGATCACGTGAACGAAAGAGTTTGCCAATAAATCCCAGTTCAATGAACTCCATACACACCCAATGGGTGACCCTTTGGATGATTGTATCTTTAACCACTCGGTAAAATGAATTAGCTGCGATTACGTCGTCCTCTAACTGCAGGTAATATGTAGACAAATTCTTACATTGTAGAAGCAGAAAGCTAAAATCTATATTTTGTTTCGTTCTCCAAATCTGTTTCTTTTCACTCTCAGTTTCATGCAGGCTCTTCATTGGTGGATAAAATACTGGTTCATCAGGCGGATGTATGAATCTGATTAAGCATTTTCGTACATGATTAAAAAATTTAAGTCTAATTTCTTTCTCGGTATTTTGTCTACACAGCCGGTCCTTATCTGCTAGATAAATAACTATGAAGACCTCATGTTGCTGACCACGTGACATACCACTTACCAGAGAGTCCAATGTGGATAAGATGTACTGATGTTTCGATCTACACACTGTGGGTATTCCAATTGTAAGGAACCCTACGATTAGAAATACAAAAATATCATATTTTCGATTAATCATTATAACGTTTATTGAAATTAATTCACCAATGTCTGGAGAAATCATCAATGAGAACTTAATCCAAATAGAAATAAAATGGTTTTAAAGTCTTTGTTTGTTTGTTTTCCGCTACACTCAACAATTTTTCAGTTATCTGGTGGCGTCCAGTTTTTTGTAAGTGGAGGAGAGAACCCAGATACAATGTATCCTGGAAGAGACCATCGACCTTCCGAAAGTAAACTGGCAAACTTTCTCACATATATCGGCGCGAGTGGGATTCGAACCCGCGCCGACTAAAGGTGAGAGGCCTTGTGATTTTGAGCGCAATGCTTTAACCACTCGGCCACGGAGGCCCCCTCAGCATTGGTGAATAAAGGAAATTCTAACAAAAGCAATATACCGGTAATTGAACTTACTTCATGAATAAGATTTTTGACCTCGTTACTTGTAGCAATAATGAAACGTTTCTTCAACAAATTCAGTGCTATATTATAATATTGTTAAATATATTTAACAATACTTTTATCTACTATATTATGTCTGATAACTTTGATTACTGTTATAGTAAATAGGTTGATACTTCGATCTGTCATAGTAGTATAGACCACTGTGATATTATATTAATTACAATGAGGACTTTGGTGCCTTTATCAACTTGGTTACCAAAATATCAGATATCATTGATAGTTGTAGTATACTATAATAAACTAGAGACTTTTATGGTGATAATTATACGGAATGGCACTAGAAGAACAATGTGATTGCTTCCTAACTTGGACTTGTCCTTTGACAACCCATGGCTGGTTCCATCTTTGTTTGTGACTTGGCTATTTCCAAGAAACGTTGTTTATTCTGAAATATACGAAAACATTTGCCCATCTTTCAAGTTTTGAAACGTAAATACAACACACAATTTATTTACATTATCGTAAAGCGAATCATTGATTTGATGCAAGTTTCTATTTCAGAAAAAATTACTTCTGTTGTCCTCCATTAACACACTTGCAAGGAACTCGAGTCGTTTTTGTCCAAAGATTGAAGTCGTTATCATTTTGGTTTCTAACTTACCCATTTATGAATAGAAAAATCTGTTCCATTTCTTTTTTTCACGATGGATGATAATGAAGCTGACGATTGTTTGTCTACAGGTGCTATCGACGCTAGGAGATGAAGAAGTTCAGAATCAATTATTTTAATATACACCCCTTATAACACTCATACCATCTTACAACACCCCTTATAACACTCATACCATCTTACAACACAGGTCCAACCAGATAACTTTTCTACATGAAAAAATGAAGATAACGGAGAGTAATTCATATGAAGAATACAAAACTAAGTAGCACAAACACGGACCATGGACACACTAGTACTGGAAGCAGGTGCTTAAAAGGAGTAGGCAACCCCTGTTGACTGTTCACACCTGCCGTGAGCCATAAATCTTGATCAGTTAAACGGATTCGTCCGTAGTCAAAATCAGTACTTAAACAACAGCTGAACAATTGTTATGAAACACGCCAAACAACATTCCACCTAATGACAAGTTGTATCTGTAATTCAGATCGTTATAACGACAATAGAATTTGCGAAATGCTGACTTCAAACGAGATTTGTGAAGCCCTGTAACATCAAAAAGTACCTCCCTGTATCGTGTATTCTTTTGTTTTCTTTTTTAATCGTTTTCATTGCAATTGATTTTAAATACATAGGTTAAAATCTCTCGATGTAATTTAAAAACAAATAAGAGGAGTGTGGATCCATTTACTCACCGTTAAAGATGAGTAAGAGACTAAGCTGTAAAATTACAACACATCCGACAAACAGAAAGCAAAACATCGGTTTCCGTGGGTCCATATTGTGTATATAGAATGAAGCAGGTGTGTATTTTTTTTTAAAATACTAACAACCTTTAAACCATTAAACAGTTCCGTCAAATCAATATTAAATTGACCGCCAAAATTATCAAACAAACATGTTAGCGTACATAAAGATATTCATTGACCATTATCGAACACAGTTTATACAAGAAAAGAAATCTATTGTAAAGACATGAATGTTCAATACACAAAGCCTGAGTAACCACAATGACACGACGCGTTAAATTAAATATGTATTAAACCTCATTCGACACGCCCGGCGTAAAATTACACGCGGTACGCAATCTCACCTGCATTTTAAACCTGCGATTATTATTATTACTTTTATTATTATTATTGGAGTATTCCAACATGTGAAGAATATTGCCCGACTAACTTTAAAAAGAAATAGGTTTCGGAATACCTTTCTCCTGTTGATGGTTCAATATATTCTTACTGTTAATTCCGATAACTACGGGCAGTTTTAGGAAAGAGAAACCTGTATTACCAGAAGAATTAAGGAATGTGTATATCGCTCTCTGTATTCGTTCTTATTTGCAAATATTATTTTAACAAAATTTAACCTGCATCATATCAGGAAGCTGTCATCTAAATTTGAACTTTCCTTGCCCCTATATAATTGCATGTAATTTTTTCCCCTCCTGTTGTGGTCCCTCACTATCACCGGGAGTAATGATTTGAACAAACTTGAATCTGCACTATATCAGGAAACTGTCATATATATGTGAACTTTTCTGGTCCAGTGGTATTTGAGAAGATTTTTAAATGACCCCACCCTAGTTTGCATTTTCGTGATTATCTCCCCTTTGGAGGGGCATGGTCTTTTCTTTAAACAAACGTGAATCCCATTTACCCAAGAATGATTTGTACCAAGTTTGATTGAAATTGGCCCTCTGGTTCTGGAGAAGAATTTTAAAACTTGTCAATGTATTTTCGCTATCATATCCCTTTGGAGAAAAGCGTTGCCCTTAATTTGAACAAACTTGAGTCTCCTTTACCCAACAAAGCCATTTGCAAAGTTTGGTCGAAAAGTGAAAAGTGTACAAACACACGACGGACAATGAGTGAATTGAGCTTTTAGCGTGGACGAGTTGATATGAGTTTTCAATCAATATAAAACTAAAAAGAACCATTTTATCAAATTGTCTGTTTTATGTTTGAACCGAAACTGTTTTGGTGTATATTTTTGGAAAGTCTCATTAAATAAGATCAACCAATACTGAACACGTCAACTCTCTAAAAAAAAATAAGATGATTGATTGATTATATTTGATTATATTGATTGATTGTATATTGTTTTACGTCCCGCTCGAGAATTTTTTCACTCATATGGAGACGTCACCATTGTCGGTGAAGGGCTGCAAAATTTAGTCCTATGCTCGGCGCTTATGGCCTTTGAGCAGGGAGGGATCTTTAACGTGCCAAACCTGCTGTGACACGGGACCTCGGTTTTTGCGGTCTCATCCGAAGGACCTCCCCATTTAGTCGCCCACTGACGACAACCAAGGGGTACTGAGGATCTTTTCTAACAACCTGGATCTCCACGGGATAAAAATAATTAGATGCATTATAAAATTGTCACGATTAAAATTACTGTAATTAACATTTACGATATGTGTAACAATGGAAAAAGACAAGGTTTGTTGCACATACAAGTATAGGACCCCATATGTTGCACAATGTTTTGAAAACACGCGGCAAATTAATTTGCATTTGATAATCACTTACCTTTCCTAAGTCTTGTAACCAGGGATACCATTATTTGTCTGAAAACACAGACTATTAATCTCTCATTGGAATTGTGCACTAATGATAATAGAATTTGCGGAATACCTGCTTCACACGAGACTTGAAACCCCGTACATCAACTAACGTGTCACTAGTTTGCCTTGACTGATCATACGCATGCAAAGGATTATGAGTAACCTGATTCTATTATAGTCACATATTTCTATCATTTCCTACTTCATTTTTGGTAAAGGCACGATCAATAATTTGACCTTGAATGCCTCTGCAGTGAAATGATGAAGATAATTGACATTGATCAATCTGTTGACTGCTATAAACAATACACAATTACGAGTAGATCAAACATGGATCTCTTGACATACCAGAGGTAGGATCAGTTTGCTAGGAGGAGTAAGCATTCCCTGTCGACCGGTCACAACCGCCGTGAGTCCTATATCTTGATATATCTTGATAAGATAAACGGAGTAATCCGTAGTATTTAGTTTGTTAAGGAAGCTGTAATTAATCATAATCAGAAACAGTAAATTAACTATGATTTCCTTATATTTTTGATTGCAATATGCTATGCGCTCCTATATGTAGGGGAAATAACTCGACCTGCCTTGTGCAAAATATATCCTATAGATGGCAGCCAAAGTACATAACCTTTGAACAGTGTGGCTTCGACTGTTATCACAAAATAATGACGTTGGTTACCAAGTGCTTTCTAAAGACATTCTGTCGGTTTTTCAGGTTATCAGAAAATGTACATAAAGCACTGTTTACTCAATACCATAACATAAATTCAGAGATTTAGTGGTTAGATAATAAAAATTATATTTATCTAAAATTCTGTTACCTATTAAGACTTGATTTCAATGGATGAAATTTATATTCCACGTTAGAAGTTAGTATTAATTAAGTAACATTGGTATTCATCAGTTACAAAAATGAATTTTACTTTGATTTCAATAAATTTACCAAACATTCTGAAATGTATGTGTGTGATATGAAGGCGTATTAGCGTGTGTATATAGGTCTTTACTTATAAATGCTTATAATTCAGTCTTCATTCATTGTAGTAATCACGGGTTCCTGTTTTACATAACTATATCTATATAGAATAGTTCACATTATAACACGAGACTGTCAGGTTTATTCACTAACGTTGTGCGTTTATTCGCGAAAAAAAAGTCACAACGAACATAAGCTCAATGGACTTTCGTAGATTGAATATGATTATTGTAGAAAGATAAAATGTCGACGATATGTCAAAATATCGAGTTGAAGACTAGACAAAATATATAAAAACAGTCAGTTAAGTAAGGAGGACAATTTGTATCCTACGAAATTGTTGGAAGACAATGAAACTTGAATAGACGCCTTTTGGAGAAACCAAATATTAGATTTATAGTAGGGATATGGTCATTTCTTGTCTCAGTTGTTTGATTTTCCATGGCTGTATATTATATCTATCAAAATCGACAAAATATATGTATCCCATAAATTAAATACCTTGTTTAAGAAAATATGCCGCTTTCTCCCACGATAGTGAAACGCATCTTATTCCATGCTACTTATAAATTGTCATTGGATCAAATAGAGAATAATAAACGGGGGAAATACACAAATGTCATCCTGAGCCCGAGCCCTAGAACAGTTGGGCCGATGGCCGATACTGCTTGAGAGTTAATACGAGGGGGATACGAACTTTTTCAAGTATTTTTGTTTTTTATTGTATATTTGAAAATAATGTCCACAATACAATGGTTTCGAGTTTAGTTTTTCCTCGAATTTTATGTACACGCCTTTACAATTTATCAAATTTAGAATTAATCTAAAAACAAGAGGTAGGTTTTTTCTGAATCCTTCAAAATCGGACTGTCTGCAGTAAATCAACAAATTTAGAGTGAAAGGGCAATGTTTTCAGTACATTATCTGCCCTTTACAGTTCTGTAACAAAAATAAAAGCCTGAGACAGGTTTTCGACCCTAACGGGCCTCATGTTGTTTTTTTTTTCATGCAGAAATATATCCTGTATACATTCAATACTTCTTCCCTTATATACGATCATTGTTGCATTCGTTGCTCTAATCAGCCCCGTGAGGATCCGGGTTGATAGAGTAGATCCTCAGTACCCCTTGCCTGTCGTAAGAGGCGACTAAATGGGGGCGGTCCTTCGGATGAGACCGCAAAAACCGAGGTCCCGTGTCACAGCAGGTGTGGCACGTAAAAGATCCCTCCCTGCTCAAAGGCCATAAGCGCCGAGCATAGACCTAAATTTGCAGCCCTTCACCGGCAATGGTGACGTCTCCATATGAGTGAAAGATTCTCGAGCGGGAAGTTAAACAATATTTAATCAATCAATCTAATCAGCACATAATTCGTTTTATCATGTCTCTATTTTTCTATGAACTTACTGAGGTGATGTTCGTCACTCTATCACTCCTGCGTCAACGTCCTTGCTTCAGCTTTTTTTTTTTTGCCTCAGCTTCTTTCCTGTATCGCCCTCGCCTGTACATTATATTGCGTTAGAGAACTCATATTACGATTTCTTTTACATATATTATCTGAAATCGATGTATTGAGGACTATCAAAACTTCGAGAGCAGTGTGTAAATTCAGAGTAAAACGGTGTTTCTACAGTGGCACTAAACTTTTCTATTGATAAATTATTTATGATATATTAATTTTTATTTCTCTCTTTGATTTATTAAAATAAAACTTTTGATGAATCCTAAGACACCATATTAAAGATTTTAAAGATAATTTTATTTCATGAACTGAATTAGAGACAAGACTTTAATGCATACAGACAGAACTATATTTGAATGTAGTGTTTTATAGAACAGAGTATATATATATATATATATATATATATATATATATATATATATACTGGACAAAAAAAGTTAAGGATCATAATTTTGACCTCAAAAATGTTTATTAACCAAATAGTTATTTTGACAAATTTTAACATGTATAGTTTCTCCAATGTGTCCTTAACACAATAGATTTATCTGGTTTCATATTGACGTCATAAGTGCACGATTTTTTCGCCCAAACACAAGCAAGGGGTCAAAATCAAAGTGTGCCAACGTGTATATTGAAATTGAAAAATTGTGATTTTCATTTTATTGTGGGTATTTATTGCTCTAATCGACTCTTAGGAGAACAATTATTGATATTAAAAGACATGAGGCGCCATTTAAATACTCTGGAAGCTGGTCAGGCAGTAGATATGCTTCAAGCTGGCCAAGTCCAGAGAAGTGTCTCTAGACATTTTAATGTGTCCCAAAGTGTGATTTGAAGGTTGTGGAATCGTTTTAGGCAGACAGGTAATGTTTCTGAGAGACCGAGATCAGGTCGTCCAAGGTCCACAACCGCTCGGCAGGATCGCTATATGTCACATATGGCTCGTAGACACAGGTTTCAGAGTGCTGTCCCACTCAATACTGACATTCATGCAGCAAGTAGGGTGCACATAACACCACAAACTCTCAGACAGAGACTTCATGCTGCTAACCTTCGGGCTCATGGACCTGCTGTTCGTCCCATTTTGAGGAGAAGACATCGTGTAGCACGACTCAATTGGGCTCAAAATCACATAAACTGGTAACTGCGTCATTGGACGCCTGTTCTTTTCACAGACGAGTCATGGTTCTGTGTGTATGGCGCATGCGTGGAGAGCGGTACGCTGTTTGCTGTGTAGCAGAGCATGATCGTTTTGGAGGTGATGATTTGGGCCGGAATCAGTATTGGTGGATGTACTGACTTGCACGTGATTAATGGCAATCTTACCGGTGCAATTTACAGGGAGGAGATACTGCATCCAATTGTGAGACCTTATGCGGGAGCTATAGGCAACGACTTTGTGTTAATGGATGATAATGCTCGTCCCCACAGAGCACGTATAGTGACAGACTACCTTGCTACAGAGACAATTGAACGTATGGATTGGCCAAGTTGTTCTCCGGATTTAAATCCAATAGAACATGCCTGGGACATGTTGCAGCAAGCTGTTTCCAGACGCCCTGTGCTTCCGACAAACCGCCAGGAGCTTACGTTAGCTTTACAGCAGGAATGGGCAAGGTTGCCAGAAATTGCGTTCCGCAGGCTCATCAGAAGTATGCAGAGGCGTTGTCGTGCCGTTATACAGGCTCAGGGTGGACATACACCCTATTGATATTGCCTTTATAAAGATTCAATCATTTGTAATGAAATTTGTTATTGTTGCTCATACCGATTTTCAAACTGTTTTGGGGGGTTACCTGTCAATGATTGCTCTGGCTGCTTAACGTATTGATGAGTTTGTAAAAACAGGTTTAAAATGTATTGTTCGATTGTCATTGAACATTTTAAGTATATATTTAACATAATTTATTTGGTTTTGTTATGAATAAAATAATTCTGAAATCATGATCCTTAACTTTTCTTGTCCAGTATATATATATATATATATATATATATATATATATATATATATATATATTGCGATGAACATGTGTACGAGGTGTATGTTTATATTTACATTCTAAAATAGATGTTAACGCCTGCCAAACTAACACCTTTATTCCGGATTCCCTTTCGTCAACTTCCCATGCAGCAATTATCTATATCCCATTTTCGCTTGCACATGGTGAGTATATCGCTCAACGAATTCGATACCTGTGAGCTTGTTCTGCTCATGATCATGGTTTAAATAGAGGCAGATTAGACACAAACAAGGTGATGTTACAAGGGTTATAACAGTCCTGTTGAAAGTCAGCATTTCGCAAATTCTGTGGTCGTGTTTCATTACGATTGTTAGACCGCTCTTGGCATACTGAGTCTAACTATGGATTGCCTCGTTTACCAGATCAAGATATACGGTCTACGGCGGGTTTCACTGTTCGAAAAGGAATGCTTACTCCTCCTAAGCACCTCATGCCACCTCTATAATATATCCAGGGGTCCATGTTTACCCAACACTCTATTTGGTATTTCCTTATAGGAGTTTTGAGATTGATCACCTTTTTTGCATAGTTTCGCGGTTCATAGAGTACACACTATGCCGACTTGATTTATATCGTAAAAAAGCAGTAGAAATGATTTCAGTCCTTAAATTTCAATAAATTAATATTAAAGGCATCAGCATGAAATAGTTTGTCATTTACAACACAGCCATGACCGAATAAATCTGTTTATATGCCACGAGGCATCGACACAACAGTTTCCTTTCCGAAAATGGGACCTCGTGTTTATGATGATAAGCTTGCTATCCTAATATGTTGAGATTTTATTGAAGAACATTTCATATGAATTTGCATGCTTTTAGTGATATATCAAGAAAATCAAATCAAATGTTAACGGAGAGAGATTTCACCCATAATTGGCAAACATCGAAGATGCTATACTGCCATGCATTTTTGTGTTTATTCCTGGTCTTCTTTCAATGAATCTCTCTTTAATTACCTACGATCAAAACAACAAATGTACAATTACACTTCGGATATAATGGACGAGAGACGACAGAGTGAATCAAATCTATATATCACCCCTATAATATCAATGTTAGATACAGTTGGACTGTGGCACAGTATATTAATCAAGTTTAGTAGCCGTTAATCAATAATTGTTGTATGTAGCCATCTAATAAATTTAAAATGACAATCACGTTCTCATAACATTTGCATGTTTAAACCACATTCACTATGAGTGATTTCTTTATATGATGGTTTTTGTTTTCATTCAAAGCACAGTTTCTGTGAACTTACTGCCTATAAAATGACCTTCATTAGTATAACAAATGTACCGTCCACTTCCTGCAGAACCTTCACGATTATAAGATAATGTTGAGCATAGAAAATTCTTAAACATTTTTTAAAAACCTGTATAGTCGAACTAGATTTGTTCATAAGAAATATAGCTGGACTTTATCCGGGAATTATCAATGGGAAAGATACAATGAGTGCCGAAAGAGCGAATATACTAGTGGGGGGGGGGGTGCTTGAAAAATTTGTTGGGGTTTTCAATAACAAAATCATCTTGTCCTCTTATTTCTTGGTGAAATAACAGACAAAAGGGGTCAAAAATAGATAAGTAGATAAATATAAATATAACAAAAAAGCAGACATTTAAAGACAAGTTTAAAAATACATATGAGGAACAGCAATCAATGTCATAAATACAAAATGGGAGGTAAGGCAAAATATTTTGTCAGTAGCCCGCCTTGATTTAAAATTGATCATATGCAGAACAATCTCTTGCGTATCGATTCAGTTGGGAGATATAAACACCATATGCAGGTGATGATGCAATATTGCCACATAGATGAGAAAAGTTGACGATGGAGAAATGGAAATCGTTCCGATTGTCATGAAGTAGAGTTGTTAGTTTGCCGCCGGCATCTATTTCAGTAACATATGGCTTTAAACGAAAATGTTTGAAATCCATGTAACATCATTTTTTTTCAGTAGCCTGCCACAGTTTGAAGCTTGACCTTACGCAGAACATGCATATCGAATCAATTGAGAACATACACACCATAGGTAGGTGCTAATTAAATATTGCAACTTAGATATGGAAAGTTGCAAGAGTAAGTAACAAAACGTAATTTTAAAGTTAAGTTTCTATTGAGTTTACGTTTTGGTGCAGGGGCTCTGGTGGAAAGAGCCGATGTGTGATGTGACGATGACAGATAACGCCGATTACTTGAGATATACTTTTTTTTAAAGAATTGATTGATTGATTGATTATATGTTGTTTAACGTCCCGCTCGAGAATCTTTCACTCATATGGAGACGTCATCATTGCCGGTGAAGGGCTGCAAAATTTAAGCCTATGTTCGGTGTTTATGGCCTTTGAGCAGGGAGGGATCTTTTACGTGCCACACCTGCTGTAACACGGGGCCTCGGTTTATGCGGTCTCATCCGAAGGACTGTGCCATTTAGTCGCCTCTTATGACAAGCAAGGGGTACTGAGGATCTATTCTAACAACCCAGATCTCCATAGGGCTTTTTAAGAATTGTATCTTTGATATCCATAATAATTTTATTATATAACATTAATGGTTGATAGTTCATAAGCTTCACTTGAAGTGGCTGTGCAAAATATTTCAGCTGTGGCATTATATGATAAATTATTCAAAATTATAATATATTATGGTATTACACTTTGTATACCGACCTGCTCACTAATTGGAAATATAGTAAGCAAAAGTGATCCAAACTAACAACGAATGGAAAACCTTATCACCATCGACTGCGACAACGATAACGATAATATTGTCCATGAGGAACTCTAGCATTTTTTTAATATCAACTTGAGAGTACTTATGCGTGGAACCAGAGTGGTGCTTAATAAAATAAGTATCTGGATGACTGATCAATAGATATGAATATTTTGTTTTACGATTTTTGTTGACGAAACAATTACCTATGGTGCCAAAAGTCTAGTCATTAATTTATCCATATTTACGTAGTCTTTGGTGATCAAGTCTTCCTACGGGCACAAATTGTGCTCCATTATTTGCTTGCCTATTTTGTATTCATATAGGGCATAATTTATTCTAATGTTTCTACACGAGACAATATAACTCTCTTGCTGTGGCTTTTAACTCAACATTTAAATATATAGGGATGTTTCATCCATTAACAATACAATTTTCATTCATATGTCGATTCACCGTTTTATTTTCCTTTGGACAACAATTGCCTTAAAATGATTCATACAGAATTAAGGTACAACATCCAACGTACTGAATTTATCATATATTCAAACGTATTATTGCTGAACATTCTTTCAATTGCCGTGAAGAAAACAAGTTTATCTATACCATTACTTTATAATATGTAAGTTGAAAATATCGTAAAGCACCAAATAATCGTTTCATCTCTCCACTTGAACTTCAGTTAAACATAATATATATAGATGTACATCTTTTACTTTGGGAAAATAAATCTTCCCCTTGACCTAAACCACAACATGTTTGATGCTGTACAGAAATCTATAAATTAATATTTTAGATTCAAATAATTGTTCTAATACTTTTACTAGCACAGCAGGAATGTAATTATACTTTATGATTTTTTTATTGACATGCCTTTGTTATATTTAAGAAGACTAACTAGTGAATTATCAGAAGTTATTTCCAATCATTTAACTGATACACACGTATCAATAAAATATAATCAAAACAGATGTTGTTCTAAATCAAATCCAGATATAAAGTGGCGTCAGGTAATTTAACGCATGAGTGAATAACACCGTCCATACGAGGTCTTGAAACTGCATAATTCCTGGTCACAGCTGATAAATGAAATCAGCTGTGTATTTATTTTTACATGCGGAAATATTTTCTGATTTACGCATTTACATTCATATTTACTGCGATACACAAGTCTACGCCGCTGAATACAGTAATGTCAAACTTAACATACATCTACTTGTTCATTTTTACTACTACTACTGCTACTACTGTAATTAATATCATTACTATCATTATCATTATCATTACGACTACTACTACCTACTAGTGCTAACAATTCAATTTCTTGGTTTCACTGGGTTTTTTTAAAATTTATTTTAAGATTAATTTTCAAACTCAACGTTTACCTTTCAGTAATTATCATTCAACAAATGTAATTACCCTATATATAGACAGATCTGGTTGACATCATGAAAATTTAAGCACGAGTGACTTTATCCCATTTCACGCCACCTTTTTATCGCTACAATTGCATGCTTGACTACTATCACGTGACTTCTCTTAATAAAGTTTTACCTCAGATGCAATACTGAAACACTACGCACACACACTCGCAGTAATAATGCTTGGATTTATGATAATATTTAATGGGTATTTGGGGTTTCTTTGGTCGAATTTTAATGTTATAGTGGATGCTAGAACAACTTATAATATAAATTACTATGAGAAACATCAAACGAACACGAACTATTACTTATCTTCAAGTCAGAAACCTGCTACAAATACAAAAAGCATGGAGCTCAGAACAACGGTGGAACTTGCCACACTCGGTGCTGACCGATGGATAACTAACATCACCATTGTCGACGAACGCCAGAAAGGTTTGTGGAATCATCAATAATTCAAACTTAATTTACTTACATCCCATCGCGACAGCTTAG
>JAMZEH010000069.1:5792338-5812338 GCA_024699665.1 Ostrea denselamellosa
TAGAGGACTTGGACTCCAATTTATCTCGTTTATTTTGTCCAAAGAATGGATCACAGGAAACTGTCATCAATAAACACATCACCCAGTTTATAAATAATGTCATGATTCTCAAGAACAAGGGACATTCTGTTTCTAGATACAATTCAACGAAACTCTATACATACGGAAAGAAATATTTTCATGCGCATACCATTGATTGGCTACCATACACCTGTACAGTAACAGAGGATCAGAAAAATTTGTTCCTTTCTCGGTTTCTCCGATCTGTTGTGACTTTTACAGTTCCCCAATTAGACGCGATCAAAAAGACGGGTTTCTGTAGAAACACTGTACAGCAGAATGTTAAGAAAGTACCCATTAAAGAGTTCATCGTTTGTACAGGTGAAAATTACAGATTCAATAAACAGAGCTTTCACTTTGATCCTGGGAAACTTAAGGAACGTATTATGAACTTTATGGATACTCTGACACATATAATGAAACTTCCGGTAAAGTTGGTGACCCTTTGTAGGTCAGTTAGAGACGGATTCACAACCAGAGCAACAGAGCCTTATTTTGAGAGACTGATTCTGAAAGGTTTACAAGGAAAACTCCAAGACACGAAATTATTCTACGACCAAAATGTTCTAGGGAGATACAAGACATATAGAAATGCTGAAAAAAAGTGAACTTTCAGATATCATTATACAATGTATTTATTACAATTCCAACATATGTGAGAAACATAACTTTGTCAGAGGAACACTTAAACAGCTGATAAAGTTGATTTTAAATTAAAATCAAAATCAATTTCAAATTGAACGACCAAATTAGTGAAACAAGTTTGAGAACAGATAGATAAGGGTTTATTTAGTATCTACAATGTGAAATATACAATTCCAATTTTTTCAAGCGTTTATGACATACAAGAGATTTATACATACATAGCACCAGAAATGAAATAATGATATCGCTCCGTTTACCGGGTCAAGATATAGCTCAAAGCGGGTCTGACCGGCCACCATGGACTACTATGCACCCTGATCTGATCTTGGCACGTCTACTTGTCTGTCCTTCTCGTAGCTTTCGTTTTCATCACTGGTCATTATCCTCTCTTATTCATTGAGTAAAAGGATTTGATTTGATTATTTATTGCTTTCCGCCACACTCAACAATTTTTTAGTTATCTGGTGGCGTCCAGTTTTTGTTGGTGGAGGAGAGAACCCAGATACAATGTACCTGGGAAGAGACCACCGACCTTCCGCAAGTAAACTGGCAAACTTGCTCACATAACGCCGCGGCCGAGTTTCGAACGCGCACCGACAGAGGTGAGAGGCTTTGTGATTTTGAGCCCGATGCTCTAACCACTCGGCCACGGAGGCCCCTTTGAGTAAAAGGAAATGTCATGATATCGGGTATTTTATAAATACTTTTAAACAGGGTTGGTTGTATAATGTTTAACGGCCCTCTCGAGATTCTTTCACTCATATGAAGAGGTCACCATTGCCGGTGAAGGACTGCAAAATGTCAGCGCTTACGGCCTTTAAACAGGGAGTGATCATGCCACACCTGCTGTGACACGGGGCCTCGGATTTTGCTGTCTCATCCGAAGGACCGTCCATTTAGTGGCCTCTTACGACAAGCAAGGGTTATTAGGACCTATTCTAACCCGGATCCTCACATGGCTTTTAAACAGGCTAACTGATAATAAAAAATTGCAATTTTATTCTTAATTGCTTTAATGAGTGCAAGCAACACATTCTTGTCTTTAGTTCCATTATATAGAAACGAATCTGATTGGCAGGACGTAAAATATGTGAAAATATGTAAAATCCATACTGGAGGAAAACCTAGTATTTCTTGAAGCTCATCAAATTTGAGATGAAATTGCCCAGACAAGTAAGAAGATGCCTGTTGTTAAAAAATATTAAATACATAATTTAATCGTAGTTGGTCGCCCCCTGTCCTCAGTATACAGTAAATGAAGGGAGCTGAGCACATCATAATTAACAAGGTCTAAAGGAGACAAATTATAATAAATGTAGCTACTTCCTTTTGACAAATTGCATTGACGATAATTATTATGATTATTAAACTCTACGAGCAGTGCAAAAATACACAGAAAGAGTAATTAGTGGAAGCATTTTTTTAAAATTCAATCTCATTATAAGAAGGAAGTAGCTAGTAAGTAATATTTATTTAAAGTCGGTATTATGCAACCCTCACTACAGACAGCATAAAGCTCTCTAGAGCTTTTATAACCGATTATATGAAAACCATAGAATAATTCTAAGAACATGATTTGAAGTTGAACGCGTGCAAAATGAAACTAAAGTAAAGAGGATTACATGCCGGTCGAACTATACTAATCGAAAGTACAAAGTATTTCTAAGCATGCAAACATAAAGAAATCTACATAATTATACTAAAAACGCATTTAAGGTGAATAATTACAGGTTAACATTTGAGGTTAGGAAACACAGACATTTATTATTATTTAAATTGTGCTGTCTATTCTAGTATATAAGTCTCTCTCTCTTTTTTTTTTGTTGGTTTTTTTTACGTCCCTTCGATAATTTTTCACTTTGTGAGACATCACCAGCGGTAGGTGAAGAACCACAAATTCTTATCCCTCGTGGTCACACAGTGCAGGGAAGGTTCTTTCACGTGCAATTAATGTTGTGAGTGGTAAAAGGTGGGGTTCACCAGTCAATCTAAACACCTGGTAAGGAGGGAATGAACGAGATTTTAAAAAAGTCCATCCGTTTAAAACTACAGGTTCGTTACTATGTCTACGAAATTTTGTGCAGTGATGCTATTTTCCAGTCAACCAAAAAGTAATTGATTGTTTGTTTGTTTTACGTCCCGTCGAGAATTTTTCACTCATATTGAGACGTCCACAGCTGTAGGACAAGTACCACAAATTTAGATCTATACTTAGCGCTCAGGGCCGTAGCAGTGAGGGTTCTTTAACGTGCCAACGCCTAGCGTGACACGGGACCTCCGTTTTTAAGGTCATATCCGAAAGACCCGAGATCCTCACTTCTAAATGACGAGCGTTTGGCGATGAAGCAATCACTACCTATTTTTCGTCTTATCACTGAGCTACCGCGACCGGTTGAGTGACCACAAATAGGCATATAACTAAACCAATGGATAAACAGATTATCAAATATGTCAACGCAACTAAATACAAAACTCTTCAAAACCAGTGCCGTAACATTCGTCAGCATAAGAAAATATTGTTGTAAATATTAAGTGAAGCACGGATAAATTCACTGCACAGTATATGGATACTTACTTCCGGCCTCACCAGGGGTTCAACTCACGACCTCCAGAATCAAATCTAATAGCGCGTCACCAGCGCGCTAAACCGCTCGGTCATCAAGGCGTATTATAAAGCATGCAAAATAAATAAATAAATAAACAAGAAATCACTTTGACGCAAACGTCAAAGGTATTAGGCCGCAAAGGATACGGAAGAAACTATAATCTATTTTACTATTATTAGTTTAAAGATAGGATTACACTGAGGTATGTATTCTAGTATGTTCGTTTGGTTTATGTTCCATGTATTTAATATTGCAAAGGAATAATATTAAATACATGGACATTCTATTCTACCATTGGACTACAAAGAACATTTCGTCCATGCATACTTCATATAGGATTAATTATACTACAAAAAAATAAAGAAACATTAGGATCTTTATCCCATAGGATTATGATCAGATGTTTGTAGGATTTGATATCATGCCATTCTCATATATATATATATATATATATATATATATATATATATATATGTGTGTGTGTGTGTGTGTGTGTGTGTGTGTGTGTGTGTGTTTGTGTGTGTGTATGTGTGTGTGTTTGTGTGTGTGTGTGTGTGTGTGTGTGTGTGTGTGTGTGTGTGTGTGTGTGTGTGTGTGTGATGTGTGTGTGTGTGTGTGTGTGTGTGTGGAGGCTGATATATACTATTATTCTACAAGGAAATGTAAGTCCATTCTTGGACTATAACATGCTGCTAAAACAAATCCCACCACATCCACTTTAATTTTTTCCCTCAAAATCTTAAAATCTTTATCATAAAGGGTAGCAAAAAGTTTGGACTTTGTTGTGCTCAGAGTTCAATGTCGTACTGTTTTAAGATATCTTAATTGCTATAGTAATTAAACAAAATTTGTTAGTAGGAGAGCGAGAACGACTTTAGAGGTAGACTTCATGCACTTGAACTGACTCAACTCCCCTTATCACCTCAAGACCACTTGTGTGAATGCACAAAAAATAGTCTTAAAACCACAAAACACTGCACACCTAAAATGAATTCAAAACAAACGTAGTACAAATTGACAACTATATTGTTTATTGCATTTTAAAGTCAATTTTAAATACGTTTGATTTATGTCTAGAGATTATACATCTTGAACGCTAATATTAAGAATGACTTCAATCCCCGATAAGTAATTATATCACATTAAATTTAGGGAGAATCGTGAAAAATACATTAAACGTTAATCCCACAGAAACGTATGCACAGTTTGAAAACCCATATCTGAACAGACCGTGATCGTGCACGACTTGTAATAAATGCCTTCAAAGAAAACGGATTTTAGTGTCTAAGCAAACTAGAGACTGAAACGTGAACTGGAAAGCTGTCCTACACCAAGCAAAGCTTCAAAGGTTGGTGACTGTAAGGGCCTCAGCACGAGTAGAACTAGTTGTTCTCGTGACAACATCAGTAACTATGGAGAACAAAAGTTGTCATTATGCATTTGAAATTATTTTAGTACATACATGTACCATTAATCCAAATCTTTATGCTTTTTGAGAAACACTACTAAATTATGCACCGGCTTGATAAAATTCAGTCAGGGAATCGTTAAAATTATGCGACAACAATTAAATACGGAGGTCAGAATTCATTTTAGTCATTAAAGTAGTTCCACCCTCCTGTGACGCCATATTAAGATTTTGAAAAAATCAATGATTTATTTAGATTTACACAGGACAGGAACATAAATTTTGTTGGAGTCTTCTCCAATAGTTATTGTAAAAAGAAAAAACCTTGTTAAACATAAAATAGTTCAAAAGTCTAAGTTTCATTTAATATTCAATTATATGTTTCAAAAACCTAAATCTAAGGGCAATGATCTGTTTTCATTGAATTCTTTATCAAGTCCATTATGCGATTAATGGTGTCATGTCGTGTATTGTTTTAAGACTTCCGGTTTAGTTTTATGAAATTGTTTTGAATACGATTATATCTTTATAACCAGTTTTTGAGAAGTTTTGATAATGCTGTTTGAGGAGAATTGAAATTTTCTGACGTTGGTATATGATTTTGTTTATGTGCGTCTCGCATCTTAAAGAGTCTGATGACTTATATATCTTATTTGATAATTTATTACATTTAGATCTAACAAACTGAAATAAAATACAATTTTTATACTTTTATCAGATGATAATGTGGGTGTGAAGTTACCTTAATTAATGTATTCACACCTGTATACACAGGTGGTGCAAGGTGTATTATAAATCCGTCCCTAAAAGACTCTACCTTCGTATTACGGCCGGTCACAGCTGAGACTGTGAAATCGGCTGAATATATCTGACCAGTTAATGAAATAGGGAACTTGATGATTTATCATAATTTGAAAATTGATTTCTTTTATGAAATATAATTCATTAGTTTAATTATTATTTTGATAATAGTCAATTATTTTGATATGTTTTGCTATCAATCGCAATACCTTCGAATTCATCATTGACATAACTTCCAAGAATTTAATAACTCTATATATAGACTCGGAAACATTCAGCAAATCGTTGGAACGAATTGCTTTGTCTCCTTTCAAGCCACCGATTGGTGGACAACTAGCTCGTGATTTCTCATCAATAGAACTTATTTCATCTCTGATGCAATATATTAACACACTATGGAGATGCATCAAATGTTGCAGTAACTAAGCTAAAGTTGGCTTCTGATGGTCATGATATATCACATGTTGACGATACAGTGAATATGACGGATTACAAAACCTCCAAAACAGCGAAGCCGAAGAAAACGCGAAACTCAAATCAAAGGTCGGATCTAGGACTAGTGAATGGGCTGAGCGAGTATCTATACTAATCATCGATCACCGCACAAAAGGACTCTCTCTCTCTCTCTCTCTCTCTCTCTCTCTCTCTCTCTCTCTCTCTCTCTCTCTCTCTATATATATATATATATATATATATACATTGATTGCTTGATTATATATTGTTTAACGTCTCGCTCGATAATCTTTCACTCATATGGAGACGTCATATATATATATATATATATATATATATATATATATATATATATATATTCCTCCGCCCCTACCAGATTGTACTCACGATCCTGCACAACGAAACCTAATAATAGGGTTTGACTAGAGCGCTAGATCACTTGACGACCGTCTAGGAAAATTTCTGACGCTGATCATGATAAATACACACTACATTTGAACTATTTCCATACAGCACAGAGAATGCAATATAAATGATTTTACTCTTTACACGACCATCCTTCACTATAAATCAAAGACTAGACGTTTTGACATCACAGACAGTTGCTTCGTCAACAAAAATGGTAAAAGGAAATATTCATATCTAGTGATCGGTCATCCCAATTTATTTTTGCTAAACACCACCCTGACTCCACGCACAAGTACTCTGAAGTTGCTAGCTCTTATCCTTTGCCGGATTTGGTTCCACTATTTGGTTTGTTTGGTTCTTTCAGCTCTTCCAAGTTTGTTCTTATTTCGGATTTCCAACATTTTTGACTTGAGCATCACTGAAGAGACATTACATGTCGAAATGCGCATCTGGTGCATCAAAATCGGTACCGTTTATGTTTTATATTAAAAAGATGATAGAGTTCCTCATTGACAACAGCTTCGAAGTCATTGGTATCGGGTCTTCCAACAGTCTGTTGGTATGGCATAGGCACGAATTGCGCTCATTTGTTAGGTGACCTGTTTTTATATTCTTATGAAGCAGAATTCATTCAAAAGTTTCTAAATGAGAAGAAAAAATCTCTTGCTGTGGCCTCCATTTCGAAATTTAGATATATCAACCACGTTTTATCTATTAACAATCATTTTCATTCATATGTCGATTCGATTTATCCCAGTGAACGTAAAATAAAAGACACCACAGAGTCTTCCATATCTGCTTCGTACTTAGATATTTTACTAAAAATAGATGCTGGAGGCAAACTAGCAACTCAACTTTATGGGAAAAGGGATAATTTCAATGTCTCCATTATCATCTTCCCTTATCTATGTGGAAATATTCCATCAACAGATGCATATGATGTTTATATCCCCTAACTGATTCGATACGCAAGAGCTTGTTCTGCTTATGATAAATAATTCTAAATAGAGGGAGGCTACTGACAAAGAGTTGATGTTACAGGGGTTTGTACAGTCTCGTATAAAGTAAGAATTTCGCAAATGTTATGGTCGTTATAACGATCTAGCTTACCTGTACAACTTTCCATTAGGTCAAATGCTGTCTGACATGTTTCATACCAATTGTTAAGCCGTTCTTGGCACATAGATTCTGACTACTGATTACTCTGTTTGCCTAATCGGGATGTAGGGCTCACGGCGGGTGTGACCAGTCGACAGGGGATGCTTAAAATGTGGAAAAAGCATAGTACTAAAAGTTTTCAACATTGCATCGTTGACATAAAATATCTTAAAATGCTAATTCTCTTGGAAATCTTGTTAATAAGTGTTTCTGTATGACTTTTCCAGGACAAAATTTCATCAGTAATAACACCAAGTAATTTTGACTCCTGAACACATTCTCTGGCATGCTTATTTACCACTAAATTCAATTTCCGACACTTTGATAATGTGTTTGTAGATCCAAAAAGCATACTTTTAGTTTTTGACAAAATTATGCTTAATTTATTTTCTGTAATAACTTTTCGGAGTATCCCAACCTGATCTATGATTAAAAGTCGGTTGTTTAGAGCAGACTTATGACAATACAAAATCGAATTCAGAATGTTGAATTTTTATCATAATTTCCTAATCAATTTCATTTGTCTTTGTTAAACCGATAAAACAGACAAAGGGTACACCATGCAGTACCAAATCTGAGTTGAGCAATATCTCGAGGGAGTCATCCTGAGAGACCTTTAACACGTGTTCTGAGACGTCATTTTCCTGCACCTTATCTTGCAACCGTGTGATCTCCTGCTATAAGGGGTGATACCCGGTATTCCCCTGCACGCGACCAGATCTGTGTTACCCCTCTTTGAAATTTCGTATGCGAGTTATTCCCCGCCGATGATAGTTACAGTAGGGCAGGTCACAGTTATTTCCCTGCTCACGGTCAGTTTCAAACCAAAAATATAATAATTTAGAATTAAAGCTATGTTTAACCATATTATAAGATATTTTACTTGATTAGGACAATATCACGCTTTATTAACCGCGAAGTAATTTACAAAAAAAAAAAAAAAAAAAAAAAAGTAAACGGACCCAAGTTACGTCATATTGTATAATATATTAGGTAAAAATATAGCGTCATTCCTTATGATTTAATGCAAAAAGACAAATGTACATTGTCTTAGGTTATAAGAATGTGAATAAGCTCTCAGAAGTATAAATTCACTGCGCCGCGTATGAATTTTATCCGCAATACCGACAATGCGTTGAGTTGTGAAGGCTTCGTAAAGCAGCAGCATGCAATTCAGTTTTCTAATTTCGAAAACAACTCAATAGTTGATTGGACGATGAGAGGCGGATCAAGCAATTTCCCCCAGGAGTAAAATATGATTTTAATAAAATTGATGAAAATCTTCAAATACTTGATATGCCTTCAATTCAAATATATCTTTGATTTAAGCTATTATTTAATTATCATATAGAGATTGTATTGATTCTGTGTGACAAAATTTCTCTAACAAAGTATCTTATTACATATGCCACTGGTTTTTTATTTTAGTAGGTTTTTAACACTTAACAGTCCTTTATTAATGGAAGGAATGAAATGATTGCCGTCTTGGATTTTGGAGGAAGCGTGTCCTCATACCACATTACGCAAAGAAAACTAATTATAACCAATTAACTTGCGCCTATATGACATTCGAATATACAAATGTCTGGTAATGAAGAAAAAGCACTTATGCTTGAATCATGGTATCATGAATACTCTGTTTGAGTTATGGGGGACCGGGTAGCGTAGTGGTGTCCGGGTAGCGTAGTGGTGTCCGGGTAGCGTAGTGGTTAACAAACACGCTTTTCACTACTGCGACCCGAGCTTGATTCCTGTGATAGTCAATGGCTTTATGTGAGAGGGTATGATGGTCGCCCACTCGGACTCCTGGGTTTACTCCCACAATATGACTCCTAGCATCAACATTCGTGTAAGTTTGGTGGTGGGGGGGGGGATCCGTGGCCGAGTAATCCAAGTTGTAACTATGTTTCAATGACAGAGATGTATTCATACAATATTTTATATCACAACAGGAAACCCTCATATCAGTACGGGGCCTCCGTGGCCGAGTGGGTAGAGCATCGCGCTCAAAATCACAAGGCCTCTCATCTCTAGTCGGCGCGGGTTCGATTTTCGCTCGCGCCGATATACGTGAGAAAGTTTCTCAGTATACTTTCGGTGGTCTCTTCCCGGGTACATTGTATCTGGGTTCTCTCCTCCACCAACAAAATCTGGACGCCACCAGATAACTGAAAAATTGTTGAGTGTGGCGAAAAACAACAATCAATCAATCAATCAATCGTGTAAGTGGTAAAGAGCTAGTATATAGCTAATGTTTATTGTTATGTCCGACTTGAAAAATAAAGATTATTATTCATATTCCATTAATGAAGACATAATTTTTAGTATTCATTTTATTTCTGTCCGCCAAATACTATCCAGCTGAATCCTACATATACATACTCATTATTTGATATCATGTACAATTTGAATGTTACAATGAATATATGCTAGAATGTACCTGCAAACATAATTCTCTTTTATTGTATTTTTAATGATACAAAGAGCAAAAAAGTATATACAATACTATTTACATAGATTAAGTACCTAGATGTGGTTCGATAGTTACGTGCTGATTTATCAAAAACACCGCCCCATGGATTGGGGGGGGGGGGGGTCCTTACATTTGTTAGAGACCTTCTTGTTCAATGTACACAAAACTAGGGACGACTACTAAAATGACTGTTGCTGCAGAGAGTGTTACGAGAAAGAAAATAAGAAACGCAACACGGTCAGCAACATGCGCAACCTCCTTCCACTCATCGATGATTTCAAACTCTGCGTCCGCTTTGTTTGACTGCGATACTATAAGACTCAGGTGATACATAATATCATCTATATTTGAAAGCTGTTCTGGTGTTTTTATTGGTGAATTGTTCTCAATAAGATCATCTTCTTCGATATGTTTCAGCATGTCGTCGGCAAGTTTTTTCAATCCTTCTGCTTGAACATTCGTATGGTTGTTGAGAAATATTGATGATGAATCTGTCAGATCGTGAACGGAGAAGGAGCTCGACAAGATCGTAGTTCGCTTAGAAGATGTCTTCTTCCGACTACAGGTGCATTTTACTATAGTTGAAAGAAAACCCAGAACCAGCACTCGAATCCATCGTGGTACTTTTTGGGGCCGTGGTCCAGGATGATGAAGTTTTAAAACAAACACCGTGACAATAACGGAAAGGGATGACGTTGACATTGAGATTGTGAGGTAAATACCTAGATAAGAGACAATGAGAACTGTTTGATATATATACTATGACATTGCATCCTTTTTAAAGATTGGTACTGGAGTTTCATATAAAATCGTTTTATTTCATGAGGGCTGACGTTTTCTGTATTTGATGGACAATTCCAGTCCGCAGATTTAGTAATTAAAATTTACAACGACATGCACAATTTACATAATTCAATTACCGGTAAGAGAATACTCACTAACTTATATCCCTACCAAATTATAAAATTTTGGCATGCCAATAAAATAGTTCCCCATGAATTCAGAAATTCTCCCGCTACTTCAAAAGGTAGATGACATAATATTATGCTGATAGCCAGTGATGTCACAGTTATTTCTGCAATTGATAAGATATCCATATTCAATTACAATGCTAGAATTCTTCTCTGAATATAGATTTAATACAAACCTATTAACGGAACAAATTCCGACGTCTGGGGCATGCTTTCAGCAACGACAAGCATGAATACTGAGTATGATAAGAGAACGGTGATATTCAGAGTTATCTTCTCTCCGGCATCCGACGGCAACCAGAACGTAAGACAGCTCAGAATATTTAGCCAAAAACATGGAAATATGATATTAAGAACATAATAAAGAATCCTTCGCTGAATAACAATCACGACCGTTACATCCGGGTATATGTCGCTACTGATTGGATATTTGGTTTCGTGGCGTTCTATGGAATGACCAATCAGCAGCCACTCTCCGTTTGATGTGTAGCCGACTACGTCCACCGTCCCGTTCGTGGCTGTGATGTCTACTTGGGCTTTGTTGTATGTCCAAGAACCAAATTTTAATGGACATCTCTGTTTGTCGAAGGGAAAGTACGTGATATCCACTTTGCAGGAACTCCTGAGTTTAGATGGAGGGGACCAGAATATTGTTCCGTCGTCATATACCATGGCGTTAATGGGCATGAAACCGGAAGTGTAATCATCTGCACTAAAGACATAGAAAACGGTACAAAAGACATCTCACTTTAATTCTACATCCATTAGAAATTGTTCATCCAATATATAATACATCACACAATGATGTACATGTACTTCTTGTAATTCATGCTAAGATAAATCTCTTATCATTTGTCATGACTGATGATAATACAGTTAACGAGAATTTTAAATATTACAGGAAGGAAATGTTTCAGTATTCAGTAAATCATATACACCAATATCTTCATTGTTAATCCAGTACATAGGCGAAAGTGGTGTAATTTCATAATGAAACATATGACAGAGTGGCATTTCTCGACTTTTCTTGGTATGTTATCGGAGGGAATCAGTTGCCGTTGAAAGGCCAATTATCCGCGATAGAGATTCAATAAACAGCTTGACGGACACTACATGTCAGTCTGTTTAATCGTTTTTATTCCTCCAGAAGTTCATTTTGTATAACCATCACTATGAACAAATAGTTACAATACAGAGCATTTAGAAAATAGTTTCATAATATGATTAAAAACGTGTCAAAATAATATCGATGTGAAAAAAGATCAGGGGATAATGCGTTCGCTGCTTCACCTGGGGGTTCAGGGTTCGTTCCTTAGCCGCGTTAAAAACCAAAATGTAAAAATGGGTAATCTGATTAAAATCATATCCTTGATCCGCTCCGGTAGCGAGATTACATTACCGTGGCGGATCAAGGATATTATTTTAATCAGATTGTTAAGATACGTAGAATTGTTTCTTCTGTGAAAATTAAGAGTCGCCGGTCTTTCGGGTGAGACTTTTGAAAAACAGAGGTCCAGTGCCGCAACAGGCATGATAAACAACCTTCACTGCTAGGGCCCTGAGGGTTATTCATAGTTTTAAATTTGCGGTACTTCACTAGCAACTGATAAATTATTTGATTCAGAGAGATGGGCAAACACAGACCCCTGGACATACAAGAGATAGGATCAGGTGCTTAGGAGGATTAAGCATCCCCCAAAAAACCATTATTTAATATTATGTTTGTGTTACGATGATGTAACCTAACCGTTACTCTGCGTTGTTTGTGTTACCATGATGTAACCTAACCGTTACTCTGCGTTATGTTTGTGTTACCATGATGTAACCTAACCGTTACTCTGCGTTATGTTTGCGTTACGATGATGTAACCTAACCGTTACTCTGCGTTATGTTTGCGTTACGATGATGTAACCTAACCGTTACTCTGCGTTATGTTTGCGTTACGATGATGTAACCTAACCGTTACTCTGCGTTATGTTTGTGTTACGATGATGTAACCTAACCGTTACTCTGCGTTATGTTTGCGTTACCATGATGTAACCTTATTGTTACTCTGCGTTATGTTTGTGTTACCATGATGTAACCTAACCGTTACTCTGCGTTATGTTTGTGTTACGATGATGTAACCTAACCGTTACTCTGCGTTATGTTTGCGTTACGATGATGTAACCTAACCGTTACTTTGCGTTATGTTTGCGTTACGATGATGTAACCTAACCGTTACTCTGCGTTATGTTTGCGTTACGATGATGTAACCTAACCGTTACTCTGCGTTATGTTTGCGTTACGATGATGTAACCTTATTGTTACTCTGCGTTATGTTTGTGTTACCTTGATATAACTTACCCATTACATCTGTTACGCTGATATGAATTACATCATTACCGTGTATTATGATTTGTAACTTACCCAGTTCCTTTGCTGTAATTTGCCTATTACTTTAATGTAAAATGATTTTCCCTTTATTTTATGTTATTTGTTTATTATAACTTGGTTCTGTTTTTGTAGGTATTCATTTGCTGTTATATTCTAGTTCTGTTAATCCGTGTGTATTTTTTCTATTCTTGTGGCGTTACATGTGTCTGCCCGTCGCTTTGATTTGTTAGACTGTTTCGATATGAATCATAAACAATTCTATATTATTGACCTTTTTGTATTTCTTTTTATTGCTGTCAACAATGAATTGATACTATATGTTAAAGACAACATTTTTTGTGGACTAAGAAAAAATGTGTTGTTTCTTTGATTCGTAAGCCTTATGAAAACTAATATCCATATATACATGTTCTTTCTAATGAGCAAAATTTGGATTTCGTCGATACCTTGATTTCGTTGACTGACACAATCATGAAAACGTCAGAAATAGGGAATTAAGGAATATGATTAAACCAGAGTATTTGTTAATTTGGGGTACTCACTTGTTGTACAGTACGATATCTGGCAGCCAGAGAATATGTGCTGGTACTCGTAGGTTGTACAAACCGCTATAATCACTTGCGTTCCATTGAATTCTGTCATCAATCCATTTCTACCGAGAAAAAAAGAAAACAGATTCTGGTGAATAGAGGAGTAAATAAAATCTACAGTTCTTTTCATGTATCTTCGATTTTTCAGTTGTTCACAAATGCTGTTCGGTATAATTCTCGAAACTCTCAGCGAAAAACAGCAAAAAAAAAAAAAAACCCCAAAAAAACCAAAAAACCACCACATTTTTGTTAAAGCTTCATGCCTTTAGAACTAGTTGCATTTTTATCTACAATACATTGTAGATATAAAATAATTACATAATAAAATATATTTTGTCACACTCCACTCGAGTATGGCATAAATTCTATTGACCAATCGTTTTCAATTAAACAACAAAAAAAAAAAAAAAAAAACCAACAAAAAAACCAAAAAAAAAAACCCCAAAAAACAAAAAAAAAAACAAAACAAAACAAAAAAAACAAACAAAAAAAAAAACAAAAAAACAACAAACAAAAAAAAAAAAAAACAAAGACAAAAAAAAAAAAAAAAATACACGCACGCAGTTGAATTACTCTGCACTGGTTATTGTTGTGGATGGGCTTATCAAGTTGTATTGTAAGCATCTAAAAAGTTATCAAAGAGGCCCCTAAATCTCTAATTCCTTTAGGAATTACATATTTATATTTAAATCAAGCATCAATGGTTTCATTGCGATATCGACAAAATTATTTGCAGATAAAGTTAATTACTTTCATTTTCATTTCCGCTTCGCACTGCCTTATAATAAACAGAATTATTGATTTTGTCTGCCAGGAAGGCATACAATTTTTTTTAAAAAGAGAAGAAACCATTGATGTACCGACCAAATACAGCATTTTCCAAAGTTCATATTTTATAAAACACACCAACGAACAAAACCCAGCATTTTTTACTAAATCTTCCGGTGTATACCTTACAGGGTCTGATCCACACTTTCCAAAAATTTTGTTTTTCACTTTTAATGATCAAAATCTACTGTCTAATGTGTTTTAAAGGTTTCACGAAAGAAAAATGATGTTATTTAAGAATTTCAAAGAAAATGATTGAAAGGCTCAGGGTATCCATTTCATTTCCATTGAGTAATTTCAGAGAAAATCTTAACGGTAATACGGTGTAATATTAATCAGTTTTCACTGATTTACAGGGAAGGTAACTCCTCCATACCCATAACCCCCTCCTTACATAATCTGGACATATTCGTTGTATGGTTTTGGCTGTATATTGTTTAACGTCCCTCTCGAGAATTTTTCACTCATATGGAGACGTCACCATTGCCGGTGAAAGGCTGCAAAATTTAGGCCTATGCTAGACGCTTATGCCCTTTGAGCAGGGACCGGGATCTTTATGATGCCACACCTGCTGTGACACGGGGTATCGGTTTTTATGGTCTCATCCGAAGGACCGTCCCATTCAGTCGCCTCTTACGACAAGCAAGGGGCACTAGGGGACATATTCTAACGCAGATTCCCACGAGATAGCGTCCTCTATACTATGATTTTATTAAGTATGAGGAAATTCATTGACAATTTTTACTTATTCATACCACTGCCCTGCTTGTATACGATGCCGGTTTCGACCGGTTCTATTACACAAAGGATATTCTCTGTGCAGTGTGAAGTATCTGCTTTCTCAAATGGAGTAGATAAATCGTGTGCATGAATACTCCATTGCTTGCATTGCAGTATAATGGGGACATGCAGTGAGATAAGGTGCATCATTTCATAACCTTTGCTTTCGGTAGAATGCAAAATACCTCAAACTAATTGCGAGGTCATTTCTTACAGCTGTTTGCAGGGTCTTCTGCAGATAATTAATGTTTGAACAAAAATAGTTTTTCAACGTCGATTTTACATAACGTGGAATTTTATATACAATAAAATTGTTGGCATTTTAGCTCTCTGTGAAATTCTTGGGGTAAAATTAAGTTTCCTTTCAACAGTGACGTCATGTGAAATAAATAGTTTCTTTGCTAAACGACAGAGGGTGCTACATATCAAATGAATATTGATTAGCTCTTCATACTCTAATCCGTGCCTTCATCTGTAATACAATCTCCTTAAAATATTTAAAGAAGATAAAGAGCTAAATTAAAATGGTGTGCATCTCTTTCGCCTCTCTGAGTCTGAAAAAACTGAAGTTTGAAAATGAAGTCGGAATTCTAGCAGCTGATGCGACCTTATACAAAACAGTGAATGACTTTACTTAACCTTGCCAGACAGTTCTGAAATGATGTATCTTTTAGCTTGGAAAAAGAAAATGTATATATTTATTATAGTCTTACGTGTACAAGCCAAGCGTTCGTCACCAAAACTTGATTTTTCTCGTCCTGCAAAAAATCGATGTGATTAAAACGACAGATTGGAAAGAACATTTTAAGAGGTTTTATAATAGTATTTGTATTACTTCTGGCAGCCGTATCTATAAAACGATTCAAGATCAGAGAACATTTGTTAACTCTGACAGCACAACTATTTATATTTTGCTGTAGTTTTTACCCGAGGTTCAGTATCTGTCAAAAGAAGCACCAAGTAATTGAAGCTGATTTGATAAATTTCAAAAGGAGACGAGTGTCACCCATGTGTGTGTGTGTGTGTGTGTTGTGTGTGTGTGTGTGTGTGTGTGACTTGCGACTTTCTTATATGCTCCATTGGTTTAGCGCTCTGGTCACTCGCTGCAAGGAGATTTGAATAAATCATATATATATATATATATATAAAACCTTTCAACTTAGACGAACAGGGACTAACTAGATAGATCCGCCACTGAATTCTGCTGTTTTTATAATTTTGCCAAAAATGACTTGTGTGGTGATTTACTTACCATATCTACAATCTGTATCAGAGTAAATCCGAAATCCACCACCACACTGCGGGTCGCATTGTACACGGGTCTCACGCTTTTATCGTAAATATCGGGATCAAAAAGTCCCAAGTTATTTATCAATTTTTGTTCATCAGGCAGCATTCGCCATCCCAAGCATATAGAAATCAAACACTGAAAAGAAATGAACATTGTTGGTAAAAGTAACATCATTTCTGACTCTTGTGTTGGTCTTCGTCAAATCTTGAGATATTGATAGAGTGTTGATTGGCTTCGGTAAGGTATACTTGCATACTTCTTAATCATCGATCCTCATAACTCTTGACCACTCATCAATAAGCAATGCAGATCGCCGTATTGTGAAGCGTCCCCGCGAAAAAGTATAGCATGTACAGATGAAATTACTTATTTTCGTTTGTTGTCACAGTTATAGAATCTTCCAACATCCATCACATAAAAATCGTAAGCACTACAGCGGAAGACAGATTTACAAGTCATGGCCGTTTAAGCCTGTATTGAATATCAGAGGGCATGCCTAAGCCAGGCATAACTTTTCTTTAATCAAAAGAATGGGTTTAGAATAAAGTTGCGTTTGACAAGATAATGAGGACTTCTCAGATGCCCGCCTCAGAAACATACGGAAAGGAAAATCGAACTTTTTTCTCCCTCTGAAGGCTGTGATCAAACAAACAAATGATTTCTGGCTGTGCCCGTACGATGTCATTCCGAAGGATCCTTTAATCATTTAGAAGACATTTATACATTTCTATTATCCATTTATTTTTATTCTAGATTTTTTTCTTTAATTTATAGCACTGTGATTAAAGGGATACATAGGGATCATAAGATATGTAGATATTCTATAATGTTTTAATAGCGATAGCCTTACGCCGTTTCAATTCATCAAATTTTTGGATAAAAGTACCGTCTTTTCAATTTGACATAAATAAAATGAATTACAAAATATGAATATAAGGAATAAATTTCTAGTTTGTTTGTGTATTGGGTGAAACATAGTAGATGTTTGGCTCCACCGAGTATCCAACGAATTGAAAAAAATTATATCAACTTTTTTTTTTTTTTTTTTTTTTTTTTTACAAAAGAACTTATGACTAAGACTAAAAATGTTACTTAGAAATTAAAAATTCCTCAACTTAATTAATTTTGAGAGATTATACTTATATAAAATAAGAACTTAATTCTTATTCACATTAAAATCACAATTTGATTATGTTAGTGCTCTAGTGCCTGAACGGCAGCTTGCACTGAGAAAGCTCTGGAATGTTATAAGGTCTGCTCTGTTAATAATGTAATGTATTGTGAAGAGCTTTGAGCAGCACATGCTGGAAAAGCGCTAAATGAAAACCAATCATTATTATTATTATTAATATAAAGAATAATATAGATTGCAACAGAAGATTTTGCTTTTAGTCGTAAGCTTTTTTTTTTTTCTTTTTTTTTTTATAAAACGTAGGTTTCCCTAGATTATCATCCATGCAAGTTTAGCGATTTAAAATTAACGATTCAGCAAGTGACTTTGATTTCAAAATATATAAAATCAAACGCGGGTCCTTTAATTACGTCTGAGGTAGACCGTTTGTTTTGTAAAAGAGCTTTCAAAAAATCGTAAATCGGCTTAATTTTCTAATTTTCCCAGAAATCTTTCTTGTACCTCCAAGCATATTCACTTTCAGTGAATATCTCTCTACAAATGACTTATGAGTGACCATACAAATGATTTACCCACATGAAATATATTTCCGTTATATTTTCAAATAGTCTTAAAAATAAAAAATAAATATTTTGACATATTTGAAACCTGTCACTTGAAATGCAACATGAAAATAGAATTGTCACATTCAATAAATGGAGCTGTTTTTCACACAGAGAATATTATCAGATATTAGGAAAGTTACATACGTATATATCTAATCAATCAATGCCATTTATCTTCTCTGTCATGCATTTCCTTCAAATCGACTAGACGATTGATAAACTAAAGATGCTGATTTCTGTGTATTTCAGACATTTTTTAGGATGGGGAAATTGATAAAAAAGGCCAAAAACCTTCACGTTTGACAATTCAAATCCAAGTCTTAGACATGCCGTCACATCTACTTAAAAATACGACCCCCCCCCCCCCCCCCCCCTCATACCGGTGCAAAATTTGGTGATTGCACAGATTTTCACTAAATTAATCTAATACTTTATTTTGTGAGTAGTTTCCTGGATTACTTGCACAGACTATATACAAATCTACGCTGCAGATAAGTAGTTATGGGAAACGCACTTATCGCGGTAAATTTAGGAAAAAAAAGTATTTCCGCCACATTTGGGTATTTGGATCTTTAATTGTCAGATGGGGATAGATGTACATGACAAACTGCTGTGATACGTCGTTTTTTTTTTATATAAAATGATAGACTTCGCTTTTTTTGTCACGTAGCCATAACGTATTGTGAAACGCTTTAAGTAGCATATGCTGAAAACAAAAAACAAAAACCAAAAACAAAAAAACAGAACAAAAAAAAACAAACAAAAAAACCCCAAAAAAACCAAAAACACCCCCCCCCCCCCCAAAAAAAAACAAAACGCTAATGAAAAACCAATCATTATTATTATTAGTTCAGTCCCAGAGCCATAGTTAGGAAAAGCATTACCACTGTACTCTGATTATGACAGTATTTAAGAATGGGAAATGTTACCGATTAACTATAAAGAGTAAATAATATGAAATATTCAAATTCATTTATCTAGATCCAGACATTCTGAAATGTCAACGGTAATCAGTGTATCTGTATTTTTAAATATGAAACATAAACGGTACAAATTTTGGTCACCAGATACGCATTAAATATGATTTTTGACGAATCATCCCCTTGTTTTAGAGTATGAATATAGAAAAACATAGCAATCGACCGTGTTTTTATCTCTCGCCACAGTTTATATCATTTTCTCGTAATTAAGAAAATATTTACAGAATTTTTGACGTGCATATCATTGTATTGTAACACAATGTATCAAACATGTACATCATGGTTTGGCATTAATTTTTTGCGGGGGGGGGGGGGGGGGTCGAACTTTTTGTAAGAAAAACCCTCTTAAAATAATTAAGGAATGAAGCTAATTTTGACCTATGTTATACGATATAATGTAACTTGGTGCAATTTATATACATTATTATAATCCGC